>JALBCR010004370.1:0-425106 GCA_030710515.1 Abscondita cerata | reverse complement strand
TAACTGCATAGATCATTTGACAGGGCCTTTGATATACAACCTAGAAGAAACAACCTTCAATCTTCTTCGTCTTTCAAAAATTGATCTGCTCACACTAAACCCAACGATTGTTCAGATTCCTTGATTTCTTTCCAAAAATGGCGCCTATTTAAGAACATTAGAGGTAAAAATTGGTCTAATACTTTTGCCTTTTTTGGGTATGCGTCTGGCTGGTAAGAGTTGCGAATTAGAACCGAATATAGTTTTTTTAAGAAAATCTAGTTCGACCAAAACACCATCAAAATCGGTTCTAAAAAAAAAAGGTACGTTTACCATTGACAAAAAACCACTTCTACAACATTTAGTAAATGAAATTTTTTCAATGGATCGTCTTTCTTAGACACCCGGTTATTTTTTGGCCAAGCATGATCTTCGTCTTGTTGTAAAACTTTTATGTTAGTTCTTGATGTTTCAATTATTATATTGCCATGGATTCCGTCGGCACTTATGTGAGTACGACCTTTCGTTAGATATCGCAACGTCACTTTCTTGGGCCCGAATGGAAAGTTAATAACATTTACTAATGCCGAAAGTAATACCCAAATTTTGTTTTGAGTAGTACAGTTATCCGCTCAAACTATAAATTTTTCTACATTTCTTTCTTGTTGGATTACTAACAATACGAAATCCATAATTGATTTCGCTTTTCTTCCATGAGCTCTCTCATCCCATAGATGTTGTAAAAGCTGTAGGTTGTCTGAGTTGTCATTATATTTCAGTAACTTACAATTTTCGCACATGGAAACATGCATTCTTCTTAACACTTTTCTGTAAGTTTTTTGTTTACAAATTCTAGGATTCTTTTCTTGAAATTTTTGAACATTTCTTTTAAGGCTAATTCGCTAGACAAATATCTCATGTTTGGAGTATTATTCCTCTTATAATGGCTTACTCAGGGATGTTAAGATTCTATGTACAGTCTTATTATGTCTTGTAGTTTTGCTTCTTAGGATCTCCTCTATTTTCTTTTAAGGCGCTGCCACATTTACCCAGTCGTACTACTCTTACTAAAGAGATGGAACTGTTACCAGTTCGGTAAGATAGAGTATTAATAAACATAACTCTGCAAACTTGAACGTTACTGGTTTCTGTCAAGTAAATCATAAATAGCCGACTTTCTGTTTTCGGGTAAATGGCATTCTTTTTTGCTTAATTGATAGGAACCAATTTTACTTAATGACTGAATCATTTTTTTTGTAGAGTATAAGATTAATTCCAATATCTTTCCCAAATCACTGATCTTATTTCTTCGGAAAATTTGAGGCATCCTTTTTTATACTTTCCAGCACATTTCGCAAGCATGACATGGTTTATTTTATTGCCCCTTTGGTTCTTTTTTTGTTCCCCCTTCTGTCCCCCGTCTGCCTTTCTCGGTTTAATTTTTGTTGTTTTGTGGGCTCCCTTTTGCTGGGAGACTAGACGTAGCAGTTTCGTAATTTATTTGCGAAACAAAGCAAGTTTATCCATATTCTAAAATTAAATAAATTAAAATTTGCAGAAAAAACAATAATAACGTTACTTTGGGCTTTTCTCTGTGATTTGCCATCTCCGCTTTGTTTGTTACCACTTTAAGAATTCGGCGAGTTCTCGAACTGTAACCACCAAACATATCTTTTTGTTAAAGTGGCACAAACCGAACTAATTTTACTCATTTGTGTGAAGTAAATTAAAACACAGTAAGTGTTTTCCCAGTAGTTCTAGGCCTTCTATAGGGAGGTTAGGCACTGTTGAAAATTAATAATTTCAAAAATAATAAGGGAAAAACAACGTCACAAGGTATTTACTGTGTTTTGGCTTGGTATTTTCAAGCGTAGTTTGATTATTGCAGCGACGTTGAAACAGATTGAGATACAGTGTTATTGGTTCCATTAGCTTATGGGGCATACCACAACAAGTCGACATATAACGCAAACCTTATTTTTGTAAAATTGTCACTTACTGTGTTTTGTATTGGGACAGCCGAAGAAGACAGCTTGCGACGTCGCAAGCAAAAAATTTAATATAAAAAAATTATATCGTATTTTTCACCAAAAAAATTTACATCGTTTGGATTATCTTCTAAAGTCCATTGTAAGAAAGTCGTTGCCTATAAAACATCCAAAATCCTTTCACTCAACGCTTACGTAATTTAATATTTTTATGGAATATCGTTTCAGTCAAGATTCCACATAATCATCAAACTAATACTACCCAATCATGGTAAAGTTGTAGGATTGACGCTTAATTGATACAAATATCGATACAAACCCTCTATAGCAACCGGTATCAGTGTCACTATTATGTCACTCTCCTCCTCGCCGTCAAGTTTTCAAAAAGATCTATTCTGACCCGTCCAAAAACATCAGCAGTTTTTTGGTTTACATCTACAAACTTCTTTTAAATAAAACCTCTTTAGATTACTTCTGAATAGTAGAAGTGGTTACATTTCCCCATTTATTACAGTTATTTATCGAAGATTTTTTATTTGGATTTTCTTGGTATTATTGTGTTCTTTTATTTTAGCCGATCCGTTATGAGACCCATTACTCTGTAAATCTACTAGGATATTTATTTGCTGCACCTATAAACCTAGAATAGCTTCCAGAAACTGATCGTACTCATCTAAGAATCAAATCAATAGGTACCTTACACAATTAAAGTGAATTTATTATTAAGAATATTCAAAACATTTAATAAGTAATTCAATCTTTTTTATATTTTATACAATCGGCTTTTTGAAATTCTATCTCGGCTTTCTTATGATTATTTAAATGGAATTTGAAGCACAATTTGCATTCATAGTTTTACCTTAGAAGTGTACGCTGGTTAGGTTGAACGATTCTAAAAATAGTGTTTTTAAACAAAAAATGAAATGTTGTTGTTAAAGTATTTTTGTTTAGTTAAATCAAATTACAGTGATAATTAACTGGTGCAGGAGAATATTGCAAATTTATCGGGCGACCCTGGGTCGCCCATAAATGTAGATAAAGATACTAATCATCCAACAAATGCACAGGTAAGTAACAATAATAGCACAAACAATATTAACGTTGAGTCTAGTAGTAGTAGAAATTACATAAATTTAAACAATAGATACAGAAGGACGGATCTAGGCCCTTACTGTTTTTATATAGAACATGTTAATAAAAACATAGGTAGATTACACCCAATGCGTATAGGACATCATTTACACGAATGCAAATTTTTTAAACAATCAATTATAGATATCACAACAATTGGCGTAAACAGAATTAAAGTAACATTAAAGCTAATCAATTAATTAATCACGAGTCTATAACTAAAAATGGTTGGATTGCATACATATCCACCTTTTTTACACAAAGAAAAGGAGTGATTAAGATGGTAGCCTACGTATTTTAGTGAACAATATTTAAAATCGGCCATTGAGTCTAGCCAAGAGGTAGTTGAAGTAAGGCGTATGAATAAAAAAGTTGTAAATGCTGATGGTACAACAAGTTTTATTAAAAGACAAATAATTGTTGTATCTTTTTTGGGGAATTCTATACCACGGAACATACGTATAAATAGCGTCAACTTTTTGATAGAACCGTATGTATATCCACTGGTTCAATGTAATAATTGTTTACGTTATGGACACAGTTCAGTTTTATGTAAAAGTTCGGCAAGATGTAAAGTTTGTGGAGAAACTGAGAAACATGATGATAACGTATGTAAAAAGTCGCTATTCTGCATTTGTTGCAATTCAAATGAGCACTCAACAACAGATAAGAATTGTCCAGTATACACAGCCCCAGATTACCCATAAGGCCGATTAGGCCCAGGCCTAGGGGAGCCGGCACATTAGGGGGCCCAAAAAATTAAGCCTTAATTATATATAGCAGCGCCGGCGCTACCGACCGTGCAACCCGTGCATTTGCAAGGGGCGGCAAATTTTTGCTGGCGGCAAACAACCGTAAATTTTCAGCCTTGTAATGTAGGCAAATTATCATAAAAATATTGAACAATAATAAAGAACCAAAATGGTACTGTCCTGTTAGAGCGTAAGCGCCAACCCGATTAGTAATCGCATTCGGTAATTCTATACCTACTATTTATTTTGAAAGCACGATAAAAATTATCGTTATTCAGAATTAGCGGAAGGTTTGACAACCGCAGTTGATATGCAAGCACTTCAGAACTGCAAATTGGTAACAGTAGTGATTCCTTTAGGCCAATCATAATTTTACAACATTTTTATTTTACATACAGACCCAGACACCGCTCCTGACAATAACAGTAAAAATGTAAACTTAGATCCAGCTTTTGGACTGAAGGTGATTTAGAACAAGGTTACAAATATCGTAATAAAACTTCTATCATCCAAGACCACAATTCTCTGGATTTTAAGCAATCTAAAAGAGCATATGGTTCAAAAATCCGTACTGCCACAAAATCGATGTTCTACTGTGAATTGATTAACGGGGAACGTTTTCGGCGAATTTTTTCCCTTTCTACCTTCCCTTCCAAAATGAACGTTTGTTCGGCCCCCCCCCTGGGCCCCCCTCCCAACAAACCCCCATAACCAACAAAAACACGCCACCCACGACAAAAAAAACCCAAGGCCCCCCCCCCCCCCCCCAGGTTCCCCGCCCCCGGGTATTTTGGACCCCGTGTCGGCCCCCGTGGGTAAACCCCCCTTTCCTGGCTCCGTCCGCTCCCTCTTTCCTCAACTAAAAAAAGTTTAAAAGGTCGTACATTTTCTTCCAACAAGGAGGTAATAGAAGCTGTGGAGGTCTGGTTTGCAGAGCAAGAAGAAAAATTTTTTTTAAAGGTCTAGAGACGTTGCAGGTGCGCTGTAATAAATGTATCCAATTAAGAGGAGAATATGTTGAGTAGTAAAATATTTTGACATTTGAAATTTTGTTTGGTTCTATAGTAGGCTAAGAATTTTTCAATATATCCTCGTATTTGGGTAAAAGCCCACGCGGGAATCACGGATAATAATACAGTTGATATAATGGCTAAGGAAGCGACAGCTCTTGCCATACTAGACAATTATTTACCCTATACAGACCTTTATCATACCTTAAGAACTCAGGGGTGAGTGGCAAGAGAGTGGAAAAGCTACACCACTAGCAGTAAGGGTAGCTACGCACTGTTAAATCCTACTTTGCCCACAGAAAACGATATTTTAACAGGTTCACACATTTCTAGATTTTTTGCTGTATATATTACTAGGCTCAGGTTAAACCATGGAAGGTTTCCAGCTCATCTATACAAAATAGGTATAAGAAAAAGCCAAACATGCGATTGCGATAACACATCAACAGGAGATATTAATCATTTACTGTTTAAATGTAACAAATATAACAATGAACGAGATATATTTATGGACGAACTAGTTAGAGAAAAAGTAGAATTTCCTTGTAATGTTTTACACCTATTAAGCCTACGAAACAGGAACATTTATATTACCATTATAAAATTTATTAAAAATCCTAATATACCACTTTAAATAAAACAGTTAAAAACAATCTGTGGTTAAAGGATGACTGATCCAAGACCAACACGACCAAGAAAAAAAAAGAACAATTTGTAACAGTTATGACCCACACGATAAATATAATTGTTTTTCCATCGACCGAAGTAATATATTTTGAGGTTTTTAAGATGATAAACTAAGCGAAAGTAGACAGTGCGTCAGAAAAACCACAAAAAAGTTAAAAGAAAATTATGATCGATTAAAATCGCAAAAACAATTATTTTAGTGATATAATGTCGATAGATTTTATTTTATTATATTAATGGTAGACAATAATTACGACACATTATGAAAGTAAAACATACGGACAGAATATAAAATGTCAGAAAGCCATATCAAGTGCGCCAAGAGCGATACGAGCAGTGGCGGCGTAAATTTATTTTTTGCGCATTAAATAAGTGTTCGCATAAAACTACTGTAACACACTCCAACCACCTTTGCAATGTTACTCTATTGATATCATTGTTTCAAATAAAAAGAGAGAATAAAACTTACTGTTATAAATTGTTTAGAATGTAGTATGTAGGTACTGTTTTTGTTTATAAAAAAATAATGTGTTATGGTTTCAAAATTCAGTAGTCTAGAGAAATAACGAAAAAAACAAAAGCAATTATGTTGTTGTTAACTGTAGTTTGGAGGAAGCTCGGATAAGAAAAATGACGGAGAGAGCATGGTAATCGGGTAACCAAATAGGTACCGACGCGGTAGGGTAGTTAATACAAAAAATAAGACTAAACTTGACCAAATTACCAACGGTTGATGCTAATAAAAAAAATAAATAAATAAATTTACTGTATCCCCGTCCAACCTGTCAAAAAGTTTCATTTGTGTTTTGACATTTTTATATTTACATAACTGCCCACCTTCAAACTTAACCCCTACCGCTCTTTTATATTGCGGTCTAAATGTTATATTAACATTAGTTATTATTAACTATTAACCCAAAATTTAAATGTAATACTCCAGAAACTAAAAAAATGTTTGAGGCAATTGTTAGTTATTTAAAGCAAAATGAAAACCATTTGCTAAGAAAATATTTTTAAATTTGATGCTTCCATCAAAGCTGTAGAGAATCGGCGAGAACATACCCGATAATTTTTGTGGTAGCACAACCAATAAGATTATCAATTGATGCAAAATATGTAGTGTTTGAACACAATTTCATAATTGATTTAAGTAACACCATATTTCAATTTCAGTCGGCAAAAAAAATATATTTTTGAGTGATAGTTTGTACCACTTCAAAATATTTTTAACCACTTTTGAAATATGAAAATTGAGTTTTTTTCATTTTTTAACCAACATATTGTATTAATTTTCAAAATTAGTAAAAGAATAATACATGATCTTTTCAACGATCTTTATAAGCAATTTCTATATGGAACATTAACAAAGTTTGGCATCCAGCGCTTAAAACTACTAAGACTAAATCATTACCTAACTTGGAAGATCAGTCAGCAGGATGCCACCATGATTATAAATAGTGTAACTGATCCAGAACAAACATCAGTCAGAAACCTAAAACGAGTTTTACGGCCATGCTACTGAAGAAGTCTGCCGTATCTGCAAACGAAACATCTTAAAAAAGACGAAGAAGTTTCAATAGACCACGACTCAATAGACGGGAAAATCAAATATAAACATGGATAGAGGAAATTATTCAAAGTACCACGATCAACTGATATAATTTACCTATAATTCTTTAAAAATAAATGTTATTTTGCATAATATCATTTTTCCTCTTGTTGAGCTTTAATTAACAAATAACCACTTATCACTTATGCCGATAACAGAATAAAAATCGAAGAAACGACTTTAAGATTGTAAATGAAATTCTGCTGATTGTTAAGACGAAGAACACCGCAGTGAAATTTCAAAAAGTGACAGATTGATATTGACATTATTAGTAATAAATGTGTAACCAACAATCAGAACGGCCGAAAAAACCTTCTTATAGCAATAAGTGTTGCCACACCTAGGTGTCGACGTAACACGTAAGAAAATACAATTTGCATTAAAATATATAATAGTTTTTACATTAGAGTGTAAAATCACTTTATACACAAAATTTGTATAATATTTTTTGGTCGACGATCATCATCAAAAAGTAAAAAAAGAACAAAATTATTTCTACTGATTTTAAGTAGACCTTGGTCTTTAACCATTTTGACATACACCACCTAATATGTGTCAGTTCATTTGTTTAACTGACGTATAGATGGCGCCATCAATATCATTATCAAAAAAAAATTAAATGCCCCGTATTATGTACATTACCGTGTTAAGTATGGTGTAAAATAACTTTTTTAAAATCAATTCATCGGATTTTACCTGTATACTTAGTTTATTTTTAAAACGTTCTCAAATAGCAGATAAATCAGCCACTACCGCATAGTAGCTGTACTTTACCGCATAGTAGACCTACTTTACCGCATAGTAGCCGTACTTTACCGTATTGTGTGAAAAATCAAGTTTCAAGACGAGTATGAACAACTGAAAAATGTATTTTTTGGCCTCCTGACGCGTAAACGTCAAATTAACATTGAAACTACAATCCCTGAAACGTTACGATTACGTACAGTGTACGCGCAGCGTGTGTAAAAATTACCCAAATCGTCCGCCCTTAAGGTACATTTGTCAATAAAAATCTTTTTATAGAACAAAAATATGTTTACTAAATCAACAATTACACAACTTTTTTACTGTTAAATGATAAAAAATAAATTGATTTGGAATATTTTTAGTTTCATGTAAATGATTAGCGCCATCATGTGTATTCCGAATTACAGTTTACTTTATGACCGATATTGACAATTGATAGCAAAATATTTGTTAGTTTTAGATTTTTACCATTTAAAAATCGTCGGCCAAAAAATTTAATACAAATCTTGTGCGTTAAATTATTTTACAGCGCTTAATTTAAACTATTTCCGGAAGTCTCGGTATTTTTAATCTATAATGGATAGTTTACTCCGATTCGATAGCAAGTGTAAATATCGTTTCATTATAATTGGTACTTTACTTCAAAACAATATCGAGTTCAAGTCTATGAATTTTTAGTCTACTTCTTTTTTTATAACTAAGAAAACTAATGCTCTCTTTATGATTTATACCTATAATTACATATATCTGTATAAACTAATAATAAAATGCGTAATGAACATTAGCATTTAACAACTTCTCCAATATTTACATCAGACTGATTTGAACAAGATCATTAATTCATTTGATCAGGTTTCGGCAGGATGCTTAGGTAACATGTTGTTAGTAATTTTATTGAAACAAAAAACGTTGTTTTCTCAAATAACGATGAAATTCGTATAAAACCAACTCCTCGAGACTTACATTAGAGAAAACGACGACACTTCCGGTCAAATTAGAAATGTTTTTTTAAGATATTAAATTAATCATTAATGGTTGTCCACTACAAGAGATCCTCCTTATATGTCGCGTAACATTAATTAATTATATTCAAATAACCAGTGTATTTAATTTATCAAACAAATTTAGTGAAAGTATTTCCTGAAAGATCACATTTTATTATTCTGTATGAAAGCAAAAGCAAATGAATATAACGATCACGTACGGGTTGTGTATTATTAAACTATTTGAGTGTCATTTTACGATCGTTTTATTGGGCATCAAATAAGACCGCACTTTTACCAAAAATATTCAGTTAAATAGTTGTTAGCGTTCACTTCTGAGTGTCTGTTTATGGGATCATCAACTTCTCTAACATACAGAATACAAACAACTTTTTACAAAAAACTGTTTAAAGGTGGTATTTGAGTGGATTGGCAAATAGATGGTTAAAATAAACAACTGCAAAAGTTAAGTTACATAAGTGGCAATTAAAATTATGATTAGTTGGTACGTTCAGAATACGCACAGGCTGTGAGTGACCTAGATAATCAAATCGAATTTATCATCATTGTAAACAGTAGCCAGCAATACATTTTGTTTAATACATCTTAATTTAGTTGGAATTAATCAATTGGATGAATGTTACTTACAACCACTTCTGGAACATAACGTTCTTCTTTGGTATAATAGGAACATCTTGGAGGTGCGTTAAGACACCATTTGTAGTTTCTAATCGTTAGTGTTCGCAAAACCAATTGGGTAACGTTGATTGTAAATCTGCAAAGAAATGTTTGTAAAACATTAATCTATCTCACAGTTGCAATTTTATTAATGACATATAATGATTGAAATAAAAGAAACTACTATAGTTGAAAGGAAATTGACGTAGTATTAACACATTTCAATTCCGTAATTGTATTTTATGAAATTGTCTGTTTCGACAACCGTCTATTTATTGTAACGTAAATTATATTGCGAGTTTTTGTTGACTATTATAATTACTGTTTTACTGGTATGTAAAAAAATAATAAACGGAGTTTATTTGGCGATGGTGTTTGTGTTGGAAACAACACAGTACAAAATTTAATGTTTCGATAACGTTAAATTTATTTGTATCTCTTTATCTAAAATGGAACTATAATAAAAAAAAATACTATCACAGACTCAAACAAAAAGTATTTAAACAACGATAAAATAATATCAAATGAATTTAATAATTTTTTTGCAATGGTAGGAACTGGCTTAGCTAAAAAGATCTTAGAACTAATGATGTATATAAAACCAATATTACTATGAATTATCAATCTTTTATGTAGATTCATTATCTGAAAGGGATGTTTTCAAATTTATACATGAACTTAAAAATAGTGATTCCAATTCAGGTAAGTATTCCACAAAAATTCAATTTAAAATAAAAAATGGTCCTCTGGGACCTCTTCAGTGTGAAGGTAGGAAGGGGTCCTAGAAGACAATTTCTATTTTAAAGTGATTCCAATATTTTTGGATTTTACATAACTTTTAAAAATTATTGCAGATCGAATAACAATACCATTGGTTATTGTATATAATAGATGTATTATGACTGGTACGTATCCTTCAATCTTAAAAAAATCTTTAGTTATTCCTATACAGTGTGTCCAAGACAAGGATGAACAGCATGGGGATCTCGCAAACCGTGAGAGATACAGAGTCGGTTAAATTTAGAAAATGTACATGGTACATCGTTGAATTCGTAGTGAAAACTGCTTTTTTATACGGAGTGTACTTTTTTTGAGTGCTATAAGAAAAAATAAAGTTAATAATGGTTTCTTCGAAACGAAACGTTGTAGTAAAAATTTGTAAACGCCATCTTGTAGAGCAGAAAGAGTGGCAATGACAAATTGCATTCAGTTTTTGGTAACTTTTCGAATAACTTCAGAATATAATGAAAACGAAATAGCAAACCGGTTTTTTTCGAATATCTCCGAAAGTAAGACGAACTCAGCGAGTTTCTCAACAGCAAAATGTCGCCCCGTCGAGTGGGCAACTTTTTCTTTATTTAACCGACTCTGTATCTCTCACGGTTTCCGAAATCCATATGCTGTTCATCCTTATCTTGGACACACTGTATATAAAAGTGGTAACAAATATACTACTTCTAATTATCGACCTATCTCATTAATATCTCATTTTTCTAAAATATTCGAAAAACACATTAAAAACAAAATTTTAGGTTTTTTTGTAAATAATAATTTACTATCTACCATTCAGTGTGGTTTTAAAAAAGATAGTAGCCCAGAAGATGTTTTGGCTAAATTTGGTTCTTTTATACTTAAGTCACTTGATGAATCTCAACCATGTATTGCAATTTTTCTAGACTTGATTCTGTGTCTCATAAAATATTATTAAAAAAATTGATTTTATATGGAGTAAAGGGATTTCTTTAAAGCTTATTAAAAATTATCTTGATAGAAGAATACAAGCAGTTAAAGTAATTTATGTTTTAAGCGGGTCTACTAATATAAAATGGGGAGTTCCATAAGGTTCAATTCTCGATCCGCTATTCTTTAATATTTACATAAATGATTTACTGAATTATACTTTCTTAAAATCTGAAATAATTTCCTATGCGGAAGTTATACAAAAATTAATACTTAAAATAATTCATCAAAAACCTAGATTGTATACTTCTGAAATGCTCTTTTGTCAATACAAATTTTTAACAATAAAAGATCTTTATATAAGTACTATAGCTCGATACTTGTTTAAAAATAAACTGTTTTTTTTTAGAATTTTCGAATTATAATTATACTGCTAGATTTAAAAATCACATTTAGCTATAACACCATTTAGAAACAAAAGCTTTGGTCAAAATAATTTCGTGTATCATTCTCATAAACTTTATAATTTAATTAAATTAATATTTCATTCTAATTCAACTTCTTGTTATTTTAATATTAGTTATCACACATATATCAATTATATTAAAAGTTTTTACATACACTTATGAGAAGAAGAAGAGTATTCTTTAAATTAATGCGATTCCAAATTAAAATAATTATGTGCCTATATGCGAAAACTATGTTCTTTGAGATGCACTGCTTTAGTCAGAAGCTACTAGTTTTTATAATATAAACTAAGCACTGATTATGGTAGCATGTTGTTCTTGTTATACTGGGTGGGCCAACGCCGACGAAACAGAGCCGATTGCAACCGCATCGATAATTAAAAAAAAAAAAACTCAGACCCGTCAATTTTATTTCTGAGGAGGACATCTTTTCAATTTTTTCAATTGCGTTATTAAATTGTTACAGCAATATCGTTTGTTTTTCTAAATGACAATATCCGCGAAATAATATAACGGCCCTCTAAGGGTTTTTGTACGGTTGTTCTAGCCGAACGGCCAAAGGAAACTAGCAACATGTAGGGTTTTTAAAAAGTATTTTTTGTCGTCTATCTGATTTTGCACAAAAAACTGTGGGTTGCCAGTTACAAAATTTGATGTGACGTCATTTCCGTTAAAACCAGAGGTCATACTGGAATGCCGACAGGCTGAAAGATGTCCCTCTCAGAACTAAAATTGACGGGTCTGAGTTTTTATTTTAATTCTCGATGCCGCTGCAATCAGCTCTGTTTTGTCGGAGTATGTATGTATTAATTTATAAAATTATGTTAAACATTATTTATTATAATTTTTAAGTTTTACTTTGTTTTAATATAATGACGTGACGCAGGTCACGTTCGAACCGTGCGATTCAAATCGCGCGTATCCGCACACGGGTCGGTTTAGTGGAGTATCTTGCTTATTTAAGGTTTTAGGCATAATTAAATAAGACCTATACCATCTTATCAAGCATAATTTTTGCCATCCGAAATTTTTTAGTAGGGACAAATTGTTGCAAAAATAAATTTTCTTTTTTGAAACTGAATTTAGACAAAAATGTTTTTTAAAACGTATTTTGCTCTAAAAAATCAACGGCATGCGATTTCACTATAAGTTTTAGTAGACTTATCAAAAAAAACTATAGGACTTCGAATGACATTCATTACACATTTGTAGTTTAATGCCTTTGTGTTCAAAACAGACTTTAAAGTCACTTATATCAAATCTTTGCATTAAAAGATTCACCAAGTTCGTTTTTTGTAAAAAGTTCCCATCTCCTAAAAGAATGATACAGTTTCATGAAGGTTAAAAATAAAAAGGAGAAAAAACTCCATTGATGATTGTAGGTAGAGAGTTCATAGTAGCTTTCACCTGTGGAAACAACAAGGCCTCATAATTAGAAATTTATATGCTCAATACACGTTTTAATTTAAACTTAGCGGGTTTAATACCGACCTCCATAACTACCCAAATATGGATCTTGTGAGTTCCCCCTTCATTTACTGTATCTTCTTTTTAGCATTTAAGAATAGCCCTAACTTCTGTAAAGTTGTCTAAAAGTTAACAAAACGATTTTCACGAGATATTTGTTTTTCTTGGACGGCCTTTGCAGAAAAACAGGCAAATAAGAATAAGTAATTCTTGATAATTTTGGGGTTTTCACATTTACGATCTTTTGTAAGGAAGGGCCCAGCGGAATCTACCTCACAAACATGAAATGGAAGTGCCGGCTTCACTAGACTACCTGGCAAGTTTCCCAATTTCATATTTGGGTCGCATGAAGCTCAAGAAGTAATTAACTTGGCAAGATGGTACTTACCAGAAATAACAATGGACTATTTCTTATAGCGACAAAATTGAGGACGTTATAATAACCTACCACCCACTCGCAATAGACCAAAAGAGTCTACAAAGGGATATCGTCGTTAGGGTGGTTCTTCCGCAAAGTTTTGTTTTGCTTTGTGTTACAGAGCAATTAGCAAATATTACTGAAACGCAGCAATAAGCAATTACCATACGAAGGTGAAAAAATTGAGAAGCTCTCGAAATAAAATGTTTCTGCAAGAAACTAAAAGACTTCTTATTTCAGTTTATACCTCGGGAAGATCAGGGAGCAAAAAGCATAAGTTAGATTTTTCTTTGTAGGAGCATGGGACCAAAACTTAAAAAGATCTTTGTCATGTATTTGTGTATATTAAGATTTTTGACAAATAACACGACGAGTAATATTCCAATTATTAATATCAGCAAACTCAGAACGGTAAGTCAACCACTTTGACTTAATCTGACTTGGTACAAAATCAACAAAGTCAACATTCCCAGCAAAAGTTGTCAGAAAAGAGATTTTGCCAACAGCGTACATGGAGATAGTAGATGAGGTGGATCAAAAATTTCAACAACGGGCGACAGAATGGAGCGTTTGACTACCTTGTTGACAAAAGCTTTGATACAGAGTACATTAAGGTATCAGAACGAAATAACTATATTACCCCTAAATTTGTGTAGATTTGACTAAGATTGTTTCAAGCTGTGTAGTTGATTTTTCTAAAAATGAGTGGATCTGGACCACAAAAGATCCAACCGGTGCAAACTACCTTTGAAAATATAGAATAACCATGCAGTAAATCAATTCAATCTAGTGCAAAAAAATTAAAGCCAGGCAGACGAACGTGGTCCGGTATTATAAAAAGATTGCGATGTACTCGACACCTTGGGAAATCGCCAGTCATCTCATCTAAAACTAGACATGGCAATAAATCATAGACGACGAATACTGGTCACATAAAGTAATAACGCATTTCGGCAGGTTTTTGGGAAGTAACTTTGAATTCGCCTAAAATAGATATACTTCTATGTTATTTATGTATTTATTCGTATGGTATATTTTTTATTATTGTATTGTGATGTAAGTGTTATGTAGGTGTCCCAGAAGATCAGTATAAACCTGCATAGTGTGATGAACTTTTTTCTTATTACTTAAATGAAAACAAGAAATCTCTGTTTTTCCATAAACGCAAATATTCAGATAGTTTATTTCAATTTCTAAAAATTGAATGTTGAAATGAAATTGCCATATCATCGGTGTAGACAAATTTTCGACATTGTAAAGAAGGAAGATCAGAAATATATACATAAATATTATTACATATGAATACTAAGGTGGGTAAGGGTTGGCATGTTTAGGTTTTAGTGGTTTTCCTAAACCTTGAAGCTAAATGTTGCCAAGACGAACCAATCCACTATTGCACACGGTTTCGTCACCACACTATACAGGTTTATACTAGGGCACCATACATAACACTTACATCACAATACATTATTTAATTACCGCCATACGATTAAATAAATTAATAAATAAATAATTCAATGTGTAAACATTATAAAAGGTAAATAAGAACATAAAATATAGCAGCACAGCCATTGCATGACGACATATAATGGACCGGTCCAAGCGTCAGTTACGACAATGACAAAAAAATATAGAAGGTTGAAGAAATAGCAAACAATGGGATAACAGATAATCAGGACAGAGAATACAAAATATTGCTAACTTCAGATGTTCTTCAGATTAGTAAGCCATAATAAAGCTTTGTCTGATAAATTATAAATGTTTACAAACCTTCTTTAAACATTGTTAATTGACAATCCTCCACAATATATGCAACGTTTCCAGAGTCACAATTTGGATTAGAAATCGCACCCCATTTAAACAACATTGAGTTGCATTTTAAATGACCTGTTCATATGCGATTTACTTTTACCAAATTTTTCTTTTTTTGATCAAAGCCCGGGACTTTTATTGTTGGATCATCAATCAAATGTTTAATGAAAACATTAACTCCAGACCTTTTTTTTCTACTCTTCAACTTCAGAAAACGCCGTACTTAGGTAGTCTTGCAACAGCAGGATGTAAATCTTTTAGCTGGAAAATTAAGTCTTCTACAAAGACGTGAATTCAACAATAGACATTGCAGAATCAATTTGTCTGTGACTCAGAAGCTTCTGATGAAGTTTCTAAATATAGCATACTAACCTTTACCAAGCACATGTTTAACTCCTTGACTTTATTAATCTTTCCAACAGGTGCTATAGCAGTAAACTGCATTTTGTCAAAACGTGGGACTTCTAAAAGCATACAAGAGAATGAAAGACTTTTGCCATATGTTCTGGCGGCTTAGTCGCTCGAAGGTTTCAAACTCCAAGATGTCTAACAACTGAAGTGATCGAGAGTGAATAAATTTATGTTCAGGTTATTTTTAAAAATTTGCCACTGTCGAGATGTCGTAGAATCCAATTTATTGGACACCGCATAAATGAAGATCGTTTCAAAGAGTGGTCAAAAGAAAGTTTTGAAAATATTTCAGGATTATACATCATGTATTTTAAATACCCCTTTATTATGCCGATTATTAACAAAATTCCAGCATGACCGGTACCCCCTGGTGGCAACCTTACAGCTACTTTTCATGGCTATTTTCCTAATAAACCTTCTTTTCTTAACCCTAGGGATATGGCCGGCGGCCGTTCTTAGTGGCAGAAGTAGAAAGTTCTTTTCTGTAGCGTAGTCTTTTTCAAACCACACTCTCATCTTCAATCCCAAACTGTCATTTTAATGATGTCCGTGTTGTTTCGCACACTGTCCGGGAAAACGACAGGTATTTAGAATGGAGTCCGCATGAAGTGGTTAACAAATTCTGATATTACAATTTTTTATAAAGTTACTGCTTATGCTAATAATAATAATAATAATAAAAATGAATAAATTAATTGTTAAAAGCTTAATAATTAATTAAGATTGAGTTATTTTTTTTGTTATAAACCGTCGGCAATAGTTAATATTTGTTATAGCCGGAGACAAAGATAATTTTTTCGAATTCTTACATTATCAGAATATTATACGCAATATTTGGAGGCGTTTCCTAAAGTATTAAATAACAGATAAAAACAACTATAGTATTTTTTCATGTATACATAATTAATTCATTAATTAAAAACCATAGAATCGTTTCCTTGTAAGAACAACTTTTCTCAAAAACTCTCTCGAAATAGAATCTGATATTTATAAAACTTCCTTTTACTAATATTTGAATTAAAATGTAGATATTAGTAATAGGCGCATAATAATGAAGCGTACATAAGTACAGTATTGAAAAGTAAAAGTAATAAACACTTTGGCTGATTAGAATTCGTTTCAAAATTATAAAACAAATGCTACTTAATTACTTTCTTTTACTGCAAGGAATAAATTTTTAATTAATAACACACAGTAACAGGTACTGAATATTTGCGCATCATAAATTAAATGAGTAATAGTTTTGCACTTCCTATAAGTACATCTTGATTAATTGGCATTCATTGTAGCGATAGAATTAATATGTAAGTTATAATATGTAACTGGAGCAAGTACTTCTGTATTTGTAAGTAATATAAGTAATAACAATTTATCTTACAGTCAGAACACTAATATATAAACATTAATGTTTTAGAACAATATATTCAAGTAAAAATAAAAGAAAATTTCATTTTCTTAATTTTGACATATAACCCATAACCCTACTAAGACCGGTGACATTCGATTAAAGTTTAAATTTCAACATTTGCTATTATAACACCAAGTCCTATTTGAAATTCTATTATTCTGCCCTTTTTCAAAATAAAAAATGATCATTATGTAACAAAAACTATGAGTTTTGCCACTAAGTTACCTACATACACACAATAAATAGATAATATTTTTTAATCAAGCCGCAAGTAGGTATAAGCGTTGTGTCAAAAAAAATGGTTTATCTTGTTGTTTAATTTATCATAAAAAAATTTGTTTCTACTTTGATGTTGCAATGACTACTTTGCCAGTAATGTGAAATAGCGTGTGCTAAGTAATGGATTCCATTAACACACTAGTATTTTGTAGCACGCTAGTCATCATTTGTTTTGATAAAATTAGGACATTTTCTAATTGCGACAAATAATCAAAGCACCGAACCTAAATATTGTATGCTTATCTATTAAACGCATTTAGAGTAAATACCAACAAAATAGAATAAATAGTATAAAAAACATCTGTGAGACATTTTCAGTCTGCACAGTTCGGTTTCGTGCGGCAAACTGGTAATATGCCAAACTTATTTTAAATTAGTTTTTTTGCAAATTAATTTTAAAAAATTTATATGCAAAAAAATAGTTGTAAGTAATAATGATTTTGATTTACATTATTTTCTTAAGAATAGTGAATAATGTTAACTGGGATTGATATGTTTTTTCTTATTTTATCAAACCCAAAAGTTTGTATATTAATATTGACGGTTAAATTAAATTATTGTCATAACTATGACCATAAATTACAAGTAAGTGTTTTGTAACTTATACATAACTTTATTGATATATAATTTAATACCAAGCTAAATTCGACACATTAGTAATACTGTGACTACTGTAATTTTGCAATTATGACACACCTTGTAATTCTATTAACACAATATTGGCATATTATAAGAACAAGAGTTGTTGAAATATTCAAAAATCTCCTTAAAGAAATGAGTTTGCTTTAAGCAACTATTACCTTCCATATATAATTATTATAAACAGCTGAATCTATATGGAAATACCTCAAAAGTGTTTTAAAAAGCAAAAGTGAAACGCAGGTTCAGGTGCGTCCTAAATACAATAAGTAGAACTATAATCGTAAGACTTGAATTGACAGGTGTTAACAGAACTAATGTGTTTTATATAAATTTTTCTGACCAAGCCATCTGTGCATTGTAACTAACTCGACTTTATTGAAAGTATGCATCATCACAGTTTATTTCACAATTATTAATTTTTGAGTTATGGTCGTTGTCCAAAAGATTTTCTGTCTTTAAATTTTACTTGTTTTATATAAAATGCCCATTTAATTGGATCAGTCCCGACCCGGCTTTTTCTCCACTTCTTTACCCATCTTTCTTGATTGTTCTTTAACTTTTGTTTGTTTTCGATCTCCTGCTGATATCCCTTTCATTATTACTTTTGTCACTTCTTGTTCTTCTGTTCTCAATAAATGCCTCCACACTTTGTTATTTTGTTTTATCTTATTTTTTTTTATTTATTTCCAGTATTTTCTTGATTTGTTCTTCGTCTATATATTCTTCTTTTGATATTTATATAAGATACACGGTCTTTACTCCACATCTTATGCAATAAGATGTCGAGATACGCGGCAATTTTCAAATCGAAAATTTTAGCACCCCATTTTTTTTTACTTTTTCCGACGTTATAATGAAGCAAAAAAATTTATCAACAGAAAAACACCGGGGCTGCACCAAAAACTTTACTCGGGCACGTGTTTACGACAGCTAAGCTGTTATCATCAGCGATACCGATACTGTATCGTTGATGATAACAGCAACTGTTAGCTACGTGGTCAGGGCTACTTTCTGTTGTTAAATAGAACGCTGCAGTTGGTGTTCCTTTCCTTTGAAAAAAAATTTATGTCCGACAACCGGCCGGCTGGCCGGGCCATCCGTTCGCATGTATACAAGATATCGAAAAACACACATGTCCGATTATTATGAAACTTTGAGCATGGACCTTATTTATACTTCCACAGATCTGATTACATTTTGAGCATATTCTATGTAGCCAAAGGGCTGTTAACCTACAGATTTTCAAATTTTTTAAAATATTTAAAAATATTCATTTTACACATTTCTATTTCAAATAAAAGTTGTTTATAATTTAATTATACATAACTTTTGTTTATACTATTTTTTTTATCCGACAAGCATTTACTGAGATATAACAATACTTGTTGTAACAATATATAACAATAAGGAGAAAGTTGTTGAAAATTATATTGTCTGTGGCTTTGTTTGAACCATTTTTTTTCTAAAACGCAATTTTATTTTCGCTTATCGGGACGATGTGGAGTTCTGCCGTAAACGCTTGTTTAATGTCTGAATCCCTAATTAATCATTGTTCAATTGCTAATGGGTAGGATCATTACATTCCAAAGCATCTGTGGTTTAAAAAACCCATTATTATATAAATTACAATTATATTATTATAAAGTATAATAAAATAAAGTCAGTAAAAAAGTTTTATTTCACAAAATTTGATTTTCTAATTAAAAGTAAAATATAGTAAAACATCTTGAAATCTCTGTATTGGCCAATACATACTATAATATGTTTTTCATAAACTGACTAGTTTTTAAAAATTTTTTTAACATTGTGATCTTCAAGTTAACAACAAATTTAAAACGGCGTTTAAAACGGAGTCACATGTTAACAAAATCAAAATCATCGTTTTGTAGCAATGGAAAGATTCCCTTGGAGGAATTAAGTCAGTTAGTGTTGTACCGCAATTTTATAAATTGTGGGTGGTTTCAGGTGGTAATAATTGCTAACAATTTGTAATAATTTTTAAGAACAGAAGAATGTACTTTATAAATAATCATTCCATCGGTTGAAAATGCCACATTAAGATTTTGATTTTGTCAACATATTGATAAGTTATACTAACATGGATTCAGAAAAGTTACTCAAAGTACTTGTGATTTACATAAAAAGATGCTCTGGCGACCAGATTGTGGATAAATTACTCAACTCTAACGTTTTCGTTACAAAGTTGCAAGAAGTCTTCAATATGTAATTGAAGATCAATTTAAAAACATCTGTGAAAACAAAATAAAAAATCTAGATACTAAGTTATTTAAAGTACAATAGAAACTATAGAATCAACCGACAAATTAAAGCAGTAGTCCAGAAACGATAATTTGCAAATTTTTGGTGTTCCCGGCAATGCAAACGAAAATACTGATAAACTTGTTTGTGGACATGTGAAAAAAAAACCGGTTGCCTTCAAAAATGGTAACTAAAATAGTTTTAAAGAAATACCTAAATTGAAAGTAATGAAGGATGCTGTTTCCATAGTTGACTCAAAGAATGTATGGTTCAGTAATGGTAAAATCATGCCCAAATAATAACTTCGAACCCAACTTGGTTGACAACCTTGTTGGCTACTTGCCATTTTGGAGGAGAGGTTGCTTGTCTATGGGCAGGTTGGATGTTGTAGTAAACGGTTGGTCCGATGGTTGGTGTGAGATCAAATGGTTTTGATTTTTAGTAGGTAGAGCCTCATTTTGGCAACCTTGGTGAAGCGTCTGTGGGGAAGTTGACAAGACGGTTCACAACCTCAGTAGTGAACCATCCTTTGGGAGTCAATTTCCGATCGCTTTTCGTACTCTTTTTGTGTGTTTGTTTGTATTTATAGCATGATAATTTTATTACACGTGTTTTGCGCTCGCAGTGTTCGGTGTGTATTATGTCGATACCAAAGACGATTATTTGGACTGAATTTTTTGAAATCTTCAATATACTTCCTGAGCTTTGGAAAGTGAAATCAGAAGTGTTTAAATAAATAATAAAAGAATTTTTGGTTGAAGCTGTTGGAAATTTACCAAAGAATTGAACCAATACAGTTTGAAGAATAAAGAGTTGGGAACAAAAACATGTTATTGGATGAAACTGAAAAGTAGAACAAAGTGTAACGATCTGGTAGAGGAGCTGATTACGAGTATGGACCAAACTTATTGTATTTTGAATTACTGGAATTCTTACGTAAACATGACGTAACATCAATAGTAGATCTTAAGGAGAGAAGTAACAAGTAGAGGATGGGTGTTCATTAGTTTGTTGAACAGTAGTTGTAGCGCATATCGCGTGGAATTTTCTATTGAAATTAAGCTGTAGGTTATATAATTGGCGAAGAATGATAATGCGAAGTTAAAGCTATGTTTATGCAGACAACTGAGCCACTTGATTTTCAAAAATTGTGCGCAACTTCAGAAAATCTATCGCAAGCAGGCGATAGAAGACATGTATCCTTTGGACAACTCAATGAAGTAACCCTCCATTCAGTTAATACTCATTCTACTGCAAATAGTTTTCGTGCATCATCATCTCCTGGTTTGTCGCAAGTACATTCCTTGCTGACTTCAAGATCCAGCACAATTTTTTCTATCCAGTCAAATCATATGAACAAACTGTCCTTATTCCTGGACACAACAGAGCAGGCATATGTACGAATGTGCAACAGTTACTGTCAGACAATGACCATGAGTTGTTTGTTTATTTTTTAATTTAAACTATTCATTTTGTATATTTTCAAACTGCATTGTGTTATTTTCCAACTTAATTTTTGTATTTTCAAATGTTACAATGAAAAAATATTATTCACAAGACAAAGTATACAAATCAAGTGCACTTCTACAATGCCAATACATTATAATGTGACTCATTCATTTTGAGTAATAATTAATTACAAAGTACAAAGAAACTTGAGTGTTATTATTCCAAACTTCCGAAACAGTCACCCACTGACGTTCTGTTTTTGATATCTAAAACAACACAGCCAGAAATGATAATTCAGAAATAATAAAAGCTTATTTCAATCAATAAGTGATCAACAATCAAGATCAAAAGTGTGAATATTATTAAATGAAGTCTAACCATGGACCCCCTCTCCCTAGGTGAAATCCTAGATCGGGCACTGATGTGATGTATAGATTGTTGTATGGTATGTACTAACCTGAATATACTCCTTCAAAGCTTGGTTAATAACACTGCAAATCTGATGATATATGATATATATGATCTTTCCAAGACTTTAGAAGATATGGCAGAATTTCAAATTCGAAGCTCTGGCCACTGCTAAAAATCACTAATCACTAATTTTAGTGACTAAAATAGGCTATTATTCACTTGTGACTGCGCTTTAAAAATGTAAATATTTTTGTGTGTATGTAACCTTGACAACGAAATCTAGGCAACCAATGATAAAATTACAAATTACTTTTGTTTTTTCGCAAAATTAACTTCAATTCGTTACGAATTGCAAAACTGCGGGTTTAAGATAAAACGTCGTATATTACACGCGAAAGAAATGCTATTATAATATAATGTACTATTTGCACGGCCCTTATATAATAAGTATTTTACTCCTGAAGATGGAGCAGTGAGCGTTTTACTCGCTATGAAAAAAGCATAGCTAACTCAATTTATATTTATTATTTCATATTAATATTTACATACATACATATTATAAATCCACACTAATACTAAACAAAGATTTTAACTGATTAATTTTATTATTTGGGATACTAACACCATTTAATTTAATTGCTGTAAGTTCACGATGACTGTTTGTTTTCTTAGCTTATTAGCCACAATTTTCAACGTACTCAAGCCAGAAAGTATAGGATTTCCATCCAATTTCATGACGTTCTATAACGCTAATATCCGCACCTGTATCGGCCAGGAAAGATGTTGATAAGTGCCTGGCAGTGGTCGTGTAAGAAGATGAATCAGGTAACTGAGGCTTGCCTAGGTACTCCTCCAAAAACTTTTTACCTACGGGTTGCGTGGAAACATTTGTTGTTTCTAAAACTCTCAAAAAATCGTCTATGCTCTGTTTTCTCTTTCCATAGAACCATATATTTTTTACAAATGGCAATGAAATCAATCGTCTCAATATGATTGATCCTAAGTCCTGGACATCATCTATGCTTAATTTTATTAATTCTTAAAACCCCAACAATACCCATAATCGTTACTACCTGAAATAGTCCAGTAAGAATTTTTAATTTCTTTGGCTGATATCCAACATTTTTCCTTTTCAGAAATGCTAATAATCCTGAATACTTGGTGATGTCAACATTATTTTTGATTGTGGTTTTGATTTTGGTTGTGACTACGCTGGACCTTTTTTTGTTAAAAGATAGAAAAGGTCGCGAAACCTCTCTTTATTTCAAAGGCTAACTCTTGTTAATTTGTTTGTTTTGCTGCAAAAGCTCTGCATTTAGAGATTGTCAGTGATTTGACCGCCAAAAATTTTATTGCCGCATTGTTGAGATTTGTAAGTCGCCGAGGTGCCCCAATTGATTCGGATAATAATTTTAAGGGCGACTAAAGACAGATTAATCAGTTTTTTAAAAAGATCAAAATCTGAAATTGAAATCTTTTGCACTTCGATGAATGTTCAATGGCACTTTATTCCTCCCAATTCACAACATTTTGGTGGTTTGTGGAAAAGTGGGGTTAAAAGTGTAAAAGACCATCTATGTCAGATAATTGAAGATTCAAAGCTTATGTATGAGGAAATTTTAACGATCATTATACAAATAGAGAGTATTCTAAACTTCAAAAAACTGTATCGTTTGTCATATGATCCCAATGATTACCTCCTCTACTCCCGTATCTTTTTGATTGAAAGACGGATGACAACAGTAACAGATCATTCCTGTCATGTCGATGTTGCCGTAACCAGCTAATTCAGCTAATTGCAACTTCGAGCTAGACACAAAAACCGGTTCGCGGACCTAGTTCGTAGTTGGACAAAGCAGCCTATCACCTTGTCAATTGTTACTTGGAGAATTGATAGAGTTTCACGGGTAGCGACTGTCCGCCCCAACAAAGGAATATACAAAAAGACCAATTGCCAAACTAGGCTCTGACCAAACCAAGAAGAGAATATGTTTATCATTTATTCGTAATAATCTGCCAAGAAGTTAATGGTTTATATCCATGTTTACTTTTTAGAGTAGTGTATGGAACTAAAAAAATTCAAGGGTTACATTTAATAAACAATTTTACGTTCTGTATGGGGGAAGTAATGGTTAAACTCCTAAGAAATAAATAACATACATAAGTTTTTCATGATGTCTTCAACCCCGATCACTATGTTTGCTTATACTTTTAGGTAACATATTTCAGAATGGCAATAGCCGTATTGTTGTTAACTATAGTTGTCAGTAATTTTTAGTTGAATAAACTATTGTGCATAATACACAGTCCATTATATTTTTTTAATAAATTAATTACCCCAATATTATTAATATTTCAAAAAGAGAATCAGTTTTTAGTCATCAGCAAGTATAAATCCTTCTGTAACAAACTGAAGATACTCTTTAAGTGAACCGGTTGATTGCATGGAACAAATAAAAACATTTGCGATATTACCTCATAAAATATTTCCTGTGTTTTTTGTGTCACAGTCTTTTTAGAAAATACCAATTTATCGACGCCAAAGTGTTATGGTAACTATAGCAAAAATCATTAACTTAATTACTTTTGCATTTCAATCTATTGGAAATAAAATTTTAACACATTATAAAACATTTGCATTTGAAATAATTAAATAATATATTTTCTGTTTATTAACACATAATAGTGTCGTAACAAATATGCAATAAAATTTCTAATGATGTACCGCAATTATTTTTGTGTAATTCTTGGCGCAACTGGGCATTGAAAAATTAAAAATTAAAAATCTGGAAACAATAAAAATAAGAATTAGGTAAATAATAAAATGTCGAAAACTCAATTTGGTCTAAGTTTACTTCTAAAACTAATCAGCAGCATTGATTGTTGTAGTATTAACATTTCTTTTTAACTGATGGTGATTACTGAAGCGTAACTAGTAATAAATTGATTACAAACAATTTGTTGCAAACTGTAAAACAATGTGTATGTTTTAGGTATGCTCTCGAACAACTTAAAAAAATAAAGCAATTTTGTGTACGCACTTTCTCCATAATTTTTATCGTATTAAAAGAAATTGGTTCTGTAAAATTGCATACACATGCACTTTGTTACTTTAATTTAAAAATAGAGTTTACATAAGAACCCACAACCTATTAGTATACAATACTGTATTAATTTGAGAGCATAAATCACGTAAACGTGCTCCTATTTGCCTTACTGCAACAAATTCATTTGAATAAAAATCTGTAGCCTGAAACGAAACTATTAATCTGTTTAATCAGTACTCGTACTGGCAATGACTTCAACAAATGCTTAACTTTGTAAATCGTTTTAGTAAGAGGTCTTTGTTGTATATTTATTATTCTGTAGTTGCCTTCAGAAATGCTTCTATAATTATTGACACACTGATTTAATAACAAATTTAAGTGTAATATATCTGTAATTTTAATTAAACAAAAACTGAGAATTGGAAGGAGTTGGATTATTGAGTTGACATACCTTACCGTGTATAGGTTAGTTTATTTAATTTCTATCCACAATCACCATATTATAGAGCTATTATTATGCCAAGTTATGAAACGTATTATAACATCTATAAAGCACTAGTGTTTTATATTCCATAAAACATTAGTGTTTTGTAATATATAAATTCAAGAAAATTTGCAGAAAATTTAGTAATTATTTATTAACAGTAATATTAACATTCACGTTAACATCAAAAGTAAACTTATTTGCAATATCAGGATTTACATTTACACAAACCACGTTTGAGGAAGACTGCATCGCGGAGATCTCTGCATTGTGCTGATTTTCCTTGAATTTTTCTAGCAATATCGATTTTATTTCTTCTATATACCCCTCAACAACACTAGATGACCTCCACGCTCCGTGCCTCTTAAGAGGGAGAATATCACCACCAGCATTAACCAACAGAGTCGCCGAAGAACGGCGCATACTATGGCCCGTGTAGGATTTGTAGCGTCTAGAAGTTTTAAGAAAGAAGCAATCTGTGAGGGGATTCCTACAGATTGCACGGTGCATTTTGAGTTTATATATCGCAAAAAAAATCTTCCCTGCGAAATAGTACTTTTAGGACGTAGCCGTATGTATTTCTTGCATATCTCCATAACATTAACAGAGAATCCTTCGCCTAATACAGTGAAACTTCTTTACATATTGGTCTTTGTTTCTGATGGACACGTAGATAAAAGATCCTTTATCTTTCACATGTTCAATATTTAAGTTTACCAGTTCATTGTATCGTAAACCTCCACAAACACCCTTTATGACAGCAACCTAGAAATATTTAAAATAATTAAGATACCAATACAAAAGAAAAGATAACTGGTTGTACACTCATGAAATTTAAAACTTGGACACCACAATTTCTGTAAACAAAAGTTTGCACATTGTGAAGCGGGCTTAAGGGTATCATTTACAATTCTAACAGCAGGTAGTCTCAGCAGGGGTTATCTTATAGAAGGACTGTAGAATGAATCATTACACTAAGCACGTTTTAGAAAATAGGTAATTTACGTTGCTTACTTAATTTTTTCTTTAAAGAATATATTTGAAGGTATCGCTAATTAAACACCATAGCTCGATTAATTATCGAATCAAAATTTTGTTTAGGAAATGTTTACAAAATAAAATTAGAAATAATTTTGATTTAAAAACGTCTACAAGCAATAACTTTTAAATTAAATCAAAAACTAAACATGGTTATTTGGGTTGACTGATTATTACTTATTTTTAAATAAAAAAAAAAAAAAGTTATTAAAAAAATCATTAAACTCTCTATTCATAATATTTAGTCCTTACAAAATGTATATTTTATGACGTTTCATTTTTTCTGTAGTTAATATAAAAGTGAAAATAAAAACTAAGGCAATTCTTATTGTCAACGTATATATTTAGTTTTTGACAAGAATTTATTACATAATTATAATTAAGATACCAAGTTATAGTTTAAAATTAAATGAAAACTTTTTTTTAAATAAAGGTATTACTATATAAATAAATATAAGAAATCAATAATGGGTGTGACCTCCATTATTATTGATACATTCTTGGAGGCGTCTGCTCATTGACGCTATCAAGGTATCAATATAATTAATATTAATCGTTTCCCATGCGGTATCAATGGCTGCAATTAGTGCATTACGGTTTACTGGTATAAAATTTGGCCCTTGTTGTCTTCGGATAACAGCAAGTATTCGAGCCCAAACATTTTCGATAATGTTAAAATCTGGGCTTTTTGCTGGCCAGGGTAACAGCTCCAAGTTATTTTCTCGTATCCAATTGCGCACAACCCGCGAAGTATGAATAGGGGCGTTGTCCTTTAACAACAAAAATACATTATGAAAATGTTAATTCAACAGATCCCGAACTATTTTTGGAGAAAGTATAGTGAAATAAGAATACTTACTTGTTGGAAAATATAATCTTCGTCTGGATAAAACACTTCGACTGAAGGTTTCATAATAGTTTCCAAAATATCTAAATACGCAGCAGAATCAAGACGTCCATCGATAGCCCAACAAACTCCTGGACCCCGCGCGCTAACCCAACCCCACACATTCACAGAAAAATAACCACTTCGTTTTTAGGACATATGTGATTATTTTCGTAACGAGTTCCTTCCATTCTAAAAACTTTTAGTGGTCCATCGTTGCGGCTATTGAACGTTTTTTCGTCGCTAAAAATCACTCGATTCCAAAATTCCAAAGGTTCGTTCACATATCGCCTTGCAAATTCCAGACGACGTCTCATATTTTCGTCACTGAGAACTTCTTTCGCAGCAGCATTATACTTCTTTATTCCCATCTCCTTTAATCTTTTTGTGCAGTTATACGGCATCCGGGAAAATGTGTATCTGCTATAGCCCTGAGTATGTAGCAAATGGTTGTTCTGTTACGTAATGAAACAACTCGAGATCTTGAGCACGTGTAGATACTTTAGGTCTACCACTTCCGATGGCTCTTTCCAAAGTGTGTTCAAGATTCCATTTTACTCGGTAATGCCCTACGGTGCTTTTTTGGTATATCTAACATACGTGAAATTTCACGCACGCTACGGCCCGCCGCTAATTCCGAAACAATCCGCGCTTTCAAATCAGCACCGAGATGAGGTGGCATTTTCACAACACTTGAAATTTTAAACTAAAATGGAATTTACATTTCTACTTTATTTATTGGTTCACACTACCCTTCTCAAACAGTAGGTAATTGTTTATTTATTACATACTTCTAATGACCAATGTAACAACCCTTAGAGCAATATGACTCAAAGGAAGTAAATTAAACAAGCAAGGATATTCTATTGTTATTGAAACTTATTCATAAAGTAAAAGCCATTTCCTTATAATGCTAATGGACAGGATTTTCTTTAAGTATTAAGATTACAATAGAGGACTTATAAACTTTCGAAAATATCTAATTATAAATATTTACACTGCAATTGCGCTTTTTCCTTAATAATTTCTTAGCAATAACATACACGTTCTTGGTTTTAAGTTGTCATAAATTTGATATGATATAAATTTGTGTTTCTAATATTACATCACAAACTAATCTTTATTCGCCAAAAATTGTTGCTTAAGTTGTAAAGCTTCGTACACACCTGAACAACAAACCGAGCAACAAACATAACAACGAACCGAAAGTCAAACAGAACGACAAACGATCTTTTATGATTTCCACAATCCGAACAACAAACGGAACGTTTGTGCTGTTCCCATAATTATTTTCAGTAGTTTTCAGTTCATATATATTTATTATTGAGAAGAAAAAATTGCGGAAAACAAGAAGATAGTGCCAACCAATTTTTACGCACAAAGAAGAGTAAAAATTATAATTTACTTCGCTTTTTTATTTTGAAATTTCCCGCCCAAATGATGCTAATAGGGACATCATTTTTTCTTGCATTCTTAAACACTGATTAATTTAAAACATTTTTCTTCTGTCAACTCCATAATATTACCTAAAACACAACAAACCCACAAAAGGGAGGACAAAAATAAATAATTTAATTCTCCCGCATAAGTTTGTTCGCCGTTTTGTTTAGATTCGTCCAAACCTGCAAACGCATTCGCGCGCATTTTCTTTGATGTCGGAGAAAAACCGACAAGTTGCGGGAACGCCGCAAACCGTTCGTGGAACAATCAGGACTTGCGAATCTGTTCTAAAATTCGTACGTAGCACCGTCCAAATTAATGTTCCGATTGCCGTTCGGTTCGTTGTTCTGTTTGTTCCTCGGTTTGTTGTTCAGGTGTGTACGAAGCTTTACAATAAGCATATTAATATGAACTATATCTTATGAAAGGAAGTTATGTATATTAACGACTTAACGTTACGTTAGTAGATTCCATTTACTATTTACACATATTTTCTTGGAACATTCGATAATTAACTATCGGGATATGATGACCCTATACTTCGCAGGTTGTGCGCAACTGGATACAAGCAAATAACTTGGAGCTGTTACCCTGGCCAGCAAAAAGCCCAGATTTTAACATTATCGAAAATGTTTGGGCTCGAATACTTGCTGTTATCCGAAGACAACAAGGGCCAAATTTTATACCAGTAAACCGTAATGCACTAATTGCAGCCATTGATACCGCATGGAAAACGATTAATATTAATTATATTGATACCTTGATAGCGTCAATGAGCAGACGCCTCCAAGAATGTATCAATAATAATGGAGGTCACACCCATTATTGATTTCTTATATTTATTTATATAGTAATACCTTTATTTAAAAAAAAGTTTTCATTTAATTTTAAACTATAACTTGGTATCTTAATTATAATTATGTAATAAATTCTTGTCAAAAAACTAAATATATACGTTGACAATAAGAATTGCCTTAGTTTTTATTTTCACTTTTTATATTAACTACAGAAAAAATGAAACGTCATAAAATATACATTTTGTAAGGACTAAATATTATGAATAGAGAGTTTAATGATTTTTTTAATAACTTACAATAATTAGTAGGTTAGATTTATTTAAAAATAAGTAATAATCAGTCAACCCAAATAACCATGTTTAGTTTTTGATTTAATTTAAAAGTTATTGCTTGTAGACGTTTTTTAAATCAAAATTATTTCTAATTTTATTTTGTAAACATTTCCTAAACAAAATTTTGATTCGATAATTAATCGAGCTATGGTGTTTAATTAGCGATACCTTCAAATATATTCTTTAAAGAAAAAATTAAGTAAGCAACGTAAATTACCTATTTTCTAAAACGTGCTTAGTGTAATGATTCATTCTACAGTCCTTCTATAAGATAACCCCTGCTGAGACTACCTGCTGTTAGAATTGTAAATGATACCCTTAAGCCCGCTTCACAATGTGCAAACTTTTGTTTACAGAAATTGTGGTGTCCAAGTTTTAAATTTCATGAGTGTACCTTCATCATTAAGTACTTTTCATCAGATGCTGTTTTCAAAAATTGTTCGATGTGTCCCCTCTCAAGCACTTTTGCCTTCTTTGCCTTGTAGTTTTTTGATTGGCTCTTGAGATATGCAATTAATTTGCTGTATTTTGATATGTCAATATTTCTATGCACATTCAAAGTTGCTTTTAACATTGAATATTTCGTCCACATCGACGAGGAGGCAAACTTGCTTCTTACATTTAAACAATAAGCCAACAGGACGTCCTCGTTTATGATGTTTGCACCTCTTTTCTCTCTCCATTCATTAAAGGTAGCAAATTCTTTTATGTATGCATCTTTAGATTTGGCCGGCAACAGTTGCAGGGTTACTTCTTCAGCTTCTGCTTCAATTTCTACCGGCAAAGAATCACTTTCTGACATTTTCAAAACGACGCACACAAACGATTTCTAATTTTTTCACAAATATTGTTTTAATAAACAAGCATCCTAGCAACTAATAATGCAAAGCCGCCCAAAGTTTCACTAAATTTTCTAATATTTGCTATTACATTGAAATTTTAGAACTGTCAGATTACTTATTTTCAATTAAATTGGTTTGACTGTGGATAAAATCTTGTATTGCATTCGTGTTTTAGTGGCATATTATTCCCTTAAGAAAATTAAACGCTAGAACTTCTTTCTCGCGATTAAAAATTCTTGCCTGGATAATCTGCCTACTAAAACACATATACAATAAATAGCTATTAAACGTAAGACTTCATTGAACGTATGCATTATACGATTTTGTCGATTTTTAAGTTTTTCAATGAAACAAATAGTATCTATAATATTACTATATAAATTAATTGAAATGTGTTGGTTTACCTAAACAAGATTATACACTTTCAAATATTCAAATTAATGTGATTTAATTAAGTGCAAAACTTTTGTATAGGTAAATCAACGACCTATTACGCAATAAATTTAGAATTACTTGTAATTTGTAAAATTTGATTACAAAATGTAGCTTGCTATTGCGAATAGATTAGTTAAAGGTTTAAGTGATTTAATTAATTTTCGCTGACACATGTAATACTTATAGATAAAGCTATAATTTTTTGTAAAACTGTTTTACGTAGTAATTTTTAAGTAGAAAAGTCACCTCATTGTAAACTTGAAAGACGAAATAAATTTCTATTATTATAGGTATTATGCATAAACAAGAGAATAAATATCGTGGCTTTTTTTTCATATGACATTAGTATGACCTATAGGTAAGTTTTTTTTTAAATTAAAACTGTATTACTCAACGACGATTTAATGTGACATGTACCAAAATTGAGTTCGCAACCTATCCCGAGGACGAGATCAGCAAATCATATTCGAGTGCTAATAACTACATGACATTCAAATTAATAATTAATAAAAATATTTTAAATAAAAGAAATTATTTGTTTATTGTTTACTTGTGTCTCTTAAAGGTTATGGGGACTTCTTCGCGCTCAGTGAAATTTCTGTATGAACGCAGTGAATATATTTATTATTCTGTGGTAACAGTGGGATTTCATTTCTTGGTGCCGATGTTTCAAATGGCAAAATCAATCACGTGATAAATTATTGATTAATTTCGGTTGCTATTAGCAGCATTACTTTTTTCTTCAAGCGACAACAAAACGGCATATTATTGAACTACTGGCAGACGCTAAAAACGCTTTTTTACTGTCTAAACATTAAAAGCAACAGTTCTTTTGTTTTACAACCATTTAGTGGTTGGTACCTCGGTTATGTTATATATGAATGTAACAGTAAAGTACCAACTTGATCGTCGAGAATAATACGTCACTATAACATTCGAGAATCTCCAAAATTTGAAAATAACACATGAAAACTAGCAATAAACGCTTGAAGAAAAAATAATGTATTTCACTTGAGTTAAAAAATATAATTGTTTCACTTAATTTGTTGTCTCGGCTAACTCCTCGCCAGCAAACTTTTAAACTCAACAATTATATTGTTTAATTCCTAGTAAAACAATCTACTATTTTCTCCAACCGTCACAAAACTGTGACATTTTTTGACTGTCAGAAGTCTCTAAGGTTGACATTTTTCTTGGTGAGAAAAAAAAGTATTCACTTTTAATCCTAAGAGCTATAGTTGATTTAAGATTTAATTTAACTAAAACTTAGCATTTTTAATTGGAAATATTTACAATTATTGTTTATTCACATTGATATTAAATACACAGTTTGACAAGTATTAAAATGAAATAAACCACTGGAACTACTAGTACCCTCATACTTGGAGCAATTTTTCAAAGCAGAGTGTTCATTAATAGTTATATATTTTCATATGTGAAATCAGAAATGACAACGGTGCTTGGTTTATCATTATCCCTATCAACTTGCAATATTTTTTTATTCAACAATGAGTCTTTAATGTAGCCTTCTGCCACAGTGCTCGATTTCAATCCTCCATGTTTTTTAAGACAAGTGAGGTCACCACCGCCGTCAACTAAAAGAGTAGCAGACGTCCGTCTTAATGCGTGTCCGGGTGTACTCTTTCCAGTTGTCTAGCTTCAAAAATGTTGCTACTTCTTGCGAGACGGCTCTGATTTTATGAATACCGACCACCATTCGATGACACTTTCCGTTGACATATCTAAGAAATAATCGACGTTCTACTAATCCCGGTGGTCGTAAAGCAACATACTTTCAATCTCCTAGCACAGTAGAAGAACGTGATCTCTTGGTTTTGGTATTGGGAATTTTTAAAATTAAGGCTGATTTTACTTTTTCAATATTTTCAATTGGTAAATTGACTAATTCATCAGAACGACATGCACCTGCAACTTCCAATATAAAGATAACCCAAAAAAAAGCTTTTTAGAAATTTTGTTCTTTTATTTTGTAAGTGTTTACCTTCATCATCAAACATAAATTATTAGGTGCACTATTCAAAAAGCGATTAACTTGCTTCATTGTAGATATGCAGGATTTCTTCGGTAAATATCTTTCGTTTTGCCTCTTCCGAAAAGCACGTAACTTTGAATATTGTGGCCAAAGCGTTGGCGGCTTCATTTTGTTAGCTAATTCTGAGAAATACACAGTACATCAGTACATCTTCTGAATACAATCCATTTTTTTTCTTTTCGCCAATGAATAACACGCTGGTAGACAAATTTATAAAATTCTCGAGATTTCTTTGGGAGAAGATTCAATGAAACCTCTTTAGCACACTCCTGTATCTCCTTAGGTACACTTAAATCTCCATTAAATTCCATTTTTACAGAGTTTTTAACAAATTGGACCACAAACGCTTTGCCTCGCCAATGCAAATTTTGCTCGCCAAAAACCAACACTTTTAATCCTAATAAAACAATATACTATTACTACCGCTCTTTGTGGACGTAAAAGTAAGTTCCTAAGCAACAAACAGTTTTTCGCTTTTCCTCCGACCTTAAGGAAAGTGTTTCACAGCAACATACAAACACATTTTACAATTTTATTAGCACCAAAACTTTGTCTCAGTGTTGGAGCGGATAGCTGTATTGCAGCTGGAAACTAAGTCAATAAAACTTAATATCGTACAAATTTATACACCCACAGTGGACAAGAGTGAGGACGACATTGAAGAGTTTCACAATTCATTAGCAACCATTTTGAATGAAATTCCTAAAAATGATATGACTATTACCATGGTTGATTTTAACGAAAATGTTGGAAAAGGAAGTGATGGGGAATTCGTTAGCCCATTCGGATTAGGGGAAAGAAATCCAAGAGGGGAGCGTTTAAATACCTTTGTTGCTGAATATGAATTTGTCGTACTTAATACATTCTTTAAATTACCATCGCGCAGACTGTATACATGGCGCTTACCGAGGGATCAACCGGACAACATAGTCAGGAACCAAATTGACTATATGTTAGTAAACAAGAGATTCCGAAACGGCTGTCAATCCGTTAAAGCGTACCCGGGAGCCGATGTGGGATCAGATCCTAATCTACTAGTTGGTTCTTTTCAAATAAAACTACAAAAAGTTAAAAAACCGACAAACAAGTAAACGTGGAACGTTGGAAAATTGAAAGACACAGCTCTCAGGGACAAAGTAATAGCACAGACAAATACAGAATATCACAGAATATCTACACAAGAGGAACGGTCGACGAACAGCTGAATAGTATGCAGAATATTGTACATAACATCAGTGACAAACACTTAAGGCCAGAAAGAAAGGAGAACAAAGCATGGATGACGAAAGAAATCCTCGACTTAATCTTACAAAGAAGAAAATATTCATTCAGAAATCCTAAAACTTTTGACGAGAAAGACATAAAATGGCTCACAAATATCTTCAACTCCATATATAACACCGGAAAATTACCTCAATCATGGTTAAAATCTACGTTCATAACTCTCCCTAAGAAGCGAAGTGCTAGACAATGTTCTGATTATCGTACCATGAGCCTTATGAGTCACCTCCTGAAAACCTTTCTAAAAATAATTGAGCAAAGCATTTATAGACCTTGTGAAGAGTATCTAGGGCCAACACAATTTGGATTCAGGAATGCAACAGGAATAAGAGAAGCTCTCTTCTGAATACAAGTGCTATTTCAAAGATGCCGTTACATGAGCTGCAATGTATACGCTTGTTTTATCGACTTCCACAGTTCGACACAGTAAAATGGTAGACGTACTTAAAAAGGTTGGAATAGATGACCGAGATCTAAGAATAATCACAAACCTGTACTGAGCTCAAATTGCAGACGTGCAAGCGGAAGGAAACAGCACTGATAACATACTTATCCAAAAAGGTGGCCGGCAAGGTTATGTTCTGTCCACAAAACTTGAATACTTAGGCCACATAATGAGAAATGGAGAGCGATATCGATTGCTTCAGCTCGTATTACAAGGAAAAGTATTGGGAAAGAAAGGTGCAGGAAGGAGAAGGATATTGTGGCTCAAGAATTTAAGAACATGGTACAATACCACAAGAACAGGACTTTTTAGAGCCGCGATAAATAAAATACAAATAGCCAGAATGATCGCTAATATCCGTTAACGGATCTGCACTAACAGAAGAAGATAATTAAAAGTAAAGATAAACTGTATTTACAATAGCAACGTTTGTTTCTTTTAAATGTTTTTATTTAAGTTGCTTATTTACTAATATTGTGTTCAAATTATTTAGAGTTAGTTTTAGCTGAAGGTTTGTAAAATTCTGTAATAAAATACATAGTTCGAAACGAGATATCTGTTGGTTAAATTAAACCAACAGAAAAACACCAAAAACTGGACTAAAAACTTTACTCGGACACGTGTTTCAACAGCTAAGCTGTCATCATCAGCGATACCGATACTAAAATTAAAAACAACGGGAAGCTTATATATACTATCTGCTTATCACACATCGTTAAAATTAATTGATTCTTAGATAAACTTAAATAATTCCGAAAATCCTAATGGACCGTTATCATCATAATTCATAAGCAAATTTCTGTTTTTAAAATTTCTAAACTTTCATAAGAATCAAGTTGGTTTTTATTATCTACCCTCTTAATTAATTCAATGTCGCCTACTCTATGGCCATTTTCAAGCATATGCATGGCAACACTGGACCTATCTGTGCGATGATATTTGACATGAGCTACGTGTTCTTTAAAACGAGTTTTAATAGGTCTCTTGGTTTGCCCTATATATACTTGGTTACAGTCTTTACAATTAATTTTATATATTCCCGATTTATCACACATTTCTATGGGGTCTTTCGGATTGCCTAAAAGATTTTGCAAGTTGTCACTACTAGAGGTTACTGTTTTATAATCAAATTTTGAAAATATTTTTGAAGACCTTTTGTGTATGTGGGATAACTTGGTAATTTGACATATTTCTTATCTATTTTGCTATTACTAGTTTCTAACGTTGTAATGTTTCCAATGTTTAACTTATGTTTATGTTTTCTATTTATGTTTGTGACAATTGATTCTTGAAAACCATTAAACCATTTTATGATGCAAAATGTCCTCAAAAAATATTTTCAAAATTTGATTATATATATAAGCTTCCCGTTGTTTTTAATTTTACTATCGGTGTCGCTGATGATGACAGCTTAGCTGTTGAAACACGTGTCCGAGTAAAGTTTTTGGTGCAGTTTTTGGTGTTTTTCTGTTGGGTAAATAGACACTGCAGTTGGTGTTCCTTGCCTTTGCTTAAATTAAAGTTTATAAAAAATGTTTGTAGTTTTTTATTAAAGCTATCAATAAATTTATGCTGGCACGGCCGTGCAACCGTACTTTAATTATTAAAATGCAATAAAAACAAACTGATAAACATAATAGCTATTGACGTAGTTAGTTGTAAAATCTGTGTGTTTTCCGCATTAGACGTCGTATGCGAAAAACATCATTTTGCAACAAACCACATACAAGATTTTTTCTAATTACGTAGCAAATCTTCACAAAGAACGACCAAAAGTTTTGGTAAAAATAACCCTACCCATAATCATTCTATCGTTGCAGTAAGTTTCTAATTTTGTTGCTATACTACCATATAAAGAAAACAAAAATAATTACGAGTATTCGTAGGTGTGTCATCGTTTGCAGTTTTGTCTTGAAACGAGTCTTGAATTATTTGGCGAAGTGAGTGATTCAGACGAAAGTATTGGATCAGAGATTGAGCTGCTGCAAAAACTGCAACACTAAGCCTATTACCTGAAAAATGTCTATCGCTGTACGAGTTGTCGTACCAGCTTTTCGAGCAGTGGAAGTTGTGGTGTGTGTCCGAAAATATAATGTTGGCGTACTTCTTAAAAAAGTCTAATGTGCTGAAGTCATCAACAATGTGGAGTGAATATTTAAAATTAAGAACAACAATTTATTTAAATAAAAGGATCGACACTAGTAAATTCACTAATTTAATTGCATTTTTAAAAATGAAATCGTGGAAAGAAATTCAAATAATTTACAAAGCAGGATGTTGATAAATACATGGTGGAGGACAAAGATGAAATTCATTTGTTAAAGGTAAGAAAAGAGTTTTAAAGATTTATTTTTCACTATTGATTTAAATTTTACAATAAATTTTCATTCACCTGTAATCAATAAATATTGTTTGTCAAAATGATCAAGCTTTTTTTTAAAGTTCTTGTAAATATAGTGATTAATATTTTATCCACTCTAATGTAATAATTATAACAAAATAATCTTATTTACAATTTCATCAAAGTTGCCCAAAAGAAAAATTAAATATACTAATATTATTCATTACCATTTTACAGTATTTTTTTATATGTAAAAAACAATAGTCATCTGTAAAGTTACCTGATGTTTTTAACTAATTGTCTGTTTCTCTAATTAAAATATAGTGCCCAAAGAAGCATTGGCCTTACAATGCGACACGTTGCATAACAACTGAAATAGAGTTTATCTTTTTAATCACCCTTCTATAAGAAGGGTCCGTGGGCAACTACGGCAAAAAACAAAAAACAGAATTACTCACTCAGTTGGAATAAATACTATTAGTGGCGCTGCCAAACAAATCGGAACATTTATTGGCCTAAAAAACTCGGAAGAATACACTTTCCACTGTTTTCGCCGCAGTTCCACTACATTAATAGCAGAATCTGGAGCAGATATGACATTTATGAAACGCCATGGAAGTTGGAAATCAACCAACGTTGCAGAGGGTTACGTTGATTCATCAGGCAAAATAAGAGAAAGATTGCTGACATGATTTTTGTTGAAGGTAGTAGCCACAGTTTAGTTGCTAAGAAATTGAAATCTAGAGGTGTTGATTCTTCAAGCAACCAAGAACTAGGGGTGAATAGTAAATCATCCGTTAATAACTACAACGTTATGTCTGCTGTTTCGGTAAATAGTCAAGTTTCAAAAGAAGCTTATGTACAGTGTTTATATGCTGAATTTAAGCAATTGTACTATCAAAATACATGCTGTCTCAGAATTAAAGATTCACTCTTTAACAACAGAAACAGTATCTTAAAATAAACATACATTGTTTGTTTATTGTAATGAGCTGGAAATCCATCTAGTTGAATCCACATTCTTTCTCAAGTGAACGTTGTCAACGTTTCCTAGATCTTCTTCAAGGATACTTAAAAAGAGGTTGGCATTTCAACGCTGTTTATTAATCGATTATTTAAGATCCTTAGCAAAATTTTTATTTAAAATTCGTGCTGAAATACGGGGATTGTCAAGGGCCCAAATATGAGAATTGGTTTAGAATCCCCTTTCTTGTGAATGTTGATTCATCTGTCCACAAAATTTTGGACTGGAAGTTTTTGTTTAAAGCTACTTGATTAGTATACCATTCACAATAAGCTCTCTTGAAAAAGAAAATGTTGCATAATACGAATATCATAAGTTCGTCTTGCATCAGGTTTTAAAGTTTTGCAGATTGCTTGTCGAGGTATATCTAACACTGTGGACGCTCTGTGAACACTACTGTTTGGATTTTTATCAAAATCAAGAATTGCTTCTGTTTTCCGATTGTCACACAACATCCATTTCGTTTTGGGACACATGTTCCCATCTTACGAAGGCGTTGAAATGAAACAAACGTGGTAGCTACTAGATGTAAACAATAAATTTAATATCTTCGTTTGAAACGCGATAACTCGAAAACAAAGCAAGATCGGACGTATGTTTATTTAAAAATTTATGCTTATTTTGATGTACTGTATCTGTTAGAAAGTGGACCTTTAAATTTGGGACAATAAAGTAATACTGTTTAATTGTTGTGGATGTTCTCATTTTTTCACACTAGTGCGAAAAAGTGACATATAAACACTAGTGAGAAAAAGAACGTCATTTTAACATTTGAAATGACACCCAAAAATTTCAAATTTTGTAACGGAATTAGAAAAATTTCATTGATGTAGTGGCAGTTGAAATGAAGTTGTTGTTAACTGCGAAATTTGTACATAACCTCTAAATAAACATATAATACCTACCAATTGAATTCGTTTTTTATTCAAAATTTGAATTAAAAAAAGAACGACGAAACTAGTTTATGTAACTTTTAGTTACATACTTAATAGTAAGAATTTTTAATAAATATGAAACCGGATTAAGTGTTAGACAAGATAATTAGGCACTATTAAAATAGACAGACGAGATTAACACCCACATAGCATTACGTTACATCACCTTAATTCCCATATAAAAAAAAACTAGATAAAGTACCGAACATATCTAATGAATAATGAATGTGTACCATAAATAGTGTATGAGTGTGTCACGGTAAAGAAAATTGGGTCTTGAACACAAGCCAATTATACACATTTTCGAATCACTAAAAAACGAATTCAGGCAAACATTTCAGTAAACATCTAAAGCATTATATGTTAAAAACTTGCTTGTAGTAATAATAATATCCATATTAAGTAATAATTGCTTCTCCTTCACCTCGGTTTTATTTCGAATTTGCATTGGAGTCCATTACGCAATTAGTATAGATTTTTCAATTTTTATATTAATTATCTCTAATGTACATTTATTTCGGCGATAGTAGGTATATAATAACATTTTAATGTTATTTTCAAATTTAAACAATGTATGTTAAAAGTAAAATTACATAAGAAACTGTTTTATTTTTGATTTCGTTAATACTATGTGAGCCATTCACAACTTTGCTTTACTATGATGTTGTTGTGAACACTTAATAAATTAAACATTTAACAAAAGTGTGAACTGAAAACTTTTTATTAAATTAAGATTAACGATTTCTAACAATGTAGACCATAAGGGTAACACTAAATAAATTTACAACTGTTTTTAATTTGAATATTCACAACACTTCATATTTTAAAATTATTACATCAAATCTTTTATAAAAGATGTTCACTGTCCATCCGTATGTAAATCACAAAAACTAGACATTTAATATAGATTAAACTTGGTATTCCAGGTTTCTATTATAATAGGATGAACAGGGTCATTGATAGTCGACGTTTATGGAAAACAGGACATAAGATTGATCTGAAAATATTTTCTTTTTTGCGGTGTTGACGCTTCTACTCAGAAGTAGTAACTTCCTTGTTATTAATGGGACACTCTGTATATAATTGTCTTTTTTGAATTGTAGTTTCTTGATTATCATTTTTTTTCAATAGTTTCCTATACCTATCTATGCCGGTTTTGAAAATAATAATTATTCAAATTTTCTTCTCCTGGAAAAATGGTTCTATTAAAATTTTAATTTAGCTGCTATTGGAACCCATAGATGGGTAACATTTTGGGCACAGTTTGAAATTGGTGATTCTACTGTGACATAAAAAAAGGCTAAACCCTAATTTTTTCAAATAGGACAACCTATACAGTGTGTCCAAGATAAGGATGAACAGCATGAGGATCTCGGAAAACGTGAGAGATACAGAGTCGGTTAAATTTGAAAAAAGTTGACCACTCAAGGGGTCAATGTTTTGCTGAGTTTGACTTACTTCCGGAGATATTAAAAAAAACCAAAATTGTGCAATTTTGTTTTCATTATATTCTGAAGTTATCCGAAAAGTTACCAAAAAACTGAATTCACTTTGTCATTGCAAGTCTTTCCGTTCTACAAGATGGCGTTTACGAATTTTTACTACAACACAATATTGTTACTTGTGATTTTATTAAGAAAAATAACGTTTTAGTAAATTTCTAATCTTTTTGGTCTAGTGTGCGATGAATGAAACCATGGCAGCAAAAAAATGAAGTCTATTGTTAGTTCTGACAGAATCGATTCGATTAACATAGTTATATTTTACAATGGAACACGTAAATTTTAAATATTTTTGAGTTGAAATAATTGCGGCAAACAGAAAATGTTGCTGCGCTCGAATGTTTTTGGCGGTACAATACGGGTTGCTTGAATAAACCGTATTCTTTTAGGTTGGACACCAAACGCCTAAATATGGATTTTCCTGCTTGCCTCCGTCCCGGGTACTTGATCAAATACAAGTGTTCGGCTTCTGCAGAATTTCTCCGGCATGTAATGTAGTAGGACAGCATATCAAATTTCTCTTCATTGAAATATTACTTGCTACATTAAAAAACGTTGCTAAACTGATTCTATTTTGTCATTCAAATACATTCTGACAGAATTTACAATTAAAGAAATGGAGTCGATTGTTAATTCGACTGCCATGATTTCATTCAGCGCACACTAGACTAAAAAGATTAGAAATTTACTAAAACGTTATTTTTTCTCAATAAAATCACGAATAACCATATTGTGTAGTGCATTGTTGAATTTGTAATGAAAAATGCTTTCTTATACGGAGTGTATTTTTTTAAAGTGCCATAAGAAAAATAAAGTTGGTGATAGTTTCTTCGAAACGAAACATTGTAGTGATAATTTGTAAACGCCATCTTGTAGAGCAGAAAGAGTGACAATGATAAAATGCATTCAGTTTTTTGGTAACTTTTCGGATAACTTCAGAATATAATGAAAACGAAATTGCACAATTTCGTTTTTTTTTTTCGAATATCTCTTGAAGTAAGCCGAACTCAGCAAGTTTCTCAACAACAACATGTTAACCCTTTGAGTGGGCAACTTTTTCCAAATTTAACTGACTCTGTATCTCTCACGGTTTCCGAGATCCCCATGCTGTTCATACTTATCTTAGACACACTGTACATTATTTGAAAATCTGCAAGGAAATTTTCTGTAGTTTGATGTACATACCATAGTCAAGTTTTCGGAATAGTTCCAAGAATTATAAAAAAGCACGTTATCTTCACATGATTTGTATTAGTTGGTCATGGAACACCATGTCATTTCACAATAATTGCTTAATTGTTTCTTAATGGTCAATATGACAAAATTGTAGCAGCGCATGCAAGAAATTAAATGAAATGTATCCTGATTGGCAACCAATAAACGAAAAATAGTTTATGCGAATGAAAGATAATTTTATCAATTAAGGTTCATAACTTAGGACAACTTCTGTAAGACAAAACCTAAGGGCAGTAGTAGCAGATTTTTAGAAAATTTAAAATTAGAATATTTTTGTACTTCTTGGATGGAGCACCCGCACATGGCACATAAGAGGTAAGACGTGATCTATTTCAGATATTTGATGACCACTAGATTACACATATTTCCACAAGAAGCGGTAACGTCGCATCCCAGAAAATATCATTCACAATTACTTAAATAACCAAATTTTCAGAATAATTTTTGCCTCGTTTTCCGTAAACGCCTAAGGTACCATCGACCGTGAATCGTCCTGTATACTGCTAATTTGCATACGCTGTGGGATGGTCCCGAGCAATTCGTAGATGATGTCTGTTTTTACTCTATTTGTAACACGTATGAGGAATGTCAACATAACTTGGAACGCATCATAAACATTATTGAACCTTGAATATGTCACCCTGTAGTTGATACACGTATCACTCTACAAAAAGTCATAAAATATCTAGGGGTTATCTTAGATAATAAATTATTGTAGACTAAACATATAGAATTAGTCAAAAGTAAATGTGATGAAGGTATGAATATTTTGAGATATGTCCCAAAAACAAAGTGGGATGCCAACCCATAGTATGGATACAGTTTTATAGACAACACATTCGTTCTATACTTGATTACGGATGTGTAGTTTACGATTCGACATCCAACACTAATTTACTAACCATTGACAGAATCAGTCAAGTTTTAAGTATATTGATTGCTGCTATGAGATCATCCCCCACGTCGGCTATTCTAGCAGAAGCTCAAGAACATATTCTAGAGATCAGAAGACGGTACCTTGCAAGAAAATTAATTGTTAAAATTACAGAATATAACCAAAATATTCTTAATACAATCCATTCTTTGGTTTTAGAAACATTATCAAATCAATATTGGTGAATTAAAAACAATCCTCCATTGGTAAACGCATATAATGGAAATTTTCATTAACGCAACAAAAAAGGCTACCATAGTTTTATATGGAATATAAGGAAATGGAAAATTCTCGAGTTTACAGAGAACATAAAGACAACCCTTAATGACTACCATAATTAGGCAATAGCTATTTATGAACCAAGTGCGTTACTATAGTGATTACGCTCGGAGAACCATGAAGACAGCTCGAGAGATGGATATGGTTCGATGGGCGTAATCATTCAGTAACGCCGTGGTGCATACAAGATTTTATTTTTCACTTTGTATTCTTAAAAACAAATAGAATTGGCATCTTTGGGCGCACCTTACCTACGCAAATAACTATAATATCTGGTTGCTATGAAACAAAAACAAATTGTTTATTTATTGTCAAATTTGGCATTGAATTGCAATTATGAATACCCTAAACATGGTGCCACCAAAGAAGATACTTGCGTCATTATTTTCTGACGTACAAAATAACGTACCGATAAATGTTAGAATAAGACATAGATATGTGTAAAATAAAGAGGAAAAGTGTACTTTGCGTTATGAATAAAGTTACTCAATAGCACGTTTCAGTCAAAGCGATGTAAGAGAAAAAGTTCCGCCCTAGTGCTATCTTTTTCTGTCAGTTTTACCAACACGAATCCTCTAAAATACTCTAAATTTTAAATTATCACCAAAAATCAACCCAAGCCAAGCTAACCTTAAAATTTTTAATTATTCGTTTGAGTTTTGTGTTTGGGTTTGTTCTGCGTGGTTTTTATCTTCTTTTGATCGTTTTGCTGCTTTTTTACAAACAGTCTTTTTCAAGACTAAATTGTTTACTATTACCTCTGTCTTCTGTAAGTATTTAAAATTGTTTTATTAAGTACCTGTAATTTATTTTTTATTAAGATATCAACATGGCTACAGAAAAGGTTAATAATCTGTGGCTTGGGTTGACTTTTGGTGATAATTTAAAATTCAGAGTATTTTTGAAGGTTCGTGTTGGTAAAACTGATAGAAAAAGATAACACTAGGACGGAACTTTTTTCTCTTACATCGCTTTGACTGAAACGTGCTATTGACTTCAATTTCATTTAAGTTGACGTTCTGTCAAATATCATTCTCTGTCATTCTTGCTTCATTGTGTATTTTAGGTTATTAATTGCTGTCACTTGTTACTTTTTAAGGTTAGTATTTCAACTGACAACCACATATCTTGCCAACAGTGTTTTAGTTACTTTCTAATTTTAACCCGTAATTAAATAGTAAATGCTCAAATTGACTCAGAAGTTTTTAATATTGATTCATATGCACATACTTATGAGTTTATGACGCAGGGATCTTCTTTCATGGCAAGAAGTATACCAGAATGTGTATAACAAAATGCTGAAAAAGTGACGCAAAGTTTGTTGCCGGTTAAATTGAAAGCAAAATATGAAAAGAATACTTATACTTATAGTAAAGTGAAATATAAAAACATATACGGATGGTTCAAAAACAAAAGGGAACTGGGACAACGTTTTACATTCCTAATGTCAATCTATCACTCAGATACAAATTAAATTCGAACTGCTCAATATATACTATTAAAGCATATCTCATTAATAAAGCCTTTCAATGGATAAAAAGAATAAGTACTATACTAACATCGTAGTTTTATCTGACTCCAAATCGGCCCTAATATCATTAAGCAATTTTCTTTAAAACAATTACATAATAAAATAATTTGTTATATTATATCTGATCAATACCAAATAGATACATTAAAAATGTGGCAAAATTGTCTACATTTGGTTCAAAGCTCACGCGGGACTCGAGGATAATAATGTAGTTGATATAATAGTTAAGTAAGCTACATCTCTTGCAATATCTGATAATTATAATTAATAAGGGAAGCTATGCAATATTAAATCCAATTCCAGCTACAGAAAACGATATTTTAACCGATTTACACATATTTAGATTTTTCGCGATATGTATAACTAGGCTCCGATTAAATCATGGTAGGTTTCCAGCTCATTTCTACAAAAATGGTTTAAAAAAGACAGCCAAACGTGCGATTACGACAACACATCAATAGCAGATGTTAGCCATTTATTGTTTAAAAGTCATAAATATGAAAATGTAATGGATGTATTTATGAAACACCTAGTAGGAGAAAATGTGATGTTTCCTGTAACATGTTACACCTCTTAGACTTATACGTTAAACGCAAATTTACATCATCATTATAAATTTATTAATAACGCAAATAAAAAATTTAAAACGACCTGTGGTTAAAGGATGCCAGATCTAAGACCAAAAAAAGTAAGCACGTCATTAAAATTACAAAAGCACTTTGTCATAATTAAAATAATGCGCTAAATGCACACCTACTATCACAACAAATGAATGAACAGGTGTTTGTGACCTTATTACAAATTTAGCACAGTGAACGTTCTTCTAAAACTTTATGTTATTTAAAATTTAACTTGAAATTGTAAACCGAATAATACTAATACTGGAAAGTTTATTTTAAATAAAAAAAAAAATTTGAACCGAAATTTATCAATATAAAATCAATCATTAACAACGTAATTCAATTTAGATACGATTTTCTAAAGCCAATCTATATTTCAATTAAGAAAAATAATTGTTTACATTTTTTTGTAAATAGCGTTTTCATTTAATTAAAAAGGATAGTGAATAGAATTTGTTTGTTAGTTGTAAGTGTTAAAATAAAACCAGTTGGGAATGCGTAAGCTTGCATTGCCGGGATGAACAAAAGAACTGCTTATTTAACTTAAAATTTTTCGAAAATTTGACTGACGACTTTATTAAAATTTTTTTTAAAAATTTTTTCGGGAGCCGATTTTTTCTTGACCACTTTGCCGATGAGATAGACAAAAAAAATGATCGAAGCAAAACTGTCTTAGATTTTGATGTTCCTATAGGAATTCCGAAAGAAATATTTTCAAAAATGTCAACAGGAAAAAAAGCTACGGAAATTCAGACAGACAGACAGACAGACAGATTTTGTGAATTCATAAGATGAACTTTTGCTCATCGATTATTCAATCGACAGTCTGCATAAAAAGGGAACTGTTTTAAACAGTGTTCCTCGCGAATTAGTAGACATGAGGTTGCATGTTTGGGTTTTACCGTCCTGTACTGGCCCGCTTGGAATTTTTTTGCAAGGTAGACCTTAACATTTGGAGAAACATAAGGTATACCAAATAAAACTAAAGAGGAGCTGTGTCAACGTTTGACTAATTGTATCGACCAACTAGATGCTAATGAAATACATAAAACGGCAATTTATTGTGAAATTGTATTTATCCTTTAATAATTTATTTATTTATTCGTACGGTACATTTTAAATATTGTATTGTGATGTAAGTGTTATGTATGGTGCCCCAGAAGATCAGTATAAACCTGTATAGCGTGATGACTAAACCGTGTGCAATTGTGGATTGGTTCGTCTTGGCAAGGTTTAGGAAAACCACTAAAACCTAAACATGCCAACCCTTACCCACCTTAGTATTCATATGCAATTGTTCTAAAACAAACGTTTTAATAAGCAGCCCTATTAACATCATATGTAGTAATTTTAACGTGGTATGTGAACATTACGACAGATAATTTACCATTTATTTTAGATACTGTAAAAACCATTATGAGAATTCATAATTCTATTACAACTTTGTCTTATGTTCTCATTTAATATGAATATATTATTGTACTTATTTTTCTAGATTGAGTACAACCTGTTTGAAATAAATGTCTATTATTATTATTATTATTATTATTATTATTTTATTATTATTTGCGTGGCGTATAAATATATATTTCTTGCTGCCGGTAATGTTGAAAATGACAAATATCATATGTGTATTTATTTCTAGGAAATTCCTAGTTGATTTATTACATAAGAAGAGTCCAATAAATCAATTTTTTCAGGTTATCGCCTCGGCTCGTACTGACTTGCCTTGTCATGTCTTTGCATTCCTTGTTACTTAAATAACTATTAATGTGGTTTTGCATGGCAATGATTTTTTGTCGTGTTCTGTCTGGGTGTCATATGACCTTATCTTTCTGAGAACTGTTAACGTGTTAATTTAGTGTTTGTTCTTTGTCTATGAAGGGGGAGACGTATTCCCCGAGTTTGACTTTTTTTTATATTTGACTTTAGTCCATAAACAGACTCAAGACTACGAGGTACTATGTAATTAAAACAAGTACAAACTGTAGCGGATCTTTATTGTTATTTCTGACAATCGCTAAATATTGAACAGTAAGTCTTCGCGTACTAAACAGTAAAAAGTGTGCGTATAATCTGTTTGCGTATGAACTGTCGAGAGAGAATTAACTCGATTCGTGAAATCAAGAGAATTATCGTTTGATTAAAGTACACTCTAAATAGCGCTTGCGGACTTCTCGATTATCTCTGACACCTCCAATTTAATTAAATAAATGCAATAACGTGTAATGGATTTAACGAGTAACTCTGCGTAATAAATTGTTCATGTTTAAAGAAATTTAGTGTAACAACAAAAACCTTGGGAGTTTTGGTGTATACCCCATACGGCGACCATCGACAGACCACTGTATGTAATCTGATTGTTTATTCCGGAAAACTATCGTGTTTTGAGTGCGTTCGTGTGCCGTTACAAATAACCAAATTAAGTTAGAATTTTTTGTTGTTTGTTCGGTAATATTTTATTGTTCGAAATGAACGAACTGAGATGGGGGTTTGTAAATTTTAAGTGTGATGCTAAATAATGATTTTGTTTTAAACAAGACCCTAGTCTCATTTCGTTTCAAGAACTTTGTGAAGCTGTAAATATAGTTTTTAAGTAAACTTTGGTATAATCTTGTTTTGGTAATAAAGCGAGCGGTACCGCAATTATATTTTCTTTACGTTTGGTTTTAGGTAAAGCGAATGCGTTATTTAAAAGAACACGACCGCGGTGTAATCAGTGTTTTGTATGTAACTCTTGTGCTTTTCAATTGAAAATTCATGTTTCTCTTTTTATGGAACGTTTCCTTTCAATATTTTTTCCCAGATTTTTCGTAACCACCTGTTGTACATTTAAAAAGATCTGAGTGGCGCTTAACAAAACCCCGAAATTGACTAGTGATAAAGACCTTTAGTCATCTATATATATATATATATATATATATATATATATATAAACTTAATACTAATAATAATATTATCGGATTAGTTTGAACACTCGAAATAAAAAAAAGTAGGGTATGTCATTCACTTTTTTGCATCATAAGATCACCACAATTGAACCAATTGGCCTTGAAAGTGGCACTAATAATTACAGGAGTTACACAAAGAAAGAGAAAGAGAGTTAAAATATAAAATGCTAACAGTTAAGAAATCTCGGAATCCGTTGCTTAATCGTTCAAAAACACATATTAAAAATTTTGACTCATCTTAGTGAAACACTGGTCTAAAGAAGCGTCCTCTTTGAGATGCGAAAAGACGATAATATTAGAACAGAGTTCACTTCTTTTCAAAATCCAACTTTCCAAAAAAACGGTTCAGTAGTGCCAAGGAAAACAAAGTCATATGTAATTATGTGACATTATTTAAAAATATCTTCAATAACGAATACTTTACCTTTATTTACAAATTTAATTGAACCAATTTTACACTACATTAATTTCTGCACTTTTTTGATACGCATCTTTTTAAACTAATCAAAAGCAATTTTCTGTAAACTCCAAAAATCGACTTATAGATTTTGATTAAACTAATACCTGAGGGGTATAGATATTTGAAAAAACTCTTTTATATATAATAATAGTAGGTATATTATGCACCGAGAGCAAAATAGCATTCTCTCTCAGAAGTAAGAATACAATTTTTTCACAAATGAAACCGCAAACACCTGAAAATTCATTGGATAAAAACCTGTTGATAAAACCGCACGAAAAAGGATAGCCTTAGAAATGTTTACCTTGACAATTGTTTAGAGAGTATATAAGGGCAATTGTTAATAATAGGTATAAAAAAAACTAGATATTACTAAAAATTGATATCGGCGTGCATTATGGACACGATGAAAAACTCAAAAAACTCCAAGAAATTCTAGAAGCTGCTTGTGCAGTGTTTTTTGTATATATCTACTAAACTGATCAAGAAATTTGTTAAATCTGCCACATTTGTTCCATTTGGAAAAAACGAGTCTACTTCTGTCATGATTATGCCAGTAGATAGATTGACTTCTACTCCCATTTGTGCAAGTATCATTTTTAAAATAAAACCTAATAATTGTTAAGAGGGCGCCATACCAGAGCGCACATGCGCGCTCGTAATGTGCACTCTCACCCAATGCGTTGCAATTTTTTCCCCAAGTATACATGTATGCTTACTGTTCTTCGGTCAATCGCAATACTAGAAAAATGTTGGTTGAGATGGTTGGGTCATCTTTCAATAGGGGACAGTAGAGAAAGAAGGACCTTGCAGATTTTTGTTTGTTAAATAATTGCAAAACAAGACATAAAATTTCGTAAAAGTATTGAAGTAAGAGATAAGGTAGTTGTCAGTATACACTTTCTTGTCAATGCAGATGCATTTACCAGCTTGTAGTTCTTATTTAAAATTTCCAAATATGCAAATTGTATATAATATTGGCTGTTTAAATTGGATCTTTTTACCGACTTCTTTAAACAAACCGCTTTGTCTAAATTGAGGTCCATACTACATATATGATTTTCTTTGAGCGGGTGCAACAGACCACGAGTCCATGACGCGTTCCATGTGCGCTCAGCCTGCCTGACGAAAGGCAACATATACCTCGAGAAGCAACTAATACCCCCTCCACATCGGCGTGCGTACTCGCAACATGTGCGGTCAGATGTACAACCGCCTTCGGCCACACGCAACAATATTTTCAATAGGATTCTTGTACACTCTTTTTATTTGCAAAATAGATTTTTCGATACATTTCTAATAATTAATCATATACAGGGTATTTTATGACGAAAGAAAGATACTTAAAAAGTTGGTTATACAGTTGATTTCCAAAAATGCCCATAAATGAGTGTCCGATTTTCAACTGTTTTGGAGGTATTTAGGATTTACTGTTTTCTTGATTTATTTCAACATTGCTTAATATTTATTAAAATTCCAACTGGTTTTGGCTGAGTTATGTTATAAATGTTAAAAATTACAAGTAGTTGGTTCTAATTAATTTGCCGATAAATTTTTCCTGCTGCATGCTCATAAGTTTCGAATAAATTTTTCAGCATGGAGAAAGAAAAACTTATCAGTAAATTAATCAGAATTAGCTATTTGTGATTTTAAATGTTTATAAATAACCAGACTATTATGTAACGCAATACTAATAGAAAATTTTACTCTCATTCTGGATATTGCTGGACGAAGCAAATCCAACAGTAGTAGTAAGATTTTACAATTCCATGAAGAATTGTTGGCCTAGGCCTGCAAAAAATTACTGTTTTTATTGTCTCTGAATAACTGATCAACCCCTAATATATAAATACTCGTTACTATAGTTACCAAATATGAATGTAACTAAATTTAAATGAAAAACAGATATTTTGTGTAAATTTACACCTTATTACAAAGGTAAAGAATTTTCTGTACAAAATTGATTTATCACTTATATAAACAGGAGTGTTATATAGGTCTTTCAAGCCTTACTTTCAGTTGCAAATACGCTGTTTTCAGTCTTCTGATACAAATAACTATTTTGTCTGTGTACACTATGTACGATACGATTAAATAAATAAATTAAATAAATAACACTACATATTTTTATTTTGACGCATATACCTAAAATTCACGTTTTCCGTATTCATTTACTTACCGAAACATTTGCACTAGTCAAGACTGAAAGTGACCATTCTATACTACAAAACTCTTACGGGACGCTCTGAGATATATACAACTTTAATGACTTCTTTGGTTGTAACTCTAACCACTTCATGGTTGACAGTTTTTCAACATGACCTATAATTGTTCCAAATTGTTGTTTTATACATACATATAAGAGACAAATTAAAATGAATAGTAATAATGAGAAAAATGTAAATGAAGATCTACTTAAAAGCACGCCACCTGACGTCCAGGAGGAGGCTAATGTTATCATTCATTACCGGAGAAATCTCACCCAAGATATGAGAAATAATATCACCTATTTATGAAGTGGTGCTGTCTCGAGAAAAACGTAAAAAAACCAACGGCGAATGTTCTACCTTGTGATCAATATATTCCATACATAAAAGTACGCTCGCAACCAAACAAGACATACATATTAACAAATACCCAAAACTAATAAATTTCCTAAAGAAACAAAACAAGGGATACTCTGCAAAGATGTTGACAACATTAAATCGAGAAAATATTATAGAATTGTTATTAAATTCTCCAGATGAAACGTATCTTATGTGGAAGTATCTATTGTTACTTACTGTTTTAATTTAATACTAATAGCGGTTTGCTTTTAAGTTTTTTTTAAGTTCAGTGATATTCAAGATAAAAGTGATTAATCCAATTGTGTTATTTCGTAAACATTTGGCATGGTCACACAAATCATTCAAATGTCTTTCTAAGCTATTACAAGGGAAATGTTCTACTACAATTGTAGGAATTCACATATTTATCAAAACTTCTAACTGATACAGACGCCGATATACATATGTTAAAAAGGCATGGTGGATGGTAATCTTCTACAGTAGCAGAAAGATACATCGATAATTCAATAGCAAACAAGATTCAAATTGCTGACCGAATACAGTGACAAAAATATCTACTTCTACTGAGAAGGGGTGTTAAAATTTTTGTTTTGGAAACCACTGCTTATAAAAATGTCTACAACTTTGATTTAAACTTTTTTGACAAACGACTCCTAATGATATTTATTGCTTGACCGGATGTATTCATTTTAAACACATAAATTATACTTATTTCCCGTTTTATTGACGTTCACTCCATTAGTAATATAAAATCAATCAATTCCATTTCAAAAATTTTTTGTGCCGTATATCGTCGTACGAGTATATTTAGAAAGGTTTGTTTTGAAATTGATCAATACTAATCTATTTCTACTAAATCCCACACATGTTTTTTGAATTAATTTTACATACATAATCAATGCATTAATTATCATTAATATATTAAAACAAGAAACGTAGTAATTAGTTTGGCTGTAGTAGAGATTACGAATACTGATAGTGACTTATTTTTAAGACTATTTTTAGCATTTTTGTTCTGTGATTCTATTTCTCAAATAATTAATACTTATTTTACTTGTGTTTATAGTATAGTTATATTGTAACTGGTTTATAATCCAAATTATTAACCTTTTTTATTTCAGTGGAAATGACATGAAAATGTAATTCACGCTTATCTTTAACCTAATTTTGTTTGAAGATCTAACATTAAGTTTTTACCTCTATTTCTGATCAGTTTTCTTCTTTGATCAATAAAATGTATTAAATGACCATAAAATTAACTGTTTTTAACGTAAAACGTCTATTTTCAAAACTTTCATGAAGGTGTTGATGACGATAGAGAAAAAATGGTAGACCTTATCTGAATTAAAATGATAAAACCTATACACTTTTACTATGCTGTGATAATATTTGTTGGATCATTATAAACAAATACTCACCCGTGTGAAGTTAGCCATAACTTACAGCCATAGATTTCGCAAACTTTAAGTTTGTATAAATTTACATTCTCATATTAAACTTTTTAGCAAATGTAGGTAATATAACATATTTATAAAACAAAAACACTTGCATATAATTAAAAAAGTTGTTTTTTTTATTTAATAAAAAAATTGTTTGCTCGAAAACTGTTTTAAAATCGACACGTCAAATCCGTGGATGGAAAATTTGCCAAATATGTCCCTAAAATTATTTTGATTTTTGTAGTGAATCTTGTAGAGAGATGATTGAATTAACAATTAGGGTACGTTTATATTATAGTGATTTTGGGTATTATCAAGTAATCGAGTGTTGTAATTAGTAACATGTCTTGCATCTGGCCTTTTATTTTTGCATTTGTTTACTCAGAGTGTAAGATTTGTTTTAATTTTTGGTTGTTGCATAGTTTTATTGTATACTGAGTTCTATAGAGTTAAGTATATATTTTGTAATAACGGAAGAGAAATTAGTTTTACTGGTGGAGTTGTTACAAGATGTGAGTTTAACTCGTTTGTACAAACGCATATGTGCTAATTCGCTGTTTGGTGTGGATACCCAAATAAATTGTTTGAAAACTATAAACTATATTAAAAAACATTTGCCAAATTGTCAACTTAAATAAAACTTGCAGAAAGGAAGACAAAATTAAACCCAGAATTTCTATTGACAGTTCTTCTAAAAATTACCACTAGGCGCTTTTTTTTTGGATGAAGAGGAAACGATTATATTAAGAAACGAAGAACCTAGTATTGAATCATCACAAACCAATGATACATTATATGTATCAATGAACAGCATAGTATACCAACCAGATATTGTAGCTCTATATCATAAACAAAATGAATACAATCTTAAACCAACTCAATCTAAAAATGTGTATCCCTAAAAAATTCCAACTCTCGGTGTACTTACATTATCGCAGTAGATTTGTTTGCTAGTATCTTTGATATGAAGTATAAATGAATGTTGTGCGAAGAATTATGGGTCATTCTCACCAAATTCACTGAAAGCAGGTTAGTTCATTATTATTGTAAAATATAAAAATTAATGAAATCTGTTTTTGGAAGAAGTAAAAGGAATACATTAAAATGTATTGCCTCAGTATATAAAGAAGTTAAAAAAATTATTTAATTTTTCAAAATCTGCCTGACATTATAAAAAAATTCACCTCCGTTCGATGTTACTCTTCAGTATGTTTAAGATTACTGCTATTTTTATTGTTCATCTTAGACATAAATCATAAAACGAAATTGCCCAACTTTTGCAAAAACTCTAAATTTTAAATTCCGAATGTTATAAAATTGAATGTTTAAGAGAAAAGTAACTAAAAATATAAAATGGTTTGTTACTAGTCAACCATTCACCTCCGTACTAAGTTGCATGGTTAAAAAAAACATGTCAGATGATGCCATTGCACTAACCTATTAGATTCTGTTTCATATATGAGATGATCCAGTAAAATATGCAGCTAGTTTCAGTCTGCTTTTGACTTTAATGGGTAAAGGTTGCGATTTTTTTTGTTAATAAAACAAGTTAGAACCTGAGTGACCTCACCTCCATTTAATTTTTTTTGGGTAAGTTAATTAAAAACATAGATGGAAATTAGTTAATAATAATTAAATGCCAGCTATCTTTTAACTTTTTATGTTTGTTTAGTATTAATATTGATTTTTTTGTCAATTTTAGGGCATTTTCAATAAAATATTCACCTCCGTTCTATTCACCTCCGTTCATAGTTGCTAGGAACGGATGTGACCAGCCAAAACGGAGGTGAACTTTTAAGGTATTTGTGGTATTAAATAAGGTGACCAGATATTTTTCTCTTGAATTTATTTATGCCTGATTAAAAAAAGGAGATATAATAAATGTCACAGTGTTTCACTTTTAAAGAATTGCTCACCTTATAAAAAAATAGTTTATTGCATGATAATCAAATTGACATATATTTTTAGTAAAAAAAATATGCCGTTAAAAGCTGAAGAAGCACAAAAATAAAATGAAAGAATTAAAAAAACTAGAAGATTACTCTCCTCCTCCAACACCGCCACCCGTTCCTCTTGCCGGACCGTCCAACGAAAATTTAAAAAGTAGTGCAAAGAAAAGAAGAAGAAAGCACTTACAAGAATTAATTAAAATAATTGAGAAAATAAAGACAGAATTATACAAAACTACAGATTAAAGAAATAAGTACAAAATGAGAGCAGCAAGACTAAAGAAGAATTTAGAAGAAACCAAATTTTTAATGATGGAGCAAGAAAGAACATCACCAAATACTCAGACTGATTTATTAATTAAATCTGGAAATATGGAAGAAGTAAGAAGAAAATTAGTTTTTGGTGAAGTATGAAAGAGCAGCTGTCAATTAACTTTAAAATATTAGAAAAATAAAGAAAAAACAATAAAAAAAGTAGGAGAGCTTCAAAACGTAACCTCGTCAAATTTGGCAACAGAAAAGTCTTCAAAAATCAATAGTAGGACTAAGAAAATGACTGAGATACCATCACTTTTCTAGAGCAAAAGAAACAAAACCGTTAACTGAATGATTCATTTCTTAATTTGTGGACAGATTTTTCAAAATCAGTTAGCTATAAATTGAGTTACTCAACATTTTGTTGTTTTAAACCGTTTTTTGTTATAGAAAGGAATGTAAATAAGAGAGATACATGCATGTGCAAACTTTGTGCAAATATAACTTTAATAATCCAGAAGTTAAAAATTAATAAAATAAAAAAGAAAACAACCTAAAGCAATTTATCACAAGCATGTGCTGTCTCCAAGAGGGGGAAAAGAAAACTAATGAATTGTGTTTATCAAGGAAAAATTTTCTTTGGCGAAGACTCTGTGATATATCAGAAATGGAACACAAAGCAAGAAAAAGTAAAAATTCAAAGTGTATAGAAATTGATTAAAAAACCGTAAAGAAAAAATTCAAACTAACTAAGCAAGATTTATTGAATGTATTAAGAAAGGATTCCAAGGAATTTTTAGAGCATACCAAGAATATTATCCATCATTTTTCATCCGTAACAAATTTAAAAGACAATTTAAAAAACCATGAAATCATTATTCACATTGACTTCTCTGAGAATTATGTTTCCAAATATTCAGAAGAAGTCCAGTCAGCACGTTTTGGAGCTTCAAAAGCTCACCTATCATTACATACAGTGGTGATTTATGGTATTGAAAATAACAAGATAAAACCAACTTTGTTCTGTACGATATCTGAAAACTTGAGGCATGATTCTCCTGCAATAATAATTCACTTAAAATCGGTTTTTGATTAGAACTACGGCAACAACAACATTACAACCTCCATTTCATAAGTGACGGACCATCAACACAATATCGGAATAAAAAAATTGGGAATTATTTGACTAACGAACTGGGAGATAGTGTGGTGACCATTAGGTGGCACTATTCGGAGAGAGGTCACAAGAAAGGAGTGGCTGATGGGATAGGAGGAAGAGTTAAACGTGTAGCAGATCAGGTTGTGGCTAGAGGAAAGGACGTTACTACTGCAAGCGCTTTGTTACAAATTCTAGAGAAAGAATGTCCGAAAATCAAAACAAAATTAGTGGATATAAACCATGAAGCCATAGAAAGAATTGAAAACAGTTTGCCAAAGGTCATACTGCCATTCAAAGGACCTTGAAAGTCCATGAAGTCGTTTGAATAAAAGGAAATAAATTTTTAGAACTTCGAAGTTTAAGATGCACCCACTGTTATGAAGACTGTTAGGCAAGTTGAAAATACAAGATCAGACAGTTGGTATCCTTTTTTAAATTTAAATTTCATATTTCAATTACTTATTTTACGTTTGTTTAAAACTTTCCTTAACAGTTTATTCAGAGCGTCTACGATATACTGATGTATACAGTGACTCAGAAGACCAAAATGGAGACAATAACACTAGCAACGTTCAGGATGACAACGCGGAGAATCAGGAAAATGTGATGCCAAAGAATCAATCTCATAAAATTAATGATTTTGTTTTAGTCAGGTTTCTGACAAAAAAATCTGTCAAAAACTATGTTGGTCTTATTTTGTTGGCTGAAGAACGAAATGACTTCAGCATAAATTTTTTGCGAAAAATCGGTGCAAACAAATTTCATTTCCCGGAAAAAGACGACGTATCTCTGACAAATAAATTAGAGATAGTAACAGTTTTGCCATATCCTACGTTAAATAACAGGAATCAGTATATTTTTGCTTATAAGTTTCCTCGAAATACATGTTAACTTTTCTGAGTACCTTTTTATAATTAAAATACATTTCTTCACCTCCGTTTCAACATATTTGACCTCCGTTCTTATTTTTTTTCTAAAATCCCTTTTTTTCGTAAAATACTTAATAAAAGTTTTGACCACATATTGAACAGCTCTCACAGAACTTAAAGAAACACAGTTTACTCATTTTTGAGATAATTACTTGTTATAAAGTTGGTTACATAATTAACGCAGTTTTTTAAGTGAATTTGACGAGAACGACCCTTATACGTTTGTTCTTAAAGAAAATTTTAAAAAGTTAATAGGGCAAGTATTGTTTTAATATTATTTAAATTTTTGTCAAATTTTCCATCCACGGATTTGACGTGTCGATTTTAAAACAGTTTTGGTGCAATCATATTTTTTCTCGAAAAAAAAAATACGTACCCTAATTTTATTCTTTAAATATTAATTCAATCTTCCCTCTACATGATTCAAAATAAAAATCAAAATAATTTTAGTGACATGTTTGCCAAATTTTCCATCCACGGATTTGACGTGTCGATTTTAAAACAGTTTTCGTGCAAATATTTTTTATACAAAAAAATCAAAAAAAAAAGAATGTTTTTAGTTATATGCAAGTGTTGTTGTTTTATGAGTGTTTTATATTACCTACATTTGCTGAAAAGTATAAGTTCAACATGAGTAATGCAATTAATGTATACAAAGTTAAAGTCTGTGAAATCTGAGGCTGGAATTTATGGCTAACTTCACGCTGGTTAAACTAATCGACATAAATAAACTTTTGTATACAATGGGAAATTAAATGAAAAATTGTAGACAGATGTAAATTGGTGCGGCCTTTTTAGATTAACCTGTACTTTAGAAATTTTTAAAAATAATTAAATATCTTCAAAATTAAAAATTTTAGACTAAGGTTGATTGAATAAAGTTGTTTTGAAATTTAATAGTGTTTTCAAATGTACAATAATAAACAGGGTATTCCATTTGCAATAACAGAGTATTACATTTCTCAAAATATTTTCATTAAATACATCATTACCCACAATCTATGTTTACAAATTTTCAGTACATACAGTGTACAGGGTGTCCTGTTTTTGACACTTTTGCAGGATATCTCCGTTATTATTGCAGTTCGAGTTTTGGGGTTTTCGCGAACCTGTTTTTGAAATACAGAATGAAGTTGAAAAGTGTGCATTTTCACACACCCTCTGTAATTCAGGTATCTGATAAGTTATCGATTAGGTAAAAACGGAATCTTACACTTTTTTTATGCAGAATCCAGTGACGTGCTTAGTTTTTTCTAGGTGTCCCCATTTTTGAGAAAGTTACCAAAGTTAGGATTTTTTAAATAGGATACCCTGTATGTCAATTTGTATTTACATTTCACTCATTAAGAGCTTTCCAGAAATGTATAATAGTCGGCACTTTGTTCCCAATCGAAGGTTAGAATCTCCTTTTTTTTAAATAAGCCTAGAAACTAAAAGCCAAACAGATTTATTTGTATTAAACTTATAGTAAAAACCAATAACCAATAACGCATATATATATTTATAGGTATTGTTCAAAATGGTTGCCATTTTCCCTAATGCAAAATTGGCACTTTTGCGAAATTTTGATCAAACCATTTCAAATTATTATAGGGTGACCTATCACTGTCACTGGATTCTGCATAAAAAAATGTGTAAGATTCCGTTTTTACCTAGTCGATAACTTATCAGATACCTGAATTACAGAGGGTGTCTGAAAATGCACACTTTTCAATTTCACTCTGTATTTCAAAAACGAAGAGGGCCATAATAAATCTGTCTGCGCCATCGTTTGTTTTACAAAAAGTGACACAGGTTCGCGAAAACCCCAAAACTCGAACTGCAATAATAACGGAGATACCCTGCAAAAGTGTCGAAAACAGGACACCCTGTACATATAGTTTAGCCTCATGATACACACTGTATAGTAACTTCGCATTTTATAAGTATTTCATTTCCTGCTGGAATGTTGACATGTATGCGGTTTCAAAACATCGATTTTCTGAGGATATTTAAATATCCGGTTCTTGTTGAGAACACAAATATTGCATGCACCATTAACGCTATAAATTTTAATAACAGCAAAACTGCATATAATTAAAATTGAGAATTTACCTTTCCATTTCCGGGCATACATTATCTCCATCTAAAGCCTGTACCGTGAAAACCATTATTCCAAAAATAAGAAGTATCTTCATCATTAAAGGACTGCTTCCACGATAAAAGGATCTGTAAGAAAACCCGTTTCAGTGAATGAAATAAAAGAATTTAAAATATTTCTTTGTGTAATACAAAAATTAAACATTGTAATTTTTAATGAGTGTTATGAATATTAATAAACTATAAATTCTAGGTTTTATTAATAAAATACTCATTAGAAACAATTTTTTGATCAAGTAGAATTAGTCGTAGTCTTAATTAAAATTAATTAAAAAATATATAATTTGCAAAAAAAGTAAGAGGAAGTGATTTTTTTGTAAAAGGTACAATCACACACCCATTTATTTACCTTGAGATTTTTACACAGTACGACATCCTTCTTGCAGCTGTATTTGTCACTAAAGTTTATAACACTTGTTAAATACCATACTAACAGAGCATAATGTAATTATAAACATTCACATGCACGGTCCGGAAGATGAATTTAAATCTAGAACCGTATACCGACATTATTGTATACATACACTTATTATTTAAAACCATATGGACTCAAAATAATCAAAATAAACGTTTAAGTTTCTCAGGTTGTACAGCCTATGTGTGCGTATTTTATTACTGTATGAAGTTTTACATTTACAAAACTGTTTGAATTTTTGTGATGACATAAACGACCCACATATGTTATTTCGCTTAAATTTTTTTTACGCCAAAGTTTATGTAGTATGGGAAGTTATTTTTATAAAAAAAAATGCATTAAAATGTTAATCGTTTAAGTAGAACTGAACATCATAAAACATTGCGAGCGGTTATAATGACATAAATTTGTTGGTTTAAAACTATGTTACAGTCAAATTTAATTTTTCAAGTAAAATTTTGAACCTCTTTTACCGTACAATTATGTGTGAAAAACTCATTAATATTTAATTGTTTGTTACAAATTCATTAACCTTGTGAGCATGCAAAAACTGCATTTTGCAATTAAATAAAAATATGAAGTGGTTTCCAGTAATTACAGCTTTTTGAATAGAACTTGAATTAATGTTCAAGCCTTAAGATATAAACAAACTATTTCCTTGAATTAGTCACAAAAAAAATATCTGAACAAAAACATTACGTTAGAACGTTTAGGATAGAGTTAAAAAGGCAACAGGAAAAAGGCGGTTTTAATAATTTTGTTAAGAATCTTTTATTCAATTTATGTCTGCCATTAACCTTCGTTATATACTTCTTTATCATCTATTTCCTTTGCATTTTAGCTTTTGTTTAGTTTATTTTCAAAATTAACTAGTTTATGAGTTGGTAACCCTGATCATTCGGTTAGCGTGGTCAATTGTGAAATTTTTTATTTTTCCATTCACTTTGTCGCTTAACATTTTAAAAGTTTTTTTCATGTTTTTGTTTGCATGTTTTACATTTGAATGTAAAAATTAAGTTCAGCAACATACAACCTCAAATCGGTTGTTAACTTAATAAAATCAAATACAAAGATTGCCGCTAATGGTGTGAATATTCGCAAAGATTTATGTGTTCACAATGATTACACAAGTGTGTTAATAAAATTAGAAAATTACAGAAAATGTGTTCAGCTTAATGAATATACAGGAAATTGCTACATAAAAATTGTACCAACTGTTTTCCTTATATCCAACATTATTACTGAAACGTTTTTCCAATAATAAACCTACCAATTGGCCTAAAGATACAAATAACAATGGATTGGTGGAGACGGCGCTGCATACACCTCGATATAGAATTTAGGTTAGACTAATGTCATGATCAATTGGCTATTATAATAACACTTTAGTACTAATATGGAGATAACTGACAGTTACTATATGCTAGAAAGAACTAACTGAGAACTAATTCAAGATTTTCTTAATCAAAATATTTACTTAAGGTATAGAAAATAGAACCATATCAAATTGAAGAAGTAGTAAAATAGTTAACAGACACGATGTATGGGGCACCATACGACAACAAGTACGACAACTCAGCATAATTCAATATTTTTTTCACAAAAAGAGTAGATACTAAGGAAATGGGCACAAACAAAAACAAATCAGTTTGAAAAAACTGATCTTTTGTGTCATTAAGTAGGTACACTCATGAAATTTAAAACTTGGACACCACAATTTCTGTAAACAAAAGTTTGCACATTGTGAAGCGGGCTTAAGGGTATCATTTACAATTCTAACAGCAGGTAGTCTCAGCAGGGGTTATCTTATAGAAGGACTGTAGAATGAATCATTACACTAAGCACGTTTTAGAAAATAGGTAATTTACGTTGCTTACTTAATTTTTTTCTTTAAAGAATATATTTGAAGGTATCGCTAATTAAACACCATAGCTCGATTAATTATCGAATCAAAATTTTGTTTAGGAAATGTTTACAAAATAAAATTAGAAATAATTTTGATTTAAAAAACGTCTACAAGCAATAACTTTTAAATTAAATCAAAAAACTAAACATGGTTATTTGGGTTGACTGATTATTACTTATTTTTAAATAAATCTAACCTACTAATTATTGTAAGTTATTAAAAAAAATCATTAAACTCTCTATTCATAATATTTAGTCCTTACAAAATGTATATTTTATGACGTTTCATTTTTTCTGTAGTTAATATAAAAGTGAAAATAAAAACTAAGGCAATTCTTATTGTCAACGTATATATTTAGTTTTTTGACAAGAATTTATTACATAATTATAATTAAGATACCAAGTTATAGTTTAAAATTAAATGAAAACTTTTTTTTAAATAAAGGTATTACTATATAAATAAATATAAGAAATCAATAATGGGTGTGACCTCCATTATTATTGATACATTCTTGGAGGCGTCTGCTCATTGACGCTATCAAGGTATCAATATAATTAATATTAATCGTTTCCCATGCGGTATCAATGGCTGCAATTAGTGCATTACGGTTTACTGGTATAAAATTTGGCCCTTGTTGTCTTCGGATAACAGCAAGTATTCGAGCCCAAACATTTTCGATAATGTTAAAATCTGGGCTTTTGCTGGCCAGGGTAACAGCTCAATTATTCTCGTATCCAATTGCGCACAACCCGCGAAGTATGAATAGGGGCGTTGTCCTTTAACAACAAAATACATTATGAAAATGTTAATTCAACAGATCCCGAACTATTTTTGGAGAAAGTATAGTGAAATAAGAATACTTACTTGTTGGAAAATATAATCTTCGTCTGGATAAAACACTTCGACTGAAGGTTTCATAATAGTTTCCAAAATATCTAAATACGCAGCAGAATCAAGACGTCCATCGATAGCCCAACAAACTCCTGGACCCCGCGCGCTAACCCAACCCCACACATTCACAGAAAAATAACCACTTCGTTTTTTAGGACATATGTGATTATTTTCGTAACGAGTTCCTTCCATTCTAAAAACTTTTAGTGGTCCATCGTTGCGGCTATTGAACGTTTTTTCGTCGCTAAAAATCACTCGATTCCAAAATTCCAAAGGTTCGTTCACATATCGCCTTGCAAATTCCAGACGACGTCTCATATTTTCGTCACTGAGAACTTCTTTCGCAGCAGCATTATACTTCTTTATTCCCATCTCCTTTAATCTTTTTTGTGCAGTTATACGGCATCCGGGAAAATGTGTATCTGCTATAGCCCTGGAGTATGTAGCAAATGGTTGTTCTGTTACGTAATGAAACAACTCGAGATCTTGAGCACGTGTAGATACTTTAGGTCTACCACTTCCGATGGCTCTTTCCAAAGTGTGTTCAAGATTCCATTTTACTCGGTAATGCCCTACGGTGCTTTTTGGTATATCTAACATACGTGAAATTTCACGCACGCTACGGCCCGCCGCTAATTCCGAAACAATCCGCGCTTTCAAATCAGCACCGAGATGAGGTGGCATTTTCACAACACTTGAAATTTTAAACTAAAATGGAATTTACATTTCTTACTTTATTTATTGGTTCACACTACCCCTTCTCAAACAGTAGGTAATTGTTTATTTATTACATACTTCTAATGACCAATGTAACAACCCTTAGAGCAATATGACTCAAAGGAAGTAAATTAAACAAGCAAGGATATTCTATTGTTATTGAAACTTATTCATAAAGTAAAAGCCATTTCCTTATAATGCTAATGGACAGGATTTTCTTTTAAGTATTAAGATTACAATAGAGGACTTCAAACTTTCGAAAATATCTATAAAACGCCGCAAACCGTTCGTGGAACAATCTGTTCTAAAATTCGTATGTAGCATCGTCCAAATTAATGTTCCGATTGCCGTTCGGTTCGTTGTTCTGTTTGTTCCTCGGTTTGTTGTTCAGGTGTGTACGAAGCTTTACAATAAGCATATTAATATGAACTATATCTTATGAAAGGAGAGTTATGTAACTATAATTAACGACTTAACGTTACGTTAGTAGATTCCATTTACTATTTACACATATTTTCTTGGAACATTCGATAATTAACTATCGGGATATGATGACCCTATACTTCGCAGGTTGTGCGCAACTGGATACAAGCAAATAACTTGGAGCTGTTACCCTGGCCAGCAAAAAGCCCAGATTTTAACATTATCGAAAATGTTTGGGCTCGAATACTTGCTGTTATCCGAAGACAACAAGGGCCAAATTTTATACCAGTAAACCGTAATGCACTAATTGCAGCCATTGATACCGCATGGGAAACGATTAATATTAATTATATTGATACCTTGATAGCGTCAATGAGCAGACGCCTCCAAGAATGTATCAATAATAATGGAGGTCACACCCATTATTGATTTCTTATATTTATTTATATAGTAATACCTTTATTTAAAAAAAACGTTTTCATTTAATTTTAAACTATAACTTGGTATCTTAATTATAATTATGTAATAAATTCTTGTCAAAAAACTAAATATATACGTTGACAATAAGAATTGCCTTAGTTTTTATTTTCACTTTTTATATTAACTACAGAAAAAAAACGTCATAAAATATACATTTTGTAAGGACTAAATATTATGAATAGAGAGTTTAATGATTTTTTTAATAACTTACAATAATTAGTAGGTTAGATTTATTTAAAAATAAGTAATAATCAGTCAACCCAAATAACCATGTTTAGTTTTTGATTTAATTTAAAAGTTATTGCTTGTAGACGTTTTTTAAATCAAAATTATTTCTAATTTTATTTTGTAAACATTTCCTAAACAAAATTTTGATTCGATAATTAATCGAGCTATGGTGTTTAATTAGCGATACCTTCAAATATATTCTTTAAAGAAAAAATTAAGTAAGCAACGTAAATTACCTATTTTCTAAAACGTGCTTAGTGTAATGATTCATTCTACAGTCCTTCTATAAGATAACCCCTGCTGAGACTACCTGCTGTTAGAATTGTAAATGATACCCTTAAGCCCGCTTCACAATGTGCAAACTTTTGTTTACAGAAATTGTGGTGTCCAAGTTTTAAATTTCATGAGTGTACTGCATTTGAATGTCGATTTCCCTCAGGTCATAATGAGGACTGACACTCAATTTGAATACTTCAATCGATAATTTCTATTATATGTTGCTGGAAAAAGAAACATTTATTCTGTTTTCATACCGAAAATCTATAAATAATAATGAATTTGGATGTAAGTGTAGTGTGACATTGCATCTGATAATGTGCATAATGAATTATTTAGAGTACGGTTATTTTGGGAACCTAAGGCACAGTTCCCTTTAATAAAGGACGTCGTTATTAGCAAAAATAGATCTGAAACCACTTGCATATTACCGATGTAAACGATGATATAGATGAATCTAACATACTGTGGAAAATGCGACCACTTATCAAAAGATGTGGCAAAAGATGCGAGAAACTGCGCATAGAAGAAAACATTTTCATCAATAAAACAATAATACCTTTCAAGAGACAATTATCGTTACAGTTTTTATACGAAGGAATCCAAATCCATGCTGTTTAAAAAATTTTAATTTATGTGGTCAATCAGAGATAATATACAAATCAATTGTGTACCAAAGAGAATCTACTGTCTTACAAACCAAGAGGTTCATCCGATTCCAAAGTAACTCATTATTTAGTTCGATAATATCGCATCGAATTTTGCAAGCATTGATCCCAAATATAGGACAAGAAACAAAACACCCATGTACTATAAGGCATTTTAACGATTTTGCTAAAATGGCGTCTGTAGGGCAAACAAACCTTTGTTTTCATTCGAATGTGAGTAATTTATGTGGATTTTTTGTACTTTTAGTGGTCGTTTTATTTAAGTTACTTATACAGTCTGTGAAAGAGTATTTTAACTCAATGTATGCTTAAAATTACAAATAACAGGGATTTTAAAAAACTTAACACTGTCACGATTTCCTCTACTGCTACAGTTCACTAAACAATCAAATGCTGGCATTACGGTACATTAAAAATCAATTAAACATATAAACTATATTAAAATCCTATAACTCAATGATAAAATCCATTTAATTATATGTAAGTTTGCCCTACAGTAGCCATTTTTAAAGGTCTTTGACACCTATCTGACAGCGCATTGAAATGACTTATTGAACGCCAAGCAGTCATTTGATTTTACGATCAGACTATGAGTGGAGTCGATAAGCATGATTTTCTTGTATTCTTGTACATGACTTCAAGTGAGGTATCCATCAAATTTTTTTTTATTATTGGTCTAGGTGGAAAACAAAAGAAACTCAAACGGTTGAAATTGCCGGTATATCCCCCCATGTGAGAGCCTCCATCCAAGAAGAGTTCCTAGATCAAATTCTAAATAACTTATAGAGAACATTTATCACAGACAGGCTTTGAGATGGATCTTCCACTAATTCAATGCTTGAATATATCGAGGATCATAAAGTTTTTAGGTGAGGTGTGACTATGACTTTGATATTAGCTAATTTTTCATGCCTTTTATAACAAGGTGCGTGTATATACGATACATCTAAATACTTCCTAAAACTCGGCCAAACAAGCAACAGTGCTGAATGCCCACTCGCCGTTATTGAAAACGCCTATACAGAGATTCGATAATAAATCTTTCATGTTCTGACGAAAACACCATTTTTTTCATAAAAATTTGATGACCACTGACAATCAATTGACGTTTATTAACTGGGGTGCGTTCAGAAATTAGGCACTCGGTATGCAGGTACGCCCAAAATCTTTCAGAATTTAACAAATGTAACACTTCGTGCCGTTCATAAATTATCGTGTGTGCCTACTGAGTGCGCACACTTCACATTTCAGGTTTGACTTGGGTAACTATGTGCACTAAATGAATTGACATTGTAGAAACGTTAACTTAACATAATTCTAGAGCAAAGTTTTGGTATTCTGTAGGGTGTTATGATACAAATGTAATACAACGCCACCGCACCACTATCATTGTGAATTATTTCATGACTGTTCGAAGATATGCTTTCTACAAGGTGGGCCAGAAAGGTGTACGATTTTAAAAACACTCTTGCGTTTAAATTCTTATAAGAAGGGGCTGCGCGGGTGGTGGGGTTGAGTAGCTCGGTTCTCGGAAATTCACTAGCAATGGATCGCTTCACCGGAGTGCGTGCATTCTGCGTTAAACATTATTACAAAAATGGCGATTCGTGCGCTATTGTTCGTCGTTTATTTCGGCGTGAGTTTGGATTACATGACCTAAATCAGTGTCCGAAGGAAAGTGTGATTCAATCGTGGGTCAGAAAGTTCGAATCTACTGGTTGGACTCTGAAACAGAAGCCAGCGGGACGCCCAAGGTCAACAAGAACGGAAGACACAATTGAACAAGTTAGAGCTTCAGTTCAACGTAATCCTGATCTATCGACAATTTGAAGCCTATAATCATGCGACGTGGTTTCAACAAGATGGCGCGACATGTCATACTTCTAATGCCTCTTTGGCGATCGTGAACGAGATGTTTGCTGGGAAACTGATATCGCGCCGAGGTGATATTGCATGGCCGCCTAGAAGTCCGGATCTAACGCCACCGGACTTTTTTATGTGGGGATATCTAAAAAGTAGAGTCTACTCTAATAACCCAGCAACAATTAACCAGTTGAAAACCAATATCAGAGAAGAAATGGCAGCCATTCCCCGCGCAATGTTCCAGCGAGTTTTTACCAATTTGAGGTTCAGATTCGAGGAATGTTCGCAGCGCGATGGTGCACACCTGGATGATGTTCTTTTTAAGAAATGAATTTCCCAGATGTCTTTTTTACTAAAAAATAAAAATTTGTATGTGAACTGTATTTAGTTTTTTTATTACAATTTTTTCAAATTTGCAATTCTTTCTGGGCCCACCCTGTATTTGTGAACACGTTTGTTTGATAGTCACAGACGTTGTGCCCATTTCAGCGTTCAGAATATAGAATCAACGAATTGACGCGCTCACTAACATGTTTGACAGACACTACTTAAGGTACACCTGGTGTGCAATATCTGAACGCACTCCTGCTGTTATCACAAACATGAAAAATTTGTTAATGTCAAGATCATAGCCACACCTTATCTAAAAACTTTGGAAAATATTATCAAAATGCCTATAATGAAAAAAGTATGGATTTGTACGACGACATTCTCCAAACTGCCTAGGCACACATAAAAAAACTCAGTACTTCACGAGATAGTTCGATGTAAACGTCTGCTGTTCTAAAAAATTTTCTTCCGAGCTGCAAAAATCCCAAAAAACTTCTATAGCATGCATACGCTATGATGAAGTCTCGTTGTATCATCTCTTAACAAACAAACATAAATAACGGTGTATAAATTTGAAAGGTTGCAAGTCTCGATGTAAGTGTGAAAATTGTAATATTACTAAACAAAAAAAAATTGTAATCACCTCAAATCTATTTCTTCTTAATAAGAGCTAAAAAAACTAATATGTTTGTTTGCATTTTTATTACTACCTAGCTGGTAGCAAACGCAACGACTTTTTAGTCTGTTAGCAAAGCCAATAATAATTATAGCATTCTAAGGTTCTAGCAAATGAAAAAACATCATATAAATTACAGTTAAAAAAATATATCAGAGCTGAAAGGGTTATTAAAGATAACTAAGAAAAGAATCTTACAGATCTTTGCCACCCTGTGTAGAATGTATACCATATGCATTATTTAGACATGGGTTAACATTTCCTCTGTATGCTTAGGTTATATCGAAAGCAATATACAGTACTCGAGCTTCAATGGTTGAATTTTAGTGGTTCAACAACTAAGTTTTATGTGACAATTTGATTAGCTTACATAACCTACAATTGTTACTACTGGTGGTAAATCAAATATTCAACGTACGTTCAGAATTCAAAAGCCACCCTATATCTAAATAATTTTTGTTATATACCTAAGCTAACAACTCCATACTGCTATGAATAAGGCAATCACTCACCTTTTAGATGTTTTAATTAAAATTGTGTTATATTTAATTTATACTCTTCATTCCAACTAGCTCTTTATGTTTAAGCTAAATTTAAAAAAATGTTGAAGGAATTTTAACATGCTAATGAATATTAATAAAATATTTAATTCTTCTAATTATGACAAGAAAAGTCAAGTTTCAAAATTAAAATTAATAATTATCAACAAAAATTTCGTCAAATTTTAATAAAAGTGACTGATTTTGACCACTACTTTAACAATACTATAAAAAAATTACTACTAATACCCTACTTCTACCTGAATGATGCTTATTCATGTTCCACAGACACTTCAAAAAGATGACCCCAAGTTTATTAACTATTTTGTAGGTCAATCCAATTTGAGATTGAATATGAATTTGTCACGGCTCAAATAAACAATGTTATCCAATTCGTCTTCTAATTGGATATAATTTTTGCAGCAAAGAATATAAACTTAGTCTTCTTTTACATTAATAACTTTTATTCTTTTTTATGTTAGTTCATTTCCAACCCTAGCGAATCTATTTCATCCATTCAACCAATTCCATATACTGCTTACGTTGTCAACGTTACACTCGTGTGTTGTGGTGTGCAATTTTAAATAAATCGATTAGTATTTGTATATAAATTATTGTGACAAGTGTCATCGACATATTTACAATGTCCAAGAGTGTGGGAATAAAAAACCTTAAAGTGAGTGAACTAAAAAACGAACTTAAGAAGCATGGGGTAAGTCAATCCGGAAATAAAAGGGAATTAGTAAATAAGCTTAAACAATGTATGCATTCAAGTTTTATTTCAATATCTAATGAAATGTGCGACGATAACATTAGCAACATCGATCAACTAGATAAAGAGGTTAAAAGAAGGCATAAAAAATGGATAGAATATGAGTATTATTATGAATATTATACTTAAAACAAAAAGTTGCGCATTTGGCAAAACAAAATAAAAAATTAAATCAATTAGTCAAAGAATCGCATAATAAAAATACAATTACTAAAAAAATACAGTCAACGTCAACATCAAATGTAAACATTAGCCCATCTAATATAATTAGACCCACAGATGGAAATCGTGGGAAAAATTCTTTGATATTTTCCAATGATATATTTCTAATGTGTTAATCTTAGCAAACAGTCATGGCAAAAATTGTGCAAAAATATTAAGTTCGAAAATTGATAATAATAAATATAAAAAATACCAAATGCATTATTTAGTGATGTGACACAAGACATTAATAATCTTTGTTAACACTTCAATAAGAAGGATTTTGTGTTTGTTATTGCAGGTATAAACGATTCGATTAAAAATAGCGAAATAAATAAATCAGCTTTTTCTAAGTGCTCAAAATTAAGTGAAACAACAAACGTGATAATTGTAAGCGTTCAATATTCTCAAAATAAGGAATTGAATTCTTTGATATTCTCATATAACTACAATATTGCGAAAACAATTAAAAATACAGGAAAAAACTTGTATTTTTTAGATATTAATAAAAATCAGTATAATACTTATCTAACCAAAGGCATTAACCTAAACAAAGGTGGAAAACAAATACTATGTCAGTCAATCGTCGATTACATTTACTCTCTGAAAGACAATCAGTATAAACATTTACTCGACGAAAATACTGATAGTCGTTACGTCAATCTAAAAAATCTTAGATCAAATACAAATTTGTTTACAATAATGCATTTAAACGTTCAAGGTTTACAGTATAAGCTTTTAGAGTTAGAAGTATTTTTAGAAAACTATAGTTCTGTAGATGTAATATGTATTACCAATATATTGGCTAAGCATGACACAATATGAAAGCATATGTCTTTCAGGATACAAGTTAGCAAACTGCTTTTGTAGGAGGAACTACTAGCGAGGGGGTTCTTTAATATTTGTTAGAGAAAATTTTAATTTTACTGCAGTATCTAAAGTAGTGCCTGTAGAGCTGGATTATGAATCATGCATTGTTCGATTGGATGATTATGAAACAATAATTGTCTGTTCCGCAAGGAAATTCTCTAATTTTTATGGACAAGTTGGAGTATTTGTTAGAGAATTTCAAAATTTGTCGAAGACTAATAATATGCGGCAATTTTAACTTAAACATTTTAGAAAACAATAAAAAAATTGAAAACTATTTGGTATTGCTTCACTCGTATAATTTATATCCAACAATTTGCACTGCTACTAGAATAACTTCTACCAGCTCCACTTGTATAGACAACATCTTAACGAACATGAACAATAACTTTTATACCATGTTTACTTTAAATATACAAACTGATTTCTCAGATCACAACCCGCAATTTTTAATTATAGCTACAATAATAAATATTAATAATAAAAATAAACACATTCAATTAATAAGAAAATACAATAATAAAAACAACTTAAAATTTTGGAAATCTATTAATTAACCACTGTGAATTGGGATTTTATATTTAACACCAACAATCTTGTAGAATATAAAATGCAACTATTTAATGAAAATTTACAGAAACATTTTTACGAAGCTTATCCTTTGTTACGAGTCAATTCAACTAACTGTAAAAAGTGGATTACAAAAGGAATAAAAATCATCAAAACGAAAAGGGAACAATTTATTTGTTTGAAATATTTTCCCAATACAACTCTATATAATTAATACACAAAGTATTGTAGATTGTTAAAATCCATTTGTATAAAAGCCAAAAATTAAACAGTCATAGATGTTTGTCCAAATCAAGTAATGTAGTAAAAACAACATGGCAGATAATAAAAAGAAATAAATAAATGTAACACTATACATAAAAATATAACACTAAATATAAACGGAACAAGAACCGATAATCCGATCACTATAGCAAATACCTTTATTACACCTAATGAAATTAGAGCCATAATTAATAAACTAAAAAACACCTGTGCGACAGGATGCGACGACATTCCGAATACCGTCATCAAACTTAACATGGAATTATTATCAACGCCTCTGTCACATTTGATAAATTGTTGTTTTAGTTGTGGATATTTCCCAAATGAACTCAAGTTTGCAAAAGTGATTCCAATATTTAAAAGAAATCAAAAACCTCCGTTAATAACTATCGTCCTATTACCGTCTCTATCAAAAATTTTTGAATATGTTCTGAAAGAACGACTAACAACTTTTTTTGAAAAACATTGTTATATTTGCAAGAATCAACACGGGTTTAGAAAAAATTTGTCTACACTTACAGCCCTAACTAATATTTTAGGAGACGTCTATGATTCTCTAAACAAAAATGAATTAGTAGTGAGTATAAATTGTGACCTATCAAAAGTTTTCGATCTTGTAGATCATAATATCTTGCTTTTAAAATTAGAATACTATGGTGTTAGAGGAAACATATTATCAGTTTTACGATCTTACCTCTGCGGACGACAACAAGTAGTGCAGATATCCTATGTAAATGAATCTAATCACATCAAACATATATATTCATCGCCATCTACCATGCATCATGGAATTCCACAAGGATCTATTCTAGGTCCATTACTATTTACGATATATTTAAATGATCTTTCTGTAAATATTCCAGCTTCCATCATAATGTATGCAGATGACATCAATGTTAATATTAAAGTCAACTCACATTAAACATCAAACATATAATTAGTACGCTCAATAGTTGGTTTACCGCAAATCACCTTATAATAAATTTTGAGAAAACGTATCTTTTACCATACCTGACAGCTAAAAATTATGAAATATTTTTAGAAAATACTAGTAAGTTAAATTTAAAAATTACTGAATTGGTAAAATTTATTGGTCTAAACGTAGACAAAAACTTAAAATGGACACATCATATTGATACAATTATACCTAAACTTAACAAAGCTATATTTTGCATTAGACGCTTAAAACCAATATGTTAGGTAAATACACTTTAAATGGTATATTATGCACTTTTTGAGTCAGTAATTTCTTACGGTTTGTTAATTTGGGGAAATTGTTCAAAATTAAACCAACTTCTTAAATTCCAAAAAGCTGCAATCAGAACTATATTTGGACTAAAAAAAACTGATTCCTGCAGACAAATATTTGTAAGTCATAAAATTATGACTGTATTTAATTTTTACATTTTTCAATGTTGTTTATATGTTTATAATAATAAAATAAATGTCACAAAAAATGAAGATATTCACAATTATTTTACTTGCAATGACCAGTTACGCCCTAATCAACCTCGCAATGTCAAATATTACTCAAGTTTTATTTACACATCCATAAAATGTATAACCACCTTCCGACTGACATAAGAAACATTACAAACTCAAGGGAACTTAAAACAGTTTTAAAAATTTTCTTTACGAGTACTAGTTTTATACAATTGCGGAATATTTACTCAAGGCATAGTTTGTATATTGTGCCATATTATAGCCATAAATTATTTATGTAGTATTTATATTTATACCATTTTTTGTATATCTGTATTTGTGTATGTATTTTTATATTCAACACTTTTGGCATAGAATAAATACTCACTCACTCACTCACATTATTCTTCTTTTAACAACTTTTATTTATCTCTTAATTTGTATTTTTTTAATATAATTTAATTTTCAATGTTCATTATTCTTTTTCAAGTTTATTTATTTTCGAAGACTTGTTTTTCTTTCTTTTTAATTGTCCTAGCAACTCGCACTTGCTAAATTCATTCACATGTAAAATTGAACATCATTCCACAATTTAACTTAATCTACACTACTTACATTTCGTTTAAAATATAGAATTGTTGATGAAGTATAAAAATTATTGTAAATAAAAATGGTCTTTTAGGACCCCTTCTTTGTGGAGGTAGGAAGGACAAACAACTCAAAAGGTTGTGATTGCCGACGTTTCGCCCCTCATTGTGAAGGCTTTTTTAAGGTTTACACAACTATGAGTTGGACGTCAAATTTAAGGAAGAGTTTAGGAAAAAAATTATACCAATTACACCCTTTGTTTACAGTTACAGTGCAAATCTGATGATTTAAGATTATGTAGTTTTTTTTTCGTGTTCTTAGTTTGTTGTTATTTAACAATTTTTTTCTTGATTGGATGATCTACATTATAATATTATTATACAATATTGTAATAGTTTGATACATAAAATCTACTTCCATATGAAGTGAATTTTAGATTTCCGGTTGTGTTCTTTAATTACTGTAAGAAAGTTATAATACAATTAAAATAAGAAAAACTACGATTACGAGTAAGAGTATGTTAAAAAACATATCTTTTATTTAATTAATACCCAAGACTTCATCTCCCATCAAATCTTAATTATAATAGTGTATATAAATTTTTTTACTTTTACTAATACTAGGTACTTGATTATTTCTTTTATTATTACTAGTGTTGCAATGACTAAGTGGATTCGCAAGGAGTGGTAAAGTAAATAAATCATATAAAATTCTTTTCCTGGAAGACCAGAAACTAATTTAAAATGAAAATTAGTTTTCACCTAATCTTTCTTACAATAAACTAGTTTATATGATTTTATCCGTGTTTGGAAATGCTAATACAAAATTATACATCGCGCTTAGGCGATTAATAATTACACAACTCTTTTTTATTTATCGTCGAACTTTTTGGTTATGATTACGCGGCGCCAAATCATAATTTGTGATTTATGCTATAACTTTTCAATTTCGCACACGGAACTTAAATTATTGTGGTCTATCTAAAATAGATGTACACAGTGATATTTTTTATACTAGTTAAAATATGGTAACGTCAACGACCTACAATTTGTGTAATAACAATACAAACTGTTTTACACCCACACTATATTTAAATGTATTCAATATAATTGGGTGTAAATAAAGTTGACCTGATTTAAATATTTTATTGAAGTTTATTTAAAGCTTCGATTGACTTGTTACTTTCTCAAAGAACGACTTGAATCTTACCTAACCAGATAAAATTGTCGTCGAAGAAGTTTAAAAAGTATAAAGGGAACAACAAGTTTAATAATTAAAATTAAATTGCTCAAAAAAAGTGGTAGGTGTAATCCATAATCAGGGAGTATCACCTATTTTAAAGTTGGGTGTCCGGAAAAGATTGAAAAGTGTAATTTATAATTTGTTAGATATCCACCAATAAAAGTTTAAGAGGTGTAATAAAAATTTAGTTTTTTTGGTTAGATAAGAGTTAACTAAATTTTCATTTTACTTATTTTTATATGAGAAGATTCAAATTTTACTGAATTTTTAATTGCTGCCAATGTTACTGTAATTAACGAAATTGGATATTTTAAAATCTTTTTCTTTGGTTCTTTTGACCTTTAAGAGCGCCCAGAATTGAGCATCTTCAATTAGTTTTTTCCATTTTATTCGATTTCGATCGATTCTAGTCCATGTTAATCTTGTCTAATCCTAAATGGTTTTAATGCATTTAATATAAGGATTAAGCCGGGGACACATTTTTCTGACGCCATTTTTGTTTTTTTTTTAATAGAATGACCCTCTTTGACACCATATCTGAATTCTACATCAAATTTTATTATCGTCACCATCATTTTTTTCAAAACATGTGTCATAGTTTTTGACCTTTGTAATATTAATATGAAAAGTTAGGTTACAGGGACCTCTTAAATAATTCAGTACTTTTGAACCATTGAATTCATTTCTAGAGGTTCAGCCGATATTTTAAATCATTGCATTTGCTTACTACAATTTTTCAAAGTTGATAATTAGAAACTGTCAAATACTTCATTCTTTCAAAAGATAGTTACCATTTCTGATGTAAGAATTAAATTTTAGGGCCAGTTTAATTATCATTATGCATTTTTATCTTAAGCTCTTTTTTGATGAAACTATGCTTTTGTTCCGATTTTTTTTTAATAATTGCTTTACAAGTAACCATAGCAACCACTAGATATTAGTAATTCATTACAATAATTTTGCCAATGCTTCATGATTGATGTTGCAAATAATCAGTTTGGTACCTCTAGCAGCGAGTAGAATAGAGCCAGAATGAGAAAGGTTCACATGTTGGGCACTTCTCTTACATACAGTGCGTTTCTGAAAATGGGGGCCACTTATTCTATTAGATTCAATAGATGGCGTCACGGGTGCCACAGATTAGAGATTATTCATGTGGCACAACTGCCATTTCTTGTATCTAAAATGTAAATGAAGTTGACTAGCTGCTTCCATAGGGACCTGTTTTACAATTACGTTGCCATATTGTGCAAAAAATCCAGTGAATTCTTACCAAACAACGACATCTGTTTTTGAAAATTCTAAAAGTGGCCCCTATTTTCAGAAACGCACTGTAGGTATATCAGGTAGAATTTTTTGTATTACATTACGTTTTCCCGAATTTTTGTATTATATTTGTACCATTTTTGTACTATGGCAGCAAAGCGATTCAAAAAAAAATTACAACAAAAGCGTCAAAAAAGTGCTAATAACGTGAACACATCTGAAGATCGGAGTGCAGAATATTGCTCAATCCGGCTTTAAAATTTAATTCTACATCAATTTCTTTGGTTGCTATAGTTACTACAATACGATTATTCAAAAAAATAATAATAATGGAACAACAGCGTAGTTTAATCAAAAAACTGCTATAGACAGCAATGCATACTGTTAATTAAATTAATCCTAAAATTTAATTCTACATCCATTTCTGTCGTCAGAAATAGTTTTTGATTGTCAACTTTGAAAAATCGCAGTAGGCAAATATGATAAGACAGAAGTGTCAACAACGATTTAAAATATCGGCTGAACTTCTAGAAAATAGACAAAAAATGATTTATTTGTCTTCAATGAAAGTAGTAAAATTTGTAAATCTAGTTTTTTGCATTAAATATTACATATGTCAAAAACTATGACACATGTCTTGGCAATATGTTGGTGTTGATCGTAAATTTAATGTAGAATTCAGATATGGAGTCAAAATAGTGTCAATTCAATTAAAAAAACAAAGCAACTTTGCAAAAATTTAATCCACGAACGACATAATCAATAAATCATTGTAAATTTTTTAAACTAGGCATTTAAGCACTTATTTCTTACATCTACGAATTTACAAAACCAAATTCCAAAATTTCCAAAAACAGTTTTGTGACCATTTCTTTCTGATGCTGTATTTTTAAAGAAATTGCTCTAAAATAGCAACGCCGCTATCAATTTAAAAAATTTTAAAAATATTTTTCATCTAAATTTTGCCTCCATCAAACGGAATAAAAAATTGATGAGTTCCTATTTAAAAAAGTGTAACTTTATGCTGCCTATCGAGAAGTAAACACCCTGTATAAACAAAAATAATTTTAAATATGCTGCTTTTCAATATAAATGAGTACAGTATTATGTTGGCATTTATTCAAAGTCATTAGAAACCGAGGCCGGAGTAATGGCGAACTCTGTAATTGTTTATGTAAATAATTAGTATACATATACAGGGTGTCCATTTAGTGCGATATCGGACGATATCTCGTTTTAGGGTGATGCCAGAAAAAAAGTTGGTTGATGTTTTGAAGTGCATAACCCAAAATTAGTTTAGTATATACGGGGTACTCCATAAGTGCGATACCAGATAAAACTTTGTTATTTTCAATAGAAAACCCCGTATATTTTTAGATCTTTAAATTCCTGTACATTTCTTAATTAAATTGGTGTATCATGTCCTATACCTAAAGTCAATAGTTATTAATTATTAAATTTTTTGAAAAATGTTGACAGATAGATGACCTAACATTTTAATTTATTACACCACCAATTGTAACGTTAGGAAGTTGATTTTTAGCGTAGACAAAAACGAATGAACATCCTTTAAGGCCTCGTTCAAAGTAATCACAATTTTATACAAGGTCTTCGTTATTCACTTTTAAATTTGCATAATTTTAAACATCCATAACTTTCTTATTTCCAATGGAACTACTATCAACTATTTATGTCATTCCATGGAAAATATTATTTTCTATTAATTTGCCATAGCATTACCTATTCCTAAAATGAATATTGACAAATATATTAAATAAAATGTAAACATAATGATGTTTTCAACATTTAATTCCGATAAATTTTACTCGGTTTGCTATAACAAGTTAGTTGAAATATAGAAAATATTGTAGCGTTTTTAACATTTGAACATTTTTGTTTCATTGTTTCATACAAATGAAAATTAAATGTACAATTAGAATTTCAGCTAATGCCAAACATTCCTGAAGCGGAAGTGAATTCTTTCGTCATTGGACAATTATTAACCGTAGAACCTCCAGAAGTAGAAGCCACATTTAACGAAGTGGAAGCTGCAACTGTACTGGATTTCTTCGCCTGCATCTACAACCATCGTTGGTGACCTGTGTATAATTCAGGTTCTTTTAGCCCTAAGCATGTTGGAATTTTTTTTTGGTACACCGCAAATAGTGTGCTGGCCAGCATTGAACGAAATACGTTTACTATTGTGGTAGGTTAAAAAGAAACGTAACTTGTCTGTTTGACAGGACGAAGAGCTGCATATTTTCTGTAGAAAACACTAGGTTCAAAATTGTAGCCTTTATTTGTGATTGTAAATCTTCCAGGCAAACACCAAAAATTCCAGAAATTGTAACCACTTTATATAATAAACAATGCTCATCAGGAGCTTCAACAAAAACCTTATGAAATCTAGAAATGTCGAATCGTCTACAGTAGGAAAACAAACCTTCAAACTTCAGCATTTTCTTTAATCTCCATGAATTGGACCATTTCAACCACAAGGAATTGGGGCTAAATATTTCTTCCGTTACACCGGTTACTTTACTATTTTTGTGTCAGTTTTTAGATTCATCATATTCTCATTATATCTTGCTAAAGACTTCGCTTGCAGTAAACTGGAAACCTTGTTTATGACTTCCTTTTTGATTTCTTCTGACATGTTCATTTGAGAAAAAATCTTCACGGAAATAACTAACGGTAATTGTTCTTCTAAGGCTTTTGAGTATTGAAAGATAATATGGAAGGAAACAGAATTTGATAATTTTTAACTTTAGTCGTATTTTATTTACCTACTTCTTTACAAATTAGTAACAAATAAAGTATTATACAAAACACGCCAGGTGACTGGTTTTTATTGGTTCAAGGAGATAACTTACTGGTCAGTTATATCCTCTATTCGCCAGTAAAAACCCTTTACCTGACTTATAATGTATTTCATATGTCAATAAATCTTGGTAATTATACTATTGGTACAACACTACGCCCTAATTCAGTATTCATAAAAAATCAGTTTTTGTTACTTACTTATGCAGTTATCCACTTCGTCTATGCATATTTGAGTAATAATCTAAGTTCCTAGTTAATTTTCACAACCACTCATCATAAATGCAATCTGTTGCAAATTTTTAGGATGACATACTTTTAAGAAAATGTTATCAAAAATTTAAAATTGTTGTTCTAGGAATTGTATTCTAAGATATTATTTAAAAAAGATCGTCAACAACATCTTAACTTTAATTAATTAATAAAGAATAATAGGTACTTACATGTAACTTGATAAATAAAAGTTCCGTAAATATTTAATGGTATGCTATCAAAATTTGGGTTCTACAGTAGAACATTATGATTCTAAAAAAAGTAAAGATATTTACTAATTAAAGTGTTATGTATTCGATTAAAACTCACTTCCTATTTTATAATCGCATTCATACAAATCTAGCAGAATACTATTCTTATGTAAATAAAAATTTATGTACGTTTCTTAAAATCATTTTGAAAGTTTTACTAGTTAAGCAGTGTATAATTTTTAATTTTATTTTAATCAAAACAATTGAATTTAAAATTTTTTACATTAAATTCTAATATAGGCATTATTCAATATAAACATACTAGTTTCTTACCACATAAACCAATGTTGTCATTTGCAACTATCACAAACTTTTTATTTAATTAACTTAGCTCCTCGGCACGATTGCAAAATAACTTTAATCAAACTTAACCGTTTAAACATACAGGGCACTAAGTGTGTAGTAAATTTTTAGGGTAATTGTATGAGCATGTATAGTTCTAAACTGCGTATGTATTACAATGACCATTAACAATTTAATCGTCATTAAACAACTCGATTATACACACACCAGCGGCTTATTTGTCTTGAAGATTCTATAGATCTCCGACACGAAAACAAACAAATTTAATTGTTGTTTTAAAGTTAAGTAACACTATTGTTATATGAGTTACAAAATTGATACGTATAGGTATTGTTGAATAAGTGATAGCGTAATATATCAGTTGACAACAATTTAGTGGGACGCAAATTGAATTGAGGATGTCGCTTCCGGTAGCTAAGAGACAAAATGTATCTGGAAGTCGTACGATAAAAACAAACTTAATTAATTCATACAAATTTTGTCCAAAAGATACTTTAAATATAACATTTTTTACACACTTAGTTACAAAATGCCACCAAAGAACTTTTTAAGAAAATGCACTCGATTATAATTGAATGCTTCCGGTGAAGTAATTACCGACTTTGAAGTTGCCTAATGTTAGTGAAGATGGACTTAACATTTACATATGTAAGTATTTCTTAATGTTTGTTTATGGCAGAGCTAACATTTGTAAAACAATATTAATTATTTTTGTAAATATCAACGAATGCATAAATATGGCGTTGTATAATGTAGAGCGAGTAAATTTATTCCAAAAATTTTAAATGCTGAAGAAATATTTAAAATTAATGCTTCTGTTCTTTACGGGTAGTTATGGTCATTGAAGTAAAAATTTTGCGGAAGTTGCAGTTAGTTGCCAAAGTATTGGAATTTATGTAAATTTTTGCAAAATGTTTGAGTAAGAATAGAAACTTTGATTTAAATAAGATACAAACTATTTCGAGGCCAATTAAAACACTGCACTTTGAGGTGGTTGTTGAAGAATTGTTTTTATCCAAGGTTTGTTTTTTGTTTTGTATTTGACTTTTCGATTTAAAAAAATCGTGTCAATTAGTTTAAGCTGATAACGTGCCTGTTCATGTTGAAAAATTAAATGTTTGTTCTGCTAAAACTGAAGACAACTTAAACTTTCATCTGAAACTTCATTCTGCTTTAATTAAAATAAAAAAGTACTGTAGTAACAAATGTATACATATTCTTTCTTTTTAAAAATTTTTTGTATCACCAAAACATGGATTCAAGAAAAGATACGAGAGCTCGAGTATGACTCATATCTTAAAAGCAGTATTAAAACTGACATACGTTGCATTGAAAGTATGGACAGACATGTTATTATTTTCAGTCTCTTTTCTACTATATAATTCTCAAAAGTGTGAGAGATAAACTAAATCTTATATGTTAATTATTGTTGCTTCCATAGATGAATCATACTTCAGCTCTCATTACTACTATAGTAGAATTTTATATAAGTATACCGTGTGTCCCACGGAAAAGTTGACATAGGCGTTTTCAATGTTGACTTCAAAATAATGCATATCTTTTTTCTGGCACAATTTGACCACAATATAGCTATATATTTTATTAGATAGATAAATGAAAAGAAATTTATGTGGTAATATACGTGTTTTAATAAAGAAAACAATAAAATTTGTGAAATGATTTATTTGAAAATATCCGGTTCGATTCCGATTGTTGTAATTTTTTTTATTAATAAAATTATCGATGTTATTATTAATACCATTTTTATAAAGTGGGTTTAATCTTTTTTTCAAAATGCTAAATTTACTTTACAAAACTGTATTATAATGATAATAAAGTTAATAAAATACTGCAATCGGAATCGAACCCTTGTTAGAAATTTCAAAAAATTACTAGGCAATAAATTAAGTAATTGCCCATGAAGGCGGCTTAATAAATGAATATCCACGAATTAATAAAAAATCCCAAAAATAACTTATTTTACAGATTTTTTTGTAAAAATACGCTTTGAATATTAATTATTACCACATTAGTTTGTTTTATTTTATCTGTCCATCAAGACATTGTTATATTATGTTTGAATTGTGCCAGAAAAAAGATATACGTTAATTTTTAATTTAACATAGTAAATGCCTATGTCAACTTTTCTGTGGGACGCACGGTATTTTATTGAGTTATTGAGATTTCTATATTACGTATCTTTGAAAAGTCTATTATCTTTCTTAAACTGCAATGGGTAAATGAATGTATAAAACGAACCATAAGCTTTTATTTACCGACTATCCCTTTTTGGAAAAATTGTTAATTTGTCAAGAAAATGTGTTTGTTCTATAATTTTTTTTAATTTTTAATAATTGTAGCATAATAAGATCGCAAATGAACCGATGTTGTATTGAGGGTGTTCATATTAAATATTTTTTATTTTTCTAAACAAAAAAATATTGAGTGTTGGTTAATTTAACCAAGTGGAAAATTATAATTAAAGAAAATACGAATTATAATGAGAAAGTTGTTTTTGGAAGAAGTTAGTAGAGTTTAACACCTAGTTCCTGTAATGTAGAACCTGCATCATCACGTGGTGATGTTCATGGTATTGACGTACTACCACCATAAGGAAGAAATGGAGGAAGACGGGAACAAACTTGGCTTACATGGAAACCTATTGACATGCCGTGTAACAAATCAGAAATACCTATGCAACCTATGCAAACCACCAGACGCCAAACGTACACGTACTTACATTCCAAAACGGAAAGAGTGCGAAAATCTATTAAAAATTAGCGAGAAAAAAATAAGGCAATTTTTAAACAAACTACTATCGGATAGAACTTCGTGAAGCCCACTGGTTCGACAACTGCCGATTTTTTGTTACTAATATTTAGTAATAGGATGAACAGAGAACGGCTCCAAATTTTTGACTTCATCTAGCCAACAATTAAAATTTCGAATCTTTGATGGAAGCTACAGTTGCACCTCTTCTTCAACAATTATGAACGCGTTAATACACCTTTGATTTTCTCTGTTAAAGTGTTTGGAAGGACTAGTTTGGAGTGTCTTGCTGGAGTGACTTGTTGTACATCTAGACCAAGGACTATTTACTTCTTTCTTATTTTATTTTTTTTTACTTTATCTCGTTTTCGGGTTGTTAAATGGGTACTTTCTTACACAAGTCACAAGCTGAACAACAACTCATTTTTCTCTCTACGTATTCTTTTGATTTATCACCTTCTTCCAGTGGTAGGTAGGGTCGCTTGATAGAGATCATTTATTGTCTTTTACTTTTCACATCTATCCATTGTTGTTGTTCTGTCCAGTCATGTATTTGTTTTGAATCTGTGTTGGTTTTTATTCTTTAGGTGGCGTCAGGGAGGGGTGCTGTTAAGGTTAAAGTTTCAGGGGACTTTAGTGATCCTTTGGTCTTTGACTCATTTAGTTTTTGTTTTCATTTGTTTGTGACTCATTTGCTGCTGTCTGTTGGTTGGCTATGATCAGGGGTGTAGTGGTTTCTCTGTTTTCGAGGAATATGGTTGTATTGTCTTTTTAACGCTTATTCCTCACATTTTGATGCCTTACTTACATTGTTGAACTATTTGAATTTCTTGGGAAGTCATTCCGCGAAAACAACTTTTATTGAGTATTAAGTTGACTTGTAGAATTTGTTGTGTCTCAAATCGATTAATTTTGTCTCGAGATATTACACAGAATTTACGACTATTTTCGCCGATATCTTCCATTTTATTTGGTCGCAAATGAAAAAGAATGTAACATTCTTTTCTGCAACCCACAGATAACCGTTTTCACACAAGTTGGAATGTTTTTGGGTTGTACAATTTTAGACTTTAATTGATGTTTTCTTACTTGTTCTCCTAATTATCGTATTGGAATTTTGGTTTATCAATTTAGGTATGGTTATTTGTTCGAATAATCAGTTCACCATGTTGGCGTAATCAGGTTTGATTTTATATATGGCTGAGACAAAGATAATCTTCTACGTCACGAATACTGCTACTGAAAAAAGAGTGCAGATTTCAAATATCTAAGTTTTTGTTTTAGTTTATTCGTTCGGTACTTAGTCAAGAAAGCAAAGTATCAACCTATCTAAAATTAATTTCAAGACCGACATAACTTTATTAATCGCTTTTTGAGTTTACCTATTTACGCCCTTTCGTTAATGAGAGTTTGTTAGTTTAATTAGATACATATTGTTAGTGCTTTTTGCGATTATTAAGAGCTAGGCACTGTATACTCACGACATTTAAAGAATAAAACGTTTTTTTTTAAATAATAGTGCTACCGGATGTAGATTAATTAGAGTACTGTTTTACCGTTACGACATTCTCCAATCGCGGGAGAAGCTTTTGTTTGAATAATGACTACGGCCGTGGAAGCGTCAATTCTTACCTTATAGTCATTGTTAGACTAAGCAAAAGAAAAAGAAATGCATCTGTTTGCCTTTGTTCATTGTTTTGCAATAATTATTTTTCCTCAAAGCGTAAACACTGCGGAGTAGTAAACTTTACCTTATCCGTCAAAAGATTACTACCTTTACTTTCGAAAATAAAAATAAAATGTTTGAATTTTTGTTGGTTTTGTAGGACTGTGGATATTATATGTGTCATTTCTTTCCTGCATTACCATTCTTGAAACTCGCATGGCGGAAATATTTACATATTGAAAATGCCATGAGATCAGATTAAGAAACACTTTCAAAGATATTGTTCAATTCGTCGTTAGTGTGTGTGTATCAACGGTTACTTTCAATTTGCAGGAATTATGATTAGGCACCTAGAACTTTCCTGATCATGGAAATTTGTCCTTCCATCATTGCATAAACGGCATAACATTGCAGAATCCCTTTATTTGTCACACTTTCTTGAGTAATTATCTTGTTATTCTCATGCGAATAACTGGAAAGACCAACAAAGCAAATTCTACAGGAGAGACAAATAATGTTAAACTGCAGAGTCTATCTGTAACAAAAAGAAAAACACCAAAAAACATCAGCGAACTGACACTATTTTTGTTACAGTGTTTTAAAAAATCAAACATGTACATTCTGTATTTTGAATGCTTAATTATTAATGACAATATAAGCAGAAAGGAACCCACTATATGCAATTTAAATATCTTTTTTAATTGATAGGAAAACGGAGTTACACGGTTTTTCGTGAGAGTAACAAGGGGTGATTTTTTTATAATACCGCTTTTTAATTTGATCTCTTTACTTTTCTATTAGAATAAAAGTATATTATACAAAAGGCCTAAAGTTAGTGTTTTTATCCTGCACGTGAAGCTTATTGCCAGAGGGCTCGTAGAGGATAAAATATCACTTTAGTCCTGAGGGATAACCTCTATTTTTTGCACTTCCGGCAAGGTATTTTCAATTAAAAATTGAATTTTTAAAGAGTTTTTTAATAAAACGGATGGCAAGTTTGTCATAATAGTTTGTCGTTAGTTACAGTATCAACAATCATCGCCAGTTTTGTGTGGGTTTTCATTAAATAGAAATGGGTGATTTTGGCTTGAATTCATATTTGATCTTTAGAGAGCAAATGAGTTACTTTACTTGTTATGCGGGACTAAAGTAAGTACTTTAGTCCCGGAAGTGCAAAACATATTTACATAGTATCTACCAATTCTTCTGAGAAAAGACATTAACTTGTCAAATACAGTAAAACACGAGAAACAAAAATTTTCCCCATTTATTTTTGTTGATAATGAAATAAATGAATTACTGTTTAGGATTATTAACCGCCTTGAGAGAAACAATTTCTAATATTAAGATTAAAAGAGGTGGAGTACTAAAGGAATAATTTTTTTTTAAATAAGATTGTAAAGTGCACTTATTCATTTATTATTAAACTCTTAATTAAAACGGCTACCGGTTTCGACACCAAAGTGTCATCATCAGTTCACAGCAATTCAACAGTAACAGGTAACATAATCATGAATCATTATCGTATCCATTTTAATTAAGTGTTTAATAATAATGGTGTAGGTGCATTTTACAACCTTATTTAAATTTCTAATATGTGTTAGGTAATTGCCGTAAAATTATTTTTTGAAATATCCAAGTATTAAAAGTTAATGAAAATGGTTTCTATCAAAAAACAAACATCTATTGATAACTTTTTCAGGCCAGTTCAATAATACCTAAACAATATTTTATTATTACTAGTTTAAAATATTTTATCCACAATCACCATATTATAGAGCTATTATTATGTCGTTATGAAACCTATTATAACACCTATAATACACATGTAATATATAAAATTCAAGAAAAATTTGCAGAAAATTTAGTAATTATTTATTAACATTAATATTAACATTCACGTTAACATCAAAAGTAAACTTATTTGCAATATCAGGATTTACATTTACACAAACCACGTTTGAGGAAGACTGCATCGCGGAGATCTCTTGCATTGTGCTTAATTTTCCTTGAATTTTTCTAGCAATATCGATTTTATTTGACTCGCTTTCTTCTATATACCCCTCAACAACACTAGATGACCTCCACGCTCCGTGCCTCTTAAGAGTGAGAATATCACCACCAGCATTAGCCAACAGAGTCGCCGAAGAACGGGACATACTATGGCCCGTGTAGGATTTAGCGTCTAGAAGTTTTAAGAAAGAAGCAATCTGTGAGGGGATTCTAGAAATAGTGTTAATTCCCACAGGTTGCACGGTGCATTTTGAATTTATATATCGCAAAAAAAATCTTCCCTGCGAAATAGTACTTTTAGGACGTAGGCGTATGTATTTCTTGCATATCTCCATAACATTAACAGAGAATCCTTCGTCTAATACAGTGAAACTTCTTGACATATTGGTCTTTGTTTCTCGGATGGACACGTAGATAAAAGATCCTTTATCTTTCACATGTTCAATATTTAAGTTTACCAGTTCATTGCATCGTAAACCTCCACAAACACCCATTATGACAGCAACCTAGAAATATTTAAAATAATTAAGATACCAATACAAAAGAAAAGAAAATTGGTTGTACCTTCATCATTAAGTACTTTTCATCAGATGCTGTTTTTAAAAATTGTTCGATGTGTCCGCTCTCAAGCACTTTTGCCTTCTTTGCCTTGTAGTTTTTTGATTGGCTCTTGAGATAAGCAATTAATTTGCCGTATTTTGATATATCAATATTTTAATGCACATTCAAAGTTGCTCTTAACATTGAATATTTCGTCGACATCGACGAGGAGGTAAACTTGCTTCTTACATTTAAAAAATGGACGTCCTCATTTATGATGTTTGCACCTTTTTTTTCCCTCCATCCATTAAAGGTAACAAATTCTTTTATGTATGCATCTTTAGATTTGGCCGGCAACAGTTGCAGGGTTACTTCTTCAGCTTCTGCTTTAATTTCTGCCGGCAAAGAATCACTTTCTGACATTTTTCAAAACGACGCACACAAACGATTTCTAATTTTTTCACAAATATTGTTTTAATAAACAAGCATCCTAGCAACTAATAATGCAAAGCCGCCCAAAGTTTCACTAAATTTTCTAATATTTGCTATTACATTGAAATTTTAGAACTGTCAGATTACTTATTTTCAATTAAATTGGTTTGATTGTGGATAAAATCTTGTATTGCATTTGTGTTTTACGAGGATGTATTGATATCTAGTTAGCCTAGACCAGTTCCTTGCATAAACAATATATTGCGTTACCATAGCAACGAACAATAACTTATTAGAAGTGTCAGTGTAAAGTTTGACGTCAAAAAAGTAAACCAGAGTCACGCAATAAATTAAATGATAAAAGATGTCCACCGAAATTGTGAAAATCGAAAAATTGGAGTATCGAGCCATCATCAAGTACCTGTATTTAAAAGGGTTAAGAGGTAAGCAGATTTACGAAGATATGCTTAATACCTTTGGTGATCAATGTCCTTCGTATGCGACCGTCAAAAATTGGAATGCAAGCTTCAAAAGAGGTAAATTTTCCATTGAAGATGATGACCGATCGGCCAGTTTCTGTGTCAGTCCCCGAAAATATCGATGCAGTTCATGACATGATTTTATCAGACCGTCGAATTGGGCTAAAACGGATATCTGAAGCACTGAATATTTCATACGAACGCGTTCATCATATGGTTCACGTCAATTTGGACATGAGAAAAATTGCTGCAAAATGGATCCCCAAATGTTTGAATGTTGACCAAAAGCGTGCAAGGGTAGAAGCATCGCGTTCGATCTGTGCTCGATTTGAAAACGATGTAGACTTCTTAAACCGAATTGTTACTATGGATGAGACTTTGGTACATTTCTACGATCCAGAAACAAAGCAACAATCGATGGAATGGCGACACTCTGGTTCTCCAAGACCTAAGAAGTTTCGTGTCAAAAATCTGCTGGAAAAGTTCTTGCTTCAGTTTTTTGGGATTGCCATGGAGTAATCATGATTGATTTTTGGATAAGGGTAGAACAATAACTGGAGATTACTATTCGACATTACTGACCACTCTACGGGAAAATATTAAAGAGAAAAGACGCGGAAAGCTATCCAAAGGTGTTTTGTTTTTTGCAGGACAACGCCCCTGCACACAAATCTCATGTTGCCATGCAAAAAATTCGTGATTTAGGGTTTGAATTACTAGAACACTCCCCTTATTCACCCGATTTGGCTCCGTCCGACTATCACCTCTTTCCTCAACTGAAAAAAAGTTTAAAAGGTCGTACATTTTCTTCCAACAAGGAGGTAATAGAAGCTGTGGAGGTCTGGTTTGCAGAGCAAGAAGAAACATTTTTTTTGAAAGGTCTAGAGACGTTGCAGGTTCGCTGTAATAAATGTATCCAATTAAGAGGAGAATATGTTGAGTAATAAAATATTTTGACATTGAAATTTTGTTTGGTTCTATAGTAGGCTAAGAATTTTTCAATATATCCTCGTAGTGGCCTTAAGAAAATTAAACGCTCGAACTTCGTTCTCGCGATTAAAAATTCTTGCGTGGATAATCTGCCTACTAAAACACATATACAATAAATACCTATAATAATTGATGAGCTCCATTACATGTTTATTATATAAGTTATAACATTTTTGCGGTGATTTTTATTTAAACCGTTTTTATCTAAACAAAAAAAATTAAATTAAATAAATTTTAATTCTTTTTGGTTACTGTTTCGTTTCTTAAGAAAAAGGCTTGCCAAAATATTGATTTTTTTATTACATACACGTTCTTATTATAAGATTTAAAAAAATGCGATTTTTAAGTATTGAACTCTTCTTAACGGAAATTTCAAATTCCCAATTACTGCCCGTTGTTGAGAGATTGTTAATTTTACTCATGTAAACGTTACTAAATTTATATTTTTAGAAATTTTTGACATTTGTCACCAAGCAAAATTTGATTAAATGACGAAAAGTAATATTCACAAAAATTCAACCCAAATGCGTTTATTCCAATCAATATTTTACGAGTAGTCCTCCAGGATTAGACCGTTCGAAATGGTAACCATAGTTGCAACAGTACCGCTCGGTAACGAAAAGGGTTTCATCAGGGCGAAAAACAACAAAGAGGTTAATTATTAAATCAAGTAAACTTCCGTTTACAGCTCTCATTGGGTAATCAACTATTCTTTAGCAACGAAATCATTTTCGATAATTTTAATACACAAACACAACTATTCTTTTGTACTGTTTCTATAGTTATTCTAGAGGACTATTCACACGGTTTTATACTGATTTGTAATTTTTGAGCATTTCCACTATACAGGGTGTTTCATTAATCAGTACAGAAAATGAAACTGGAGATTCCTTGCAAAATTTAAAGGGGGTTTAACATAAAAAAATTTCCTTAAAGCCTCCCTGAAGAGTTACAGCCCCTTAAAGATGTGTAAAAAATTCACATTAATCGATTTTTTTCTGAAATGACTTGAAATAAAAAAGAAATCTAAACATTCAAATACTACTACCAAGAAGCCTCCATAATTTCATAATTTTATTCACCCTTGTTCTCTGCAAGGGTGAGTCTTACTACCACTTAGAGTTTTTTTACCAGAAATTTTTAAGTAATTTTTTTTTTTCAATTTTAAAATTCAGATTTTGGAAGGCCAATTCAATTAAAAACTTTTTGTCTCTCAAAATTTTACGTAAACTCAATACTTTTCACCAAAAAATAAATTAAGCGAACTTGCAGAATTTTAAATTAATAAGTTGCGTATGCAAGTTTGACATAAATAACAATATTATTATTAACTATCATTTTTAATTTAAATTAACAATATTATTTCAGAGAGTGTTCAAAATGGGCACCATTTTCTTGAATACAGACTCTTATTCTTTTGAACAAATTTCCGTTAACGCTACCTAGCATTGCTACAGATTGTCTAACTCTTCAGGGGAGGCTTTAAGGAAATTTTTTTATGTTAAACCCCCTTTAAATTTTGCAAGGAATCTCCAGTTTCATTTTCTGTACTGATTAATGAAACACCCTGTATATGAATGGGATTCTCAAAACATTCTTCGTCCGGACCTGTGGTACTAAGTGTAGTGGAAATTTAATAAATTTTTTAATAACAAAAAATCTGATGGATTTACAAAAAAAAATCATAGTAATCATAATTTAAAAAAATTTGATAATCGTTACTAGTGGCATTCATAAATCAATCAAGTGAAACCCCGACTATTACTCAATTTGTTTATTAAAAAGCATTTCTTTATAAAGCAGGTTACAAGCATGTTTCTTGACGTCAATATTTCAGACTACATACATAGATAGATGTACTTTTAAAGCGTTAATAATTCGTGAAACCTGTCTTACCATCCTAAATAGGATGAAATCCGTATGTGGAACCAGTAGAACCTCAACCAGTTTTACATAATGCAATTGAATTCACCCACAAGTTTAAAATTAAAAGTGAAAGTCGATTTTGGAATTTCCAGTGGCACCAATGAAGGTGAATCTCGTGAGAACATTAATCACACGAAAAAATTGAACCCTTTGTTATAAGTTTTTTATGAGAAATTTACAGTACAATTAACAATTTAATCGCAAGTATTATTTTGAAATCTTTACGCAACTAACACAACCATACTCGTATTTTGCTTGTTATTAATGTATTGCATTTCGAAGAATAAATAAATTAATAATTATTATTAATAGTTATTTAAAAAGGAAATCATTTATAATAAGCCATTTGTATGAAAATATTCGTTATATGATTTGTTGCAATATTATTTTAGAAACAAAATTGTAAATGAATAGAATTTTTAAAAAAGTACGTAAGATGAAGATTCAAAATACATTTTTGTTTGCACTTTCTCCACATGTTAAAATTTAAATATGCGTAATTCTTAAAATTGGTGTGTTATTATTTTTAAACGAAAGTTAAAAATGAGTTTAATTACTTATGGAAATTTTGTTATTGCACAAAATTGCGTTTTAAATAACCACTGTGATATTACCTTAAAATTTACATTTTATGGCATTTTTGTTGTTTAATTACAAGTTATAGGAAGCGCAATATTTCCTCACAGTAAAACAACTACATATAGGGTGTCTGCGCCTGTAATTGATCATTTAAGAAAATTTTCAGAAATTAAAATTTATAATGTATCGTGTTTATACTTTGCAAAAAATAAAAACACTACAAATTTACCTTACAATCCAAGATTGTAAAATTTAGTACAAATACAAGGTTATTCACGGTATACGACACGGAATATTACAGCCAAACTATTTAATAAAATTGGGAAAATATATCTGGGATTGATAGAGACCTATAAGAGGAATATTTTAAAATTAATTTCGAAATATACAGGTGTACCCAAAATACACAGAACGTATCAAAGTTGTATTTTTCATTATTAAATGCCCTGTATATTAATACATTTTCAGTTTCTACGTTCAAAATAAGAATTGATTTTATAAAGGTTTACCTTACTTAAACCTAAAAGTTTTGAGATATTTTGTATTTATGAAAAAGTCGTCACAATTTTACCGATTCATATCTCAGCAACTAATATCTTTTTCCAAACTAAATTCGCACTGGAGTCTATGAATTGATCAGAATTTATGTAGAATTTGTGAAAAATCCACTATCACATACAGGATGTGTACAAAATAAGATTAATTAATGACATGTTTTGAACCGCAATAACTTGCTTATTTTAAATGGAACACCCTGTATTTTATGAAAAATGCAAATTTTCATAATGAAGACTGATTTGTAACAATTTTAATATTTATCAAGTAAGCTATACAACTTTGACAGGTAAATATTATGTATTTGTAAGAAGGAGAAGATTTGCATTGTGTACATTTCATCAACTGTATTAAATTTTGAGAGAAATAAATGTGTATAGAGTTTACAAGAATTTAATAAACGTACAAATTTACTTCCCAATAATATCTCTTCTAATGAATTATCTGCTCCACGGTTCAATTCTAAGCTGTTTACAATATTGTAAAACATACTGGTGAAATACAAAAACATTTGCTTAAAATAAAGCGCCTATATTTTTCATGTCTGTCTCGAAATTAAACGGGTACTTCCAGACGTCGCACATAGGGGTATTTGAGCAATCTGAGCGGCCAAAATATTTTTTTTGCTTAGATTGGTTCTAAATGATACAACAACAATAGTTTTCTAAAATATATGTATTTATTTAATGAAAAATATGGTTTAGGAAGCAAAAATAAGTACAAACTAATCATTAAGTTCCGTTTACGTTCACATGGTATAACCATTGAGTTTGGCTGTGCTGGCAGAAGCATATCGATGACTTCAGGAAGAGACGAAGCAAATTTTCTTTTCCCTAAAGTCCTCATACTACTGAACAGCGGATCTGAGCTCAAGAGGAGTCGGTTGAAAATATCTCTGTTACATGACTCCCTTGAAAATTTCCTTGAAAAATCTTGCCGATATGTCCTAAAATGTTTGTTACGCGCTTCTGCTGCCTCCTCAGAAAGTTGACCGATAGGTAACAATGCGTATTTTATTATGATTGCTCCGTGAATCTGCATTCTCTATTGCATATTTATTATACTTATCCACATCTATCGTGTATCCGCTTGAAATGGTTTCTGTGCCTGATGCCTGTAATATCTGAACCTAATTTCGGATACTCAAACAATCTCCTACTCGTGTTGCCATCATTCGTATTGCCAAAATTTGTTTTTGGCATATCCACTAACAAACCAATTTCTTTGCGAAACCTGGCTTGTTTTTCCACTTGTTTGTCTTCTACAGTTTTCCTTTCCCTGTATTTCTTTACGGGCAATTTGTATGCCAAGTGGAGAATGCTCTCGAAAAGTCTTATCCTGGCATGTAAAATTGACAACCCGAATTTAATAGCTTCAAAAGATATTTCTTTTTTATTTTCCAGTTGATTGAATTCTTTTGAAGTCGCACCACAGATGTAGCAACGATTTGTTGATGTTGTGCCAGTTGCTGCGTTGCAGACCTTTCCGTCCACCATTGTCAATATAAAGCAATGTTTGACGAAAAACTTTTTTGGATGTATTTAATTTCTTCATTTGTGATGTCAGTAGTTTCTTTCTCGAAACGGAATCTGATTGGTTGCCAGAATCGTGGAGAAGAGGGTGTAGGATTTTCCCACAGTACTTTTTCGGTTTCTTTTCCGTAAACTAATCGCACAGGTACAAAGCAGCTTTGAAAATATTTGCATCTGAATCATCTTCGTTGTCAAATTTTTTGCTTGAACTGTGATTGCTGCGATCCATCGCATTCCCATTTACATATAATTTTTAGTGTATCTCTTTCTCGTTCTTCTACTGTTGATATGACCTCTTCCAGGAATTCTGATAAACGTTTCACGGTAATATCGACCAAAAGGTTGCAATTGGCTTTCAGCGCAGGTACTCGTCACTGTGCACGCTTCTGGGGGTGGATAACACTCTTTTTTACCTGCTGTATTAGACTATAACACGGGAAGAACTTCTTATTAGTATTTCGAATTATATCATATTGTCTACGTGTTAAATCAGCATCTATAAACATTTTCAATGCTTGTATTGGCGTCAGACGCGAAGAGTCTTCACTTTTGGAAGTTGCATATGCTCTTCTTTATTTTGTTGCACGTGTTGGGGTGCTCGTCATATATTTTAGTAATGCGGAAGCATCCCGTTTTCCATATTTACTCAACTCAACTTGTGCTGCGTGAACAATAACTCCGGCTTCAAAAGTAGAGCGAAGCTCCTCTGTTTTCCTCCTTTTACTCCTTTCACTGGACTCTCCAAACGGTTTTTGAGGTCGACCTGGCCGATTTTGCAAAGTCACGGGAATTTCAAATGTTCCTTCTAACCACAGGTGATTATTTTCCAAAAAAATCTTTTCCTTACGATTGGCGTTTGTCCATCTCTGTTTCATTTCTGATTTGAAATGTGCGAAACTGAATTTAAACTTTTTCGATTGTTCTTCAGTGAAATCCTCAAGGGACAACAGTTGGTCTTTTAAAAAATCCAGTTTTTCGTCAAAAGTTGGTTTACTTTCCTTCCTCAGAAGGTCGAATAGATGTCTGCGGGTCACTATCCGTACTCCCGAAGTACCCAATCCGCCTGAAACATGCAAAATGTTGCTTTCAAATTCATTAAACTTCATTCACATATTCAGAATTTTTCGTGGGAAAAAAGTAAAAGTACTGAGATTTTCCAAATCGCTGATTTTCGCAGGTTAATATTTTGATTCCGTACTACTCAAAACTCGAAGTTGTAATATTAATAAAAAGGAATGCCGGATCTACCCCGATACTATAACTTATGGCTTGATAAATATGCACTTTGTTGGAAAATCAGTCTTTTTAAAAATATTACTTTTAAAACGTCAAAAGTATACATTTATAGAATAAAATAAAAAATATATTACAATAAAATAGGTTAATTACCTGTAGAATCAGAATCCATCACTTTTCGAACAAGATTAAGGTAAAAAAATAATTATTCACTATAAAAGCGTTTTCACAAAATCACTCAGATAAAATACGTATGCTAGATTTTGATGATCGAATTGCAAATGACGCCGACAGAACAGGCGGCGTGCGAGGAGAAGGGTGGGAGGTGCTGCACATTGTTCACTGGAATGTCCCCTAACTCAAGTACTTGATTTTAGTTGGGTTTTCCCAAATTAGTTAGATTGACTTTTGGCCGCGTAGATTCCTTAAATATCTCTCTGTGCGTCGTAGAGACTTGAAATTCGGCATGGCGATGGGTCTTACCTTCAAACCAACGAGAAAAATCCAAAAACCGGAAATTTCCATTTAGGCACGGGGCCAAGGGATCACCGTCCGTCATAGGTTTAACATTATTCAGAGAATAATGGGATCAACCTACATGCACGCGGAGTCTAGCATTATTAAACTCATGCATTAAAATTTGCCCGTCAATCAACGGACTTTTAATCTAGTTTGCTTATAACATGTGTTCAAAATGGTGATCGCCAGACTCTAAGCATAAACGTATTCTTCTTTTAAAGCTTTCAGCAAAATTTGATAACATTTCTCGGATTATGTTTTGGAAAACTTCTCTGATGCGGTCTTTTATATTTTTAGGTGTTGTTGGAGGTGTTACATGTCCCCATAGAAAGAAATCCGGTAAAGTTAAGTCAGGTGACCTTTGGGGGCCAATTCTGAGTTCCATATTTTTCCAATCTATCGATAATCGAAATTGACATTTAAAAATTCTCAAATGGAAATGTGCGGAAGCCCGATACCCATTTGAATCCACATCGCACTTCTTATGTCGAAAGGAATCTCTTGTAGTAACATTGGAAACTGATTTCTCAAAAAAATTAAAAGCAAGATTCCATTTAGATTTTCTTCGAAAAAATAATGACCAATTAAATATGGACCCATTATCCCACCACACAATCACTAACAATCTGTGCTAATAATCATTCTGAATATATGTACACTTCAATAAAATGAGCAAAAAGCACCAACTACGGCTACTAAATGACGATTTGCAAAGAAAAACTCCTATTGATAACTGAGAAACACGGATAATAATTATCACCTGTCAAAATTTCATTGGTTGGTTGATAGGTGTTTAATTTGTTACAAATCAGTCTGCATTATGAAAACCTGCATTTTTCATGAAAACGTGAATATTTAGATAGGCAATTACATTTTACATTCAATGTTGATATAAAACACAGGGTGTTCCTTTTAAATTAAGCAAGTTATTACGGTTTAAAACATGTCATTATTTAATCTTATTTTGTACACATCCTGTATATGATAATGGATTTTCCACAAGTTCTACATTATATCTGATCGAATTTAGGTTGGAGAAAGAGAATATCTCAAAAACCTTTAGGTTTTAGTACGGTAAATCTATATAAAATCCTTTCATATTTTGTTCGTAGAAACTGAAAATGTAATAATATACAGGACATTCCATAAGAAAAACACAACTTTGATACGTTCTGTGTATTTTGAAACACCTGTATATTTCAAAAATAATATTAAAATATTCCTCCGATAGGTCTCTATCCATCCCAGATATATTTTTCCAATGTTATTGAATACTTTGGCTGTAATATTCCGTGTCGTATACCGTGAATAACCCTGTATAAGAAACAGTATTTCTGGGGAGAGAACAAATTTTTTTTTCATAAAAATTCTGAAATTTCTAGTAATTGTCTAGTAATTTTATGTACAATAAAAAACCGTCTTAGGTAGGTATATTCAACATCATGTAAGCACCTATATATTAAAAAAATAAAAATAAACATTCTTAAAAATAGAAAAACATTTTCAAACATATTTTTCTTGTTTTTACTTTATTTTTTGAAAAAAATTATATCGCCCTCGATTTCCATTACCAATAATGTTTGGTTCATCTAGCTTGTATAGAAGTTGTTCAATATCAACTGTGTAATGTCGCCTTCTATAATTTTGTACGTCGACTTATCTCCATCGACAGCAGAAAGTGCTCGAACCTCTACTTCTTTAAACTAAATATGTTCTGAATGCAGCAAAATAATTATGCGGCTTCTTTTTCCCAGGAAAACTAACTAAATAGAATTCTCCTTTGATAACTTTATCTAATGCTTCATTGCCTTCTGACTTGAACAAGATTCTTCCTTTTTAGTAATTTCAGATAACAGCTCGTTATCACTATCACTTGTAAAATGTTCGTCAGATATATCATCAATACTGCTTCCACTTTCGGACCACTCTTCTTGCTCTTCACTTTCAGAATCCTATCTATGCTCTTTTTTTGTTTTTTGCAACCTTTCAGTAATTTAGATTTGGTTTTTTCCTCTTTCTTTTGTTTTCCTAACACAGCGTTTTCTCGTTTTATTTCTTCCTTTTGCATTTTCAATTTCTCTTTGTATTCATGATATTGAAGCCACCTAAGTGAAATAGTAGCATCAGGGAGTCTTTCTACAACTGTTACTTTTTTGTGGCAATTCCTCTGGCCAAAAAATGTCATCTAAAAAAGAAGTGCTAATTGCTTGCTTTTGGAAGTTGTTTGTTAAAACTGGTGTCGTCGGTCTAGTTAACACGACATTACTGTGGATAATAACACGCGTTTCTAGATTTATGTCCTCTGGGGTATCTTCTCTGCATGGGTCTAAAGCTTCTCTACCATTGTTCACTTCATTGGTATCGTGGGTATTTGTATCGTTTTCAGTAATCTCATGTATTTCTGAAGTTTGGGGTTGTTTGTTTTTTACTGCCAACAGTTCCTCCTCCATATCTGTATAGGGGCTTTCTTCTTCTGGCCTTTCTTGCATCTGGACTTTTTTCCATACTTCAAACAACTTCTTTGATGATTCATCATATATTCATTCACCCATTTCTGCTTCTCCGTTTCTTTCTTCTTTTTGAAGATATTACGGCTTCAAAATAAAGAAAATGTTAAATTTTAAATTCAGTTTGTTTTAGTTTTTCTGCATTATCTTCTTTTCGATTTTCTCCCAAAGTCCGGGAAGTGTGTTGCATACATTTGATAAAATCTATAGTATCCTCATTATACGGAAAAATTACACACTTTCAAAATCCGTTTTTGACAATATCGGGAGTGGATCGTTTTACAGCATTTTCAAGCAAAATAGGAAAGGTAACTTTGTTAATAGACTTATTGTTATTTGCCTTTTTCCATTCGAAAACGATTTTTTTCAGTTACTTTTTAACGGCGCAAATAGGGAGACATCTGCAGGCTGTATGATGTGTGTGGCGTTTGATAAAAGGGCATATAAAAAGATATCATTTTCTGCACAAAACTTACGAAGATTGTAAGTGAGATGGGACTTATGCCCATCGAGCAAATATAATATAGGTAGCTTTACATGGTTTTTTTAAAAGGGTAAAATGTATTACATACGTAGCTATAAATGTTTGGCTTGACATCCATCCTTTTTTAAACCTCCCTAAAAGAACAATATCAAGTTTAACAATTGCTAAGTTAAGTTTTTTTTACCTATAATCCAATCCGGATTTGTGTTGCGCACTATTTCTGCAGGAATTCGTGCATACGGGTAAACAATCATCGGGGGGTTAATCTGTCCATCTGCTGAAATTGTGAACAGAGGTGTAATACATTCTTTTTCTGAACCTAATTTTATTTCATAAATTTTTTTCATTCCCTTTGGCTCTAGAGCCAGACCTGTTTTGGATTTGTAGCAAAACCCGACTCATCAGAGTTAAAAATTCTGGTAAGGTCTTCTTAAATATCTTCCGCATTCTCACTGATCAACTATTTTTGAATTTTCCCGTGCCAGTTTCTAAGGGATGTTTCAGAAACACATGCTCGTGCTGTATTTATTGACTCAGCGTGACGTTGTCTAACCTCTGGGTGGCGTTTAAGAAATACGTTGAACCATTTATAATCAGGTAATTCATCGTTAAATGGAATAGGACGGTTATCGCTATGGTCCTAGTGGCGCGCAACTTTAGAATGGAGCTATTAGAAGCCGGCGACCCCTCGAGGTCAAGCATAACTGGACCAAACCAATCGAGGCGCAGTTGCGAACTTCATGCCCTTCATCCCTGCACCTAAACGTCGGTGACTACAGGGCTGCGGATAGAGCTGGGCTGTCCGTCCGTGGTGTACTCAGGGGAAGACCGTCGAGCCTCGGACTGCTTGCTAGCATGCAGGACGGGGGTTCTTGATGGCCTCATCTTGGGGAAGCCTGGGGCTTCTTGACGGCTCGCTTACGTTCAGTCTATTACAACGGCGCCCCCATGGGACCCATCACATAGCTGATCGGTTGTCGTCCATGCGCGTGGGGCTCTGTTTTAGATGGGCGCTCTGCCTCACCGAGCGTGTCTGTGTATTGGGCCCGGTTTGTCGTGGTTCCAGGAAACATCCCTCTGTAGCTGAAGCATCGTCGCGTTCTTGAGTTCCCAACTAGTAAAGGGGTAATTGTACTAGCGCTAAGGGAGATGGCCTCTTGTCGGCTGGCCGGGTACAGGTCGGACCTATTTCCAGATAGGGCTAAAGTACTGTCCGATCCGAGACTGTCGGAACTACGGGTTGTCGACGACCAAGCCGGGGTCGGTATCTAGCTACTGACCCCCGTCGACCAGGGTTGGATTCGTAGTGGTTGTGGTATGGCGCCTTAGAGGTGGGTTGTTACGTGGAAGCCTGGTCAGGCTGCTCTGCGGCGCTGGGGTTCGCCCGGGCGACAGCCAACATGTGGGCCCCTTGCGGTCCAAGTGAATTGGCGCAGAAAAGCGCATGATCACTATAATTTCAAAACTCAACTATTGGGTGCTGGTCAATTACTGGCACAAGCACCCTATAAGTCTTGAAGCTTATTTTGGCAATTTTCTTTTCTTATATTAAACTTCGGCTAAAATCTAATCTATTGCCATAGATTTTGAACAATAATGATGATAATTTTAATACTGTATATTTGGTTATTAGAATTTCATTTTTTTAATTATTTAGTTATGGAGGATTGCTATGCACTAAAAAATCTTAAAATATGCTCTTAACTATATGCAATTTTAAATAATATTTGAGTAGTATGCTTTTATTGAAAACTAATAATAATATATAAATAAAAACGAGTTAAGTTACACAATTGTAAATACATGTATGTAGGTAAATAACTTAAAGCACTTAAAATTAAAATTTGTTTTAAATTTTCAAATATAAATCATTTTCTCTTATCTCTATATATGGAAAAATAACGTTCAACATAACATGACGTAATTGGGACATATTTAAAAGATGCTACTTCTGATGTTTTAAAATTTTCTAAAATATCGGCACTTTTACCTCCACCATTAAACACACTGCGCAGCTGTTTTTAAAAGGAATAACCCAATTTTTTTTAATATAAAGATGGGTTTTTCATATTGTTTTTTTCTTTGGCTAGTTTTTATATTATTTTCCACACTTTCCACAATTTTTAAAGATTTGCTTAACAACACGTTCTTCTGGTCAAGACTAGTTGATATGAGTTTTTATAAAGAGTAAGTCCTTGCAAATTCCCTTCTTCTTTAAACGTGTTTGAGCATCTTCTACATCTTTTGCATCTCTTGGATCAAAACCAAAATGGGTTCTGGCGGCAGCCTAATGTTTGGAGCCTCTTCTCGAAATCTTGCAAGACTTAAGGTGCCTTTACAAAAACCTTTTTAATTATAGAAATCAATTAATTAACGTTAGGAAATTCAGCAAGAACAATCTCTGCTACTCGATGAAATCCATGAGTTGAGCAAATGACGTGGATCATTTTCGAATATAATATTTTTAACCCTTCTATTGCCTTTACTATGAAGGGGCAGCATCAGTACAAACTAACAGAACATTTTCATATTTTATTCCGTCAAGCCATAGAAGATTCAGTAATTCATTAAAAAATACAGCAATGGTACAATGGTTTACCTTCGATAAACTTCAACGGTAAATAAATATTAGTGACAGTTCTCTTCTTTACTGCTTAAAACAACAACCACATAATTTAGTCACATATCTGCCACAAACATCCGTTGTTTCATCAAGTGAAACCAAATTTTGTTGCCAATTAATTTTTTCTGATAGTAGATTTGTTCGGAATGTGTTTTTGAGTATATTTTTCTAAAAATGGATAGTTTTTCAGTTTTGAGCTTACGTAAGGGAATACCTGAAGATGTTAATGCTTCACACAATTCCTTGTTAAATTCAGAGCGTTTTGGTTCGGTCTTGCTCAAAACAGTTTGCGATTTAGAAAAATCAACATTTTTAAAATTTTACGTGTTTAGCAGTTTTTACATGCTGGTCGACTTGGAACTTCTTTTTGGTCGCAGTAGTTCACTTTACACTGTTTGAGGGGACTGCGATTATAAGCACGCTACTAGCGGCCAGGTACCCCCACCACTTTACCGCTTACTCGTTCTCGGTCAATTTCAGTTATCTTTTATTGAAAAATGAGAAAATACGTTTCATTCCTTTCCATTTCGCCTTCAAAACTTTTTTTATTTCTGACAATCGGACCACGACACGAGCATTCAGCCTTGATTGTGGCACAAAACAATTTTTATTCATATAAAGTTCAAAAATGATCAAAGTATGTATCTTCTAAAATTTTTTGTAATTTTTATACGTTTTTGAGAGAAACCGAAAAAAGCTTATAGTGGTGCGTTTGATAAAAAAAGTATAAAATCACGTATGATTTATATCATAAACAAATGAATTTTGTATGGCTAAATTTACTGCTCAAATAAAGACTACAAGTAAAATTAATAAAAGTTTAAGGTTTCGGAGATTCTAGGAGAGTAAAAAGAAACTGTATAAAATATTTGCTAAAGGGTAAAAGAGTTGTAGAATACATAAATGTAACATTCCGGTCTAATTTTAAAAATCATGAATAAAAACTATGTGCTAAAAAGTTTACGTTATTTCAAAGTATAGCTATTTATCAACGTGTAATTAGAGACATGGCCCAATTGAAAAATTCTCTTGCTTTTAGCAGAAACCTCAGCTGATACTTTCATATTATACTTATTTCATCTCGGATTTTGAACGTTAAATGTGTTCTTACGGATAAATCCTCACATATCTTGGTTTTGTATGAGCAAACTCTTCTTTACAAGCTGTGGCGGTGTAAATCTAACGTCGGAAGTAGTCCTACTTAACTTTGACTTAACTTTGACGTAGTAACACAATTCTGACATGTAAGTCGTATGGTTTTGAGATATGTACTTAATTAAAAAGTTATACAGGGTTATTCACGGTATACGACACGAAATATTACAGCCAAACTATTCAATAAAATTGGAAAAATTTATCTGGAATGGATAGAGATCTATCGGAGGAATATTTTAAAATTATTTTCGAAATATACAGGTGTCCCAAAATACACAGAACGTATCAAAGTTGTGTTTTTTCTTATGGAATGCCCTGTATATTAATACATTTTCAGTTTCTACGTTCACAATAAATAATGGATTTTATAGAGGTTTGCCTTACTTAAACCTAAAAGTTTTTGAGATATTTTGAATTTTATGAAAAAGTCGTTACAATTTTGCCGATTCATATCTCAGCAACTATTCTCTTTCTCCAAACTAAATTCGCACTGAAGTTTATCAATTGATCAGATTTTATGTAGAACTTGTAAAAAATTCATTATCATATACATGATGTGTACAAAATAAGATTAAATAATGACATGTTTTGAACTGCAATAACTTGCTTAATTTAAATGGAATACCCTGTATTTTATATCAACAACAAATGTAAAATGTAATTACCTATCAAACAATACTATAGTAGCATATAGCTAAATGTTCAGGTTGTCATGAAAAATGCAAATTTTCATAATGAAGACCGATTTGTAACAATTTTAATATTTATCAAGTAAGCTATACAACTTTGACAGGTGAATATTATGTATTTGTAAGAAACCCGTTGATTGACAGGCAAATTTTAATGCATGAATTTAATAAAGCTAGACTCCGCGTGCATGTAGGTTGATCCCATTATTCTTTGAATAATGTTAAACCTATGGCAGGCGAAGACCCCTTGGTCCCGCCCCTGTATGAAAATTTTCCGTTTTTGGATTTTTCCCGTTGGTTTGAAGGCAAAACCCATCGGCATGCCGAATTTCAAGTCTCTACGACGTCTGGAAGTACCCGTTTAATTTTGGAGACAGACATGAAAAAATAGGCGCTTTATCTTAAGCAAATGTTTTTTATATTTCACTAGTATGTTTTACAATATTGTAAACAGCTTAGGAATTGATCCGTGCAGCAGATAATTCATTAGAAGAGATATTATTGTGAAGTAAATTTGTACGTTTATTAAATTCTTGTAAACTCATTTATTTCTCTCAAAATTTTATACAGTTGATGAAATGTACACAATGCAAATCTTCTCCTTGTTACAAATACATAATATTTACCTGTCAAAGTTGTATAGCTTATTTGATAAATATTAAAATTGTTACAAATCAGTCTTCATTATGAAAATTTGCATTTTTCATGACAACCGGAACATTAAGCTATAGGATACTATAGTAATGTTTGATAGGTAATTATATTTTACATTTGTTGTTGATATAAAATACAGGGTGTTCCATTTAAAATAAGCAAGTTATTGCGGTTCAAAACATGTCATTAATTAATCTTATTTTGTACACATCCTGTATATGATAGTGGATTTTCACAAGTTCTACATAAAATCTGATCAATTCATAGACTCCAGTGCGAATTTAGTTTGGAAAAGGTATTAGTTGCTGAGATATGAATCGGTAAAATTGTGACGACTTTTTCATAAAATACAAAATATCTCAAAAACTTTTAGGTTTAAGTAAGGCAAACCTCTATAAAATCCATTATTATTGTGAACGTAGAAACTGAAAATGTATTAATATACAGGGCATTCCAGAAGAAAAAACACAACTTTGATACGTTTCTGTGTATTTTGGGACACCTGTATATTTCGAAAATAATTTTAAAATATTCCTACGATAGGTCTTTATCCATCCCAGATATATTTTCCAATTTTATTAAATAATTTAACTGTAATATTCCGTGTTGTATACCGTGAATAACCCTGTATATGTTGTTTAATAATTATCGCTCCGCGTAGTTTACACCGTGGTTTAGTAGTGATATAATTGGAATAAAGGGAGTAAACTTTTGTAATCTCACCTTTTATTTTTACTTTTAAAACAATCCAATTATTAATACTCTAATGGTAATATATAGCACATTATAACTAGTTGTATTGTGATGTTATTCGCTAAGGCGATGTGTTGTTCCCGGCTGTCAATTAAATTACAACAGTTCCCTAAAGAAGGAGCTTCTTGTTTCAAGTTTTCCATTTCGAAGGGTGAAAGAAAAGCGGCAATGTTGCGTGCAATACCAAGTAAACATTGGAACCCTTCATCATCTGCTGCAGTTTGCATAAAGTATTTTATTGATAAATATGTTATCAAATCCCAGCCGTACAAACATTCTAATAGGGAAACGCAAGATTTCCTTCTTCAGCATCCAAAACTCATGAAAGATGGAATTCATAGCATATATCCGGCTTGCCAGGATATTTAACAAAAGCAATGCGAAAAGTGAGGAAATCTCCAGATACGAGAAGGAAAGAAATTGATAAAAGAAATATCGAAAATATTGACCGTCTTTTTAAAAATGATATTATTTGTTGTTATGACGAATTCTTAACAAACCAAATGATATATACCAACTTTGTGAGAGAGAACTGTATATATCTGTTTTAGTTGACGAGATCTATGTTAGTCACACTCTTACCTTTATAACACAAAATGTTGTTGGTTGTGCTGAAAACAAACCAACGGAAGTTGCTAAATAACTTCTTATTTTGACAGTTACAACGATATTGTTCGTTTAATACCAGTTAGTGGCAATGAATTAAAAAGTATGTACAGACATTTAATTTTAAAGTCCTGGTAGTCATATTAGATAATAACCGAGTCAATCAATCTATATATTGATTTTTAATGATTCGAAATATTTTATTCAAAATCTTTAAAAATCTTGAAAAATTTGATTACATTTTTGTGTCCTGATTTTGATAATAACAATGTGATACGAAAAGTTTCTTTTTACCATTTTCGACAGTTCCATAATATTGAAAAAAAAAGCTGTCGAAATAAGTAATAAAACAAACGAAGTTGCCGTAATGCAAATAAATAATAAAACATTATATCCAACTAATTTTGTAGATGTAAAATGTCAGATTGGTTAATAACTTATTACACTGCATTACCATTGTTTAAATGAAATCGACGAATATGTAGCTGAGACAGTTATGTTTATTAAAATAATCAAGAAATGGTGGGACATAGTAAATACAAAAAATATTCTTAAAAATTGAATTTTTAACACAGTTTGTTATATGGATTATGGAATGGAAACATGTGTATTAACCAAGTTTCGATGGCATAGAAAAGAGTTCCGTGATGTTAATAGATTTAAGTAAATTTTCTTTAGAGAATTGTTAGATAAAGTATGTGTTACCAGGAAAATTCCAGACAGACCATTTGGAAGGTGCAACTACAATGTATCTTATCATCTACTAATGAAACAGAAAAAAAAATTGTGTCAGAAAAACAGAAAAACTGCAACCGATAAAACAAAATAAAGAATCATTGAAAGACGTTGTAGAATCTGTGGAATATGATGAAAGTATAGATGATGTCAATATAGATGAATATTATTCTTTGCTCTTCAATAATTATTTGGACAATTGCGAATTAAATCAGGATAACATTTTATACGTCTGTGGCTTCCCTAGTATTTCAGTTCTAAAAAAAATAAGTTGTTCAATGTGCCAAAATAGTATCAGATAATCTAAAAGTCAAGAAGTTGGTTGTACTTAGTTGCGAAGAGGTGGGCTGTGTTTACCTACTGAATTTATCATAGGTCTCCTTTTCCATATGAACGCTCTATTTGATTTTATTGTTATTCATTCAGATTTAAATCAATAAAAGAAAAACTTTAGTAGCTCTGACTAAAGCAAGTTAAAAATAATCAGTTAAAATTATAACGGTAAATGTAGCAATGGACTTGGATAAAAAATGTTTAATAAGATAGGGATCCGTCGTATCTTATTTTGGAAGATGTTTTGTTTATGTAATTAAGTAAGTAAACATTACAACGCTTTATACTGTAATTAGTGTAATTGTTAGTTCAACAAATGAAAACATTTTAATGGTCACTTGTTAATTGGTATTATAGGTACCTAGGTACTACACTAATTCAAATACCTAAATGTTCATGCTTTTCAACATAAACCCTACGCCACTGCCAATAATGCATATCTCTAGTAATTCTGGATTATGTCTGTGGTTGGTTATTTGTTTTTAATAAAAAACCCTTCCGATGACTACATTAAGTAAATGCAAATAGCATGGCCCCGCCTTCCGACCCTGGAAAATATTTAGAAAATAGCGTTTACGTCAAACAATTGATTTTGCAACTGTTAGACGCAGAATTTTTTGTAGAATCCAAACGTACAAATTGCCCTATATGATGCCATTTAAAAATCAAGAGTTCATATTAATTACTCGTAATTGAAGCATCTTATCAAAATTTTACCAACAATAAAAAATGTCCGCAATTATAGACTTATATCTTAATACAGATTCCTTAAAGTGGAGGGAAGAAATTGAGTCACTACCCTTGATTCAATATGCCAACATTTCGCCCGACCTATGCGGGTTTCTTCAGGGCTTCTTGAAGTTTAGAACGTGACAGTGTTGTTCGTCTGTTCGTACTATACTGTGTCTTATTAATATGTATTTATGTATGTAATTTATAAATCTTTTAATTTGTGACCACTGTTAATCTTAGTGTTTAATTTAGTGTACAATTTTGTTGGTTTTTAGATATTATGTTAGATGTGACTGTCACACTCTAAATTTCAAGAAACCCTGAAGAAACCCGCATAGGTCGGGCGAAACGTCGGCATATTGAATCAAGGGTTGTGACTCAATTTTTTCCTTCCACTTTAAGGAATCTGTATTAAGATATAAGTCTGTAACTGTAACTATGGAGGATAAAATTAATTCAGTCCGCAATAATGTTCATACATATATAATTGAAATAAACAAGCTTTCAGTTTTCAATGTGTGAAAAGCGAATAAGAAAGTGTAAAGAATTTACATGTTTACCTGGAAAAAAAATATTGATTGCCCGATCATAAATAGGGGTTTTTCCTCTTAGACTGTGACTTAGACTACAATTTCTACCTGGACATGTCCATTTTCACTGACGATGACTACGTACCGATGCGAAGTGACGTAATTTTTCAACCATGTTGCTTTTCCTTTCCATAAAAAAACCGTCCAGATTTTTTTTTCCAAAAAAGATCTAGCATGATTGTCAAAACACGCTTCTTCCTTAAAGTCAAATTCTTCTTAAGTGACAACAATTTTATCAATTCTGCATTTCTTAGAGCAATCGTCAATTTATTCAGATTTTCATCCTCCATCAATAGGTAATGACAATAGGTTAAGTAAGCACCCTATCGTTGTGAGTCTTACAAGTGGTTATAAAGGTCACAAAAACAAAACACAAAAGTAATCCATGATACTAAATCTTTAAAAACTTATATATTATATAAACACCAAATTATCAAAGGAATATTATTTGGATAAAAATTCGTCGAAAAATTAAGAAAAAAATGGAGACTAAAATTTTATGATTTTGATATCATGTAGCTTACATTATATTTATAGTTTAACATCTAAACCTTTTTTAAGATGACACATTTCATTAAAGAACATAAAGGAGTTAATTTGAAATAATATGTCACTCGGTGTTTAGTGCTCTTATCTAACACTAAGTATAATTAAATGACACACACTGACTCGCAACTACCAAATTCTAAATGACAAATTTATACTTTTTCATCATTTCTAATACACCCTTTATTTAACTTAATTGTAAATGGTCCAGCATAATATACACCATTTGATACTAAAATAATATGAAATTTTTACTGTTTCTTTAAGTAAAAAAATCCATCTTTTTACCTTTGAAAATAACTTAATGCAGTTTCTAACTTGTTATGTGATGATTAAAACCTTTTATTTGTTCCATTTTTAATCTAAAGTTAGATGTTGAAATTTTTAGCAGTTGAAAATTGCATTGATACTGTAATTTTTATTATTTATATCATATTCTTAATTTGTATATATGTAAATAATTTAGTTAGATTTAGGGATGGTGTTAGTTAGTTGTTGGTGAAGTGTGTTAGTTATTAGTTCTTTGTTAAGTTAGCAAATTAGTGGGTTTTGTTACATCTACATCAATATAGGTGATTGTGTGTCTATCTGTCTGTTTGTTACTTATGGCCATCCGAACGGAACATCCCCTAGGAGTTATTTATTTATTCGTATGGTACATTTTAAATATTGTATTGTGATGTAAGTGTTATGTATGGTGCCCCAGATGATCAGTATAAACCTGTATAATGTGGTGACGAAACCGTGTGCAATTGTGGATTTGTTCGTCTTGGCAAAGCATTTGCTTCAAGGTTTAGGAAAACCACTAAAACCTAAACATGCCAACCCTTACCCACCTTAGTATTCATATGTAATTATTTTAATTAAGTGTGTAAACATTATAGAATGTAAATAATAACATAATAATAACGACATATAATGGACCGGTCCAAGAGCCAGTCATGAGTGAAAATTAACTTACTTGACCAAAATTTTACGGGGAGTAACATAGGCTAGGACCTATCTTAGAAAAACTACAAGCAAAAGTAGGTCTACAAAGGCTTGCATAACCCGGGCAACGCCCGCCGGGTATCACTGCTAGTTGATTATATTACTGTAGATACTACTTAAGTTACTCGCATTCGTATTTATTAGAGTAAGTTTTTATTGCTACCATATCAAAACTAGCCTTTTTTTTGTCAAAAATCTCTGGTTCTTTAAAATCGAAATTGGGTTCAGTGTTTATGTGATGAGATGAGAGTCCTGTATTGTCAATTTTTTTGTTACAATTGTATTGATGTTGTTTCATTCGGTTAGAGAGTTTCTGTTTTGTCTGTCCGATATAATATTTCGGACAATCTATGCAGTTGAGCTTGTAAACTACGTAAGATTTATTTTTATCTTTTAAGCGAGCGTATATGGTATTTTGGCTGTATAACACTACTTTTATTTGGTGAGTTTTTAATATTTGACGGAGTGAGGGGATGTTAATGTTTTTTTTTCGGCCTCCGTCTAAAATTACTGATTTTCTATTCGCTTAAATTGTCTTGAAAACACTTATTTTCAAGTCATGGCACGAAAATAAAAGAGGGATTTTCATGATCGATTTTTAAGTTGGTTGCATTGACAATTTGATTAACAACGAGTTCCGATTGACAACTGTGTAGTTTGGAATGTGAACTAATAAATTAAAAAAAATATTTCAGTGTTCTTAAAGGATTTCATCGCAAACAGTTTCATATTCATAAATCGATTTATGTAATTCAACCGTAGGTAAGCAGTAAATTCAAAGAAGCATTTTTAGGTTATGTTTATTTTTTCAGTAATTATTAACTTCAAATAATCCAATTGAATTGAATAATTTATTTAGAAACAAAAATAGAGGAACAACAAACAACCAAACGGAAATTCTAACTAAAATCAGAGGTAAATTTTCAAAGAATTATTTAAAATTAAAGTTGATCGTACAATTTTCCAGATGGGAGAGATTAATATTCGGCAAATTTGTGTCTTGTAATTTAAGTTGCACATTATGAATACTAGATGGTTTTAATGAAATCGGTTCTTGTAAACTTTCTTGCTGGATTCCTGTACTTGTCGAGGGCTGAGGTTCTGAACGATTTTGATGCAATAATTTATTGGCAATGTTTATTTTAGCACCCAATGAATCCTCTATATATTGTTCTGCGACTGTAGTACTTTTCCATCCGCCAAAGCGCTTCAGGGTTGTTATATCTACCCCATTCCCTGCCAGAGCTGTAGCACCACTTCGCCTAAAGCAGTGACCTGTGTATCCTTTTGGATTTTCTAATTTTAAATATGCAGCTATTTTAGAAGGCATATTTCCAAAGGAGTGAATGCCTACTGGCTGTTTTGAGCATTTATTTTTGCATAAAATAAAAAAAATCTATCAATTTCTGTATTGGGCCTTAACGTAACATATTTGCGAATTATATCCATCCAATGAAGTTCGGTCACACAGCAGGTACGAGGTTTTTTAGTTTTTGTTTGAGGGATGGATAAGATAATAACATCCCTTTATCAATGACATCTTTGATTTTCATGTCTCGTAATTCATGTATTCGGCATGCACCGCATATGCCAAATATTAATGCTGTCTATAAATAATTTTGTAAATAAAGATTAAAAATTAATCATGCCTACCTTTATCATAAGATAATCTTCATTGGGTGCTTCGTTAATAAACTTTTCTAAATCATCCATTTCTAAAATTTTGGATTTTTTGCACGATATCCGTCATGTTTGCGCTTTAACAAAGCTATTAATTTTGTATATTTTTCGATATTAATGTTGTCTTTAATGTTTAAGGTAGTTTTAAGCATCGAATACATCGACCATAACGTTGACGATTTGAAGTTCTTAGATTTTTCTTCAAAATATGCAACCAAAACATATTCATTATACACCGATACGCCATTTTCAGAACCCCATTTTTTAGTATCTCATATTCTTTCCAATATCGATTGGATGATTTTTCAGAAAGTAAATTTTGAATTGCAGCTTCTGCTACATTTCGAATATGAGCTGGTACTTCTAATACCTTTTCTTCATTCATGTTTTTCACAAAAAATTCATAAAATTACCAAGCGCAATAAGATTATTTTAAATTCAAATCACTATAGCGGTGAATTGAATCGCCAACATAAGAAAGATGAATTTTCTAAACCGACGCTATTTAAACAATAATCATTAATATTTTAATTTAAAAATTTTGTCGGCCGAAAAATTTGTGTATCACACGTCCAGAAACTTTTTTGCGAGTATTCGCACTGTGGGCCTCGGCTTCGCCTCGGCCCACAAAACGTACTCATACTCGCAAAACTACAGTTTCTGGCCTAGTGATACAAATAACTATTTTATAAGTAATAGTTATTTGTGGGTTAGTAGTAATATTGGTAAGTGTTTGGTTTGATCTGTAGTTATTGTTTAGAAATTTGTTTATGAGTTAATGAAGATAATTGTTATTTTTTAAAATGTTTTAAGAATTTGATTGTTTTTGTTTTGGAATTTTTTGTCACTCAGTTTTTGTATTTTGTTCCGCATGGCAATGATAGTATTGATTTTTTGGTGTAGATGGTGTTTGGAAAAATAATTAATAGTCCGTCCTGACGCCATCGGTTTTTTGTACCGGTCAGTTACAATAGTGTTATTGTCTAAGTCTCGTATTTGTTGTACATCTAAAAGAGGTATTTGTCGATCAATTTCAATTTCAACCGTTATCTTAGATGCCCATCATATTTATTAAATAACTCTAAAGTGGTGTCAATCATGTTGTTAGGAGTGCAAGTGATGATACTTATCATCCACGTAAACGAACATGAAAACAATTTGTAAGTCCAATATTTCTTTTGAAATGAATGTTTGATATTGTTTTTAGATTTAAACTCTAATTAATTTTTTGATATAGTAACCCTCATAGAAAAAAACGTTTACTTACGTTGCTTACTTTTTGTACACATACAGGGTGGCCCATTAGTGCCAGGAAGGTGGATATTTCGGAAAATATTGGAGTTAGAAAACAACTTTTGCAATGAAAGTTGTGCAAATCAATGAGCTGCAAATTTTTAAAATTATTTTCGTTTATAGAGGGTGTTCCATAAAAGTGCTATATACCAATGTTGAGTTTTTTTAAATGCAATTACCTACTTTTTATTACAAATTTGGATTTCTTAGGAGATTCTAATGTGACTTTATGCATTATACATAGTGTCTAAAATGGAGAGTTTTCGCATTATTTCACTTTTTTTCGGAAAAATTGAAAAATAAATTAACTCAGTTATCCTGGAATTTATCCAACTGAGATTTCGCAGCTTTAATATGCATTACATGTGCTAACTACAGCTGGTTGTTCACCTTTCCAATCTCGCTTGGTTTTGAGTAATCAGTTATTTAAATTGAACTCCCTAAATTCATGGGTAACTTGATTTTTTCAAATGGCACTACGTAATTTTTTATGTGCCGTTGAACGTAGAATCTCATAATCTAATGATAAGATTGTAGGTATCTAACTTAAATAATTTATTAATTGCTACGAAATCGCAGATGGATAAATTCTAAGACAACTAAGTTATTTAATTTTTCGAAAAGTCAATTTTTCCGGAAAAAGTGAAATAATGCGAAAACCCTTTATTTTAGACACTATCTATAATGCATAAAGTCACATTAGAATTTTCCAAGAAAATCAAATTTGAAATAAATAAAACATAACTTGGTATGTCGCACTATTATGGAACACCCTGTATAAGCTGTGTGTCTGGTAAAAGATTAACCCCTCTTCACTATTGTGAAATGTACGTAACTTGTCTTCCCTAAAAATACCCAAAAGTAAGAGGCTTACCAACTCTTGTTTTTAAATTACTGTTTGGCTATGTACATTCTTCTAATTTTTAGCCCCGATAAAGCCCTCGCAAGTTTAGCCGAAACGTCGACATTTATGTATCAATAAGACCGGTAGTTTTGTTACTCGACCTTCACTTATAATTTCTACTATTATTTGGGGGAGAAAGTATTCTTAACTCACTTAAAATGTTTAACCGCAATTCTATTTGCAAAACATCAATTGTGGGAATAGAGTGGGTCTAAGCTTTGTAGTTCTAAAGTAAATCAACTATACATCGTTTATTTTTGAAAAATATGCAACTACATGTTACTATAAATAATAAATAAATGTTATCAAATACCTCGTCGTCTGTACGTGATTCTTTTAATAGTAATAGCATTGATTATAAAGTTACTAGAAATAGCATGGTAATAGTAAAAAAGTAACTTCCACTTTAGTCAAGTTTATTTTAATAAATTTTTAAATGAAGAAATTGATTCTACGTTTTATTTTTTATAGTTTTGACAGCTGATTGTTAGTAGACCGCAATTACTTGTTATAAAAGTTAATTATAATATGTAAGATATACCGTGTACATCTGTAGTCATTTTGTATGTTAAGGCTCAAATTGAAACATCTAATTTTTAACATATAGTTAACATTACAGTAAGTGTAAAAAAAGTAAAGAAAAGTGAGTATAAAATTGTTTCGCTTTTTTAAACAAAAATTGTAAACATTCTACAACGGTATTTTCAACTAGAAAATAAAATTGTAGAAATTTGTACGTAGTGTGATGATGTACAGGGTGTCCCAACGATAGAGTAAAGTAAGTTTATGCTTAACTGATATTATTTTTGAAACAATTTTATCATCCACAAGGTAAGGGTAAAAAACGCACATACTTTAAAAATATTGGAAGATATACAGGGTGAGTCAGGAAACTAGGGCATGAAAAAGTATGTTTTTTTAAATGAAACACCTAGTATTTTATTTTTTTTAATTCTACGTGCTCATGCAAGCAATTTTTGTCATACGCAACATTAGTTGAAATTTGATAGTGTTTAAGATATTTGCATTTAAAAATTTTATTTGCCATTTTCATGGTGCTAATAAAAGGACAGTTTCTCCGTTATTTTACAATTCAAAATTTCTGTTTTTGGTAAAACAAATGAGTAATAATAGATGAATGTTTAGTCCAAAAAATTTTGTAAACAGGGTGTTTATTATAAACGTTCAAAGTCGAAAATTTTCAAATTAAAAAACTTAGGTTTTTTTAAATGAAACACTCTGTATGTTTTTATTTTGTTTTATTAAGAATTAAAAAACCTATAGTTTTTGTCAAATATGTCCTACACCTATCTCTAATATCTGTCAAAATATTTCCATTTTTCCAATTAGCTACATTATATTTGTTAGCAGGACATCGTAAGAATCGCGATAGCCATGAAAAACAACTGCGAAGGTAAATAAAGTAATGTGTCAAAATTAAACCCATCTTGTTTTTTCGTGTTCATTGTGCGATTTTGTGTTGGTCATGGATTATCCTTTAAACAGGTTAATCGATATGATATATGTGTTGGGAGAAGCTGAAAAAAGTCCTCTGCTGGCAAAAAGAATTTACAGAATGAAGTATCCTGATCGTCGTATTCCTACTGCTATGTGCTTCCAAAACGTTATGGATAGACTTGATTCCAGCGGTAGTGTTAAATACTCAAAACGTGAAGTTGTCAATAAAAAGCAGCTTATGAAGACAAAGAACTACAAATATTGCTAAATCTTCAAGAAAATCCCCAGGTTAGTTGCAGAATATTAGCGACGTTATGTGACACTACCAAATCAAATGTTAACCGAACAACAAAAAATATAAATATCATCCATATCATATTGAGCTTCATCAAGAATTGCGAGAATAAGACGAGTTCGATTCTGTAATACAGTGAATCAACAATTGCAATTAACTAACGACTATTTGTGTAACATTATATTTTCTGATGAGGCAACGTTCAAAAGCAATGTGTCTGTAAATCGGCATAATATGCATTATTATGCGGTTAAAAATCCTTTCTGGATGCAGGAAGTTCAAAATCAAAATCATTAGTCAGTAAATGTGTGGTGTGGTATCCTTCACAACCAAATTATCGGTCCCTATTTTTTTATCTGGACGCAGCTATTTACATTTCTTACGCGAGGAAATGCCTCCACTACTTGAGGATGTTAATTTAATAAAACGCCTAAATATGTGCCTGCAACATGATGGTGCACCTCCACATTTTTATCGCGAGGCAAGGGAATTCTTGGATCAACAATACCCACAGAATGATAGGACGTGGAGGCTTTATATCATGGCCACCAAGGTCATGCGATTTAACTACGTTGGATTTTTTCTTATGGGGTTACATAAAAGACCGTGTAGCTAATTGGAAAAATGGAAATACCTTGACAGATATTAGAGATAGGTGTAGGACATATTTAACAAAACTATAAGTTTTTTTAATTCTTAATAAAACAAAATAAAAATATACAGAGTGTTTTACTTAAAAAAACCTAAGTTTTTTAATTTAAAAATTTTTGAATTTGAACGTTTATAATAAACACCCTGTTTACAAAATTACCAAAATTTTTTGGACTAAACAATTATTTATTATTACTTATTTGTTTTGCCAAATACAGAAATTTTGAATTGTAAAATAACGGAGAAACTGCCCATTTATTAGCACCATGAAAATGGAAATAAAATTTTAAATGCAAATATCTTAAACACTATCAAATTTCAACTAATGTTGCATATGACAAAAAATTGTTTGCATGAACAGGTAGAATTCAAAAACAAAATACAATACTGGGTGTTTCATTTAAAAAAACCATACTTCTTCATGCCCTGGTTTCCTGATTCACCCTGTATATCTTCCAATATTTTTGAAGTATGTGCGTTTTTTACTCTTACCTTGTGGATGATAAAATTTTTTCAAAAATAATATCAGTTAAGCATAAACTTACTTTACTCTATCGTTGGGACACCCTGTACACTCATGAAATTTAAAACTTGGACACCACAATTTCTGTAAACAAAAGTTTGCACATTGTGAAGCGGGCTTAAGGGTATCATTTACAATTCTAACAGCAGGTAGTCTCAGCAGGGGTTATCTTATAGAAGGACTGTAGAATGAATCATTACACTAAGCACGTTTTAGAAAATAGGTAATTTACGTTGCTTACTTAATTTTTTCTTTAAAGAATATATTTGAAGGTATCGCTAATTAAACACCATAGCTCGATTAATTATCGAATCAAAATTTTGTTTAGGAAATGTTTACAAAATAAAATTAGAAATAATTTTGATTTAAAAAACGTCTACAAGCAATAACTTTTAAATTAAATCAAAAACTAAACATGGTTATTTGGGTTGACTGATTATTACTTATTTTTAAATAAATCTAACCTACTAATTATTGTAAGTTATTAAAAAATCATTAAACTCTCTATTCATAATATTTAGTCCTTACAAAATGTATATTTTATGACGTTTCATTTTTTCTGTAGTTAATATAAAAAGTGAAAATAAAAACTAAGGCAATTCTTATTGTCAACGTATATATTTAGTTTTTGACAAGAATTTATTACATAATTATAATTAAGATACCAAGTTATAGTTTAAAATTAAATGAAAACTTTTTTTAAATAAAGGTATTACTATATAAATAAATATAAGAAATCAATAATGGGTGTGACCTCCATTATTATTGATACATTCTTGGAGGCGTCTGCTCATTGACGCTATCAAGGTATCAATATAATTAATATTAATCGTTTCCCATGCGGTATCAATGGCTGCAATTAGTGCATTACGGTTTACTGGTATAAAATTTGGCCCTTGTTGTCTTCGGATAACAGCAAGTATTCGAGCCCAAACATTTTCGATAATGTTAAAATCTGGGCTTTTGCTGGCCAGGGTAACAGCTCCAAGTTATTTTCTCGTATCAATTGCGCACAACCCGCGAAGTATGAATAGGGGCGTTGTCCTTTAACAACAAAAATACATTATGAAAATGTTAATTCAACAGATCCCGAACTATTTTTGGAGAAAGTATAGTGAAATAAGAATACTTACTTGTTGGAAAATATAATCTTCGTCTGGATAAAACACTTCGACTGAAGGTTTCATAATAGTTTCAAAATATCTAAATACGCAGCAGAATCAAGACGTCCATCGATAGCCCAACAAACTCCTGGACCCCGCGCGCTAACCCAACCCCACACATTCACAGAAAAATAACCACTTCGTTTTTTAGGACATATGTGATTATTTTCGTAACGAGTTCCTTCCATTCTAAAACTTTTAGTGGTCCATCGTTGCGGCTATTGAACGTTTTTCGTCGCTAAAAATCACTCGATTCCAAAATTCCAAAGGTTCGTTCACATATCGCCTTGCAAATTCCAGACGACGTCTCATATTTTCGTCACTGAGAACTTCTTTCGCAGCAGCATTATACTTCTTTATTCCCATCTCCTTTAATCTTTTTTGTGCAGTTATACGGCATCCGGGAAAATGTGTATCTGCTATAGCCCTGGAGTATGTAGCAAATGGTTGTTCTGTTACGTAATGAAACAACTCGAGATCTTGAGCACGTGTAGATACTTTAGGTCTACCACTTCCGATGGCTCTTTCCAAAGTGTGTTCAAGATTCCATTTTACTCGGTAATGCCCTACGGTGCTTTTGGTATATCTAACATACGTGAAATTTCACGCACGCTACGGCCCGCCGCTAATTCCGAAACAATCCGCGCTTTCAAATCAGCACCGAGATGAGGTGGCATTTTCACAACACTTGAAATTTTAAACTAAAATGGAATTTACATTTCTTACTTTATTTATTGGTTCACACTACCCTTCTCAAACAGTAGGTAATTGTTTATTTATTACATACTTCTAATGACCAATGTAACAACCCTTAGAGCAATATGACTCAAAGGAAGTAAATTAAACAAGCAAGGATATTCTATTGTTATTGAAACTTATTCATAAAGTAAAAGCCATTTCCTTATAATGCTAATGGACAGGATTTTCTTTTAAGTATTAAGATTACAATAGAGGACTTATAAACTTTCGAAAATATCTAATTATAAATATTTACACTGCAATTGCGCTTTTTCCTTAATAATTTCTTAGCAATAACATACACGTTCTTGGTTTTAAGTTGTCATAAATTTGATATGATATAAATTTGTGTTTCTAATATTACATCACAAACTAATCTTTATTCGCCAAAAATTGTTGCTTAAGTTGTAAAGCTTCGTACACACCTGAACAACAAACCGAGCAACAAACATAACAACGAACCGAAAGTCAAACAGAACGACAAACGATCTTTTATGATTTCCACAATCCGAACAACAAACGGAACGTTTGTGCTGTTCCATAATTATTTTCAGTAGTTTTCAGTTCATATATATTTATTATTGAGAAGAGAAATTTGCGGAAAACAAGAAGATAGTGCCAACCAAATTTTTACGCACAAAGAAGAGTAAAAATTATAATTTACTTCGCTTTTTTTTATTTTGGAAATTTCCCGCCCAAATGATGCTAATAGGGACATCATTTTTTTCTTGCATTCTTAAACACTGATTAATTTAAATTAATTTCTGTTTGTTCCTCGGTTTGTTGTTCAGGTGTGTACGAAGCTTTACAATAAGCATATTAATATGAACTATATCTTATGAAAGGAGAGTTATGTAACTATAATTAACGACTTAACGTTACGTTAGTAGATTCCATTTACTATTTACACATATTTTCTTGGAACATTCGATAATTAACTATCGGGATATGATGACCCTATACTTCGCAGGTTGTGCGCAACTGGATACAAGCAAATAACTTGGAGCTGTTACCCTGGCCAGCAAAAAGCCCAGATTTTAACATTATCGAAAATGTTTGGGCTCGAATACTTGCTGTTATCCGAAGACAACAAGGGCCAAATTTTATACCAGTAAACCGTAATGCACTAATTGCAGCCATTGATACCGCATGGGAAACGATTAATATTAATTATATTGATACCTTGATAGCGTCAATGAGCAGACGCCTCCAAGAATGTATCAATAATAATGGAGGTCACACCCATTATTGATTTCTTATATTTATTTATATAGTAATACCTTTATTTAAAAAAAAAGTTTTCATTTAATTTTAAACTATAACTTGGTATCTTAATTATAATTATGTAATAAATTCTTGTCAAAAACTAAATATATACGTTGACATTTTGTAAGGACTAAATATTATAAATAGAGAGTTTAATGATTTTTTTTTAATAACTTACAATAATTAGTAGGTTAGATTTATTTAAAAATAAGTAATAATCAGTCAACCCAAATAACCATGTTTAGTTTTTGATTTAATTTAAAAGTTATTGCTTGTAGACGTTTTTTAAATCAAAATTATTTCTAATTTTATTTTGTAAACATTTCCTAAACAAAATTTTGATTCGATAATTAATCGAGCTATGGTGTTTAATTAGCGATACCTTCAAATATATTCTTTAAAGAAAAAATTAAGTAAGCAACGTAAATTACCTATTTTCTAAAACGTGCTTAGTGTAATGATTCATTCTACAGTCCTTCTATAAGATAACCCCTGCTGAGACTACCTGCTGTTAGAATTGTAAATGATACCCTTAAGCCCGCTTCACAATGTGCAAACTTTTGTTTACAGAAATTGTGGTGTCCAAGTTTTAAATTTCATGAGTGTACATACCTACTAACAAGGATAGTTTCAAAACAAAAACAAAGAGATTAGACTTAAGAATAATAGCACAATATTACATGATTACATAATGAATGAATGAACTACTTACGGTTTGTGTTGTATTAATAACAGAACTCAGACTTTTCATTTTCTGGAGTCTTACGATGAGATGCAAATGTTATTAAACATAAATTACTATAAAATACCTACTGTACTTACAAATTATGCGATAGCCAGCAATTTAATAATCTTCTCAAAGCTTTGTAATTGTTATGTCAAGTGGAAATTTACCGCCAAAACAAATTTCTAAAAATAAATCACTGGCGTATATGGATATGTTAATTCAAAATTTTATTACTAACTGTAGTCATTCAACGCGGTTGTGTGTTGTCGAACTTTATTTAGTAGGTTAACGATTTGCTTACAACAAAATTAAAATTTTTGTATATCTAAACTCAGACCTATTAGTACAATTTTTTTCATACTATTATGCAAAAATAATAGACTCGTTTAACTTGTTTTTATTGAAACTTTCGTTAAATTGCAATACAAACAACGGTAAATATCTATTATAAAATATATAAAAAATAAAGTTAGACGGTTACTAAACTAAAAAAAAAATACTGGCACATATCGTGAAAATCATCGTTGACTGAAGAGTAATTGGAGCGCTGTTATAAAAACCACCATAAACTTGTAATCCTGCCGTTTCAATGCTTTGTTTGCAATAGTCACCATCGTACAACCAACCAACATATTCTTGAGTTCTGAGATTTTCGTTCCTCAACCAATTCTTCCAAAAGGACGAAAATATTCTCTCATTGCGTTCCCATCCAGTCTGCTTTCGCCTATGGCTTGGAATAGAACTTCATTCCATGGTAGCGAAGATCCCTTATCCATCAGCCGCCTGAAATTAAAATTTTTTAAATTTTTCCTAAGATTTCGTTTGAAGAAAAAACAATAATATTATTACCGCACCTAGAAACTATTTTATGTTTACTTAAAACAAAACACTTTCTTTTTCGTTAGATCTTTATATCTTTGTTACATGCGTGAGCAGCTATTATACAACATTTTTAAGACAATAACAATTTCACAACTGCCCTAAAACACTTGGCCAATTGTAATTTTGTGAAATAAATATAAGAACGCTCATTTAACACATTGTTTGTTTTTACGTTGCAAATTAGCATTCCGCAATCCAGTTTATTGTAGTATAAAATTCGTAAAGATTATAGAATTTACAAATTTTTTGTTTACTGCACTTATACTAATTATTAAATAATATTATGTAAATGAATCTTGTTATAACAAATAACTTCGATTGGCATGACCTAGATTAGTTTCTTAGTATTTTCTCTTTAGATTTATATGCATGCACTTCCGTCGGATTTTCTCATAGAATTTGATTAAAATAAATTCGCGATAAATTTCAAGATTTATTGTTTAATTTTTAGTTTTAACAATTGTATTATGTTTTCTTAAGGTATTGTTACGTGTGGGACTTGACCAAGGTGAATATTTCTTAGACAATGCCATTGAATAACGAATAAACGAATCAACTTATTCTGTCAGTTTACAGAGATGTTGATAAACATAATTTGGTAAATATTTTGATAAAATCAACATTTTAATTAACATTTCTGCAGATTTTCGAAGAAAAAGAACAATTGGAATAGGTGTTCAACGGACGCTCTAATAATTATTTATGTTTGAAAATGTTATCAGTGATGATTAATTTGATTCAACTAGGTCTATGTCTCGATTAGTATTGAAAATGTCCTCTAGCATAATGGAAACGTAATGATCTAAATTGACCTTAAACTAATTCTTATATTAGCAATGTCAAATTTGTTTTTTATTATATTTTCCACATACTTAAATTTATTTACCTATACTCAAAATTTAATTTTAATTTAATTTAGTACTTTTATACAGTTATGTCAGAGAATAATAAATATAAAGTATTATTATTCTCTGGTTATATGAGGAAAAACAGAAATGATGAGTCACACTTACTAATAACCATCTTTGCTGGTTTCTACTTTAGTCATATTACTAACCAGACTATTCTTTAGACATGAATGAAATTTGAGAAAATATTCTCAGAAAACGATAAACCCAATTTCTTCTCATTTGTTACTTTATAACAAGAATAAATTCGTTTATTTTCCAGGTTACTGTTGTATGGTTACAATTTAAAATTTATTAATACGTTTCCGTTACATTCCAAATTGATCGGCAACAAAATTTTATTTTAAAACTACCAGTGACCATTGATTTTTGTTACTGATGAGTTTTGCATTGGGCTCGAAAAAGTGAGCTCAAAAAAATACGGTCAAAAAGAAAATGCTTTAGGATTTAGTTGTTAAAATTAAACCATGTCGGAATATAAGTTCAATTCACTCCGTAACTCAAATTTGGAATCACTGACCAAAATTTTAATTGATAACGTTAGTCAATAACGTGCTTTATATCTTCTTTTTTTGTAATTATTAATTTTAACTGATTTTGAATTAATTTGATGCGTATGTAACCGTTTTTCGTTTTTAATATTTTTGAATTATTACACGTAGTGGTTATGTGAAGTTTTAAGTTAAATCTATATGTATGTGTCTCAGGAATTTAGAAAAATCTAATATAAAAATTTTATGACAGTGAGAAAGTACCTCCTCATTTATTATGTTCATTTTATTTTCTATACCTTGAGACAAATGCTTCCAAGTAATCATTAGCAAAGTGGTGTATATGCAAATCATCCGCTTATAAAAGTAGCCACGAGGATTTGTTCTATTTACTCCACTAGCCATAATAAAGAAATAAGTCTTTGAATAGACATTGTTTATAATATAGTGCTTACTAAACTTACTGTAACTGATGATCATATAAATCATTTAAAGAATAAAACAGAATTTTTTAACAAACAACAGTAAGACTTTCTCTTTAGAATGCAAGAATATAAAAAGGGTTGTTAACATTTTCAATTTAAAAAGAGTCGCATTACTCCTGAGCTCATGTACAAGATGTGGCGTAAAAACTTTTTCAATGCGAATTTTCCATTCGCCTAGTATTCCCGTCCGCCAGTTTGCTCGCCGGCAAGTTGTCCTGACAAAGAGAAGTATACCGGAAGATTGCCGACGGTGAGTTTTCCCATCCCATAAATAAAATGTAATAGTTGACTGTTTTATTCTTCTTTTCTTTGTTGTTGAAAGAAAAATAATTGTTTACCACATCTTAAAGAACAAAAATCATCAAAGTCTTCTATAAAGAGAAGAGGCCTTTAGTAGGAGCGGGAACAAAAACACTAAATCTTTGTTTTGTCAACGTTTCGCCTATTTTTAGGTTGAGCTTCATCAGAGCATTTAAGGTAACATCATATTAATGAACCATGTGATCATAATAATTAAAAGGTTTAATGAATAATAAAGTTAAATTGTTTGATAATCTATAATATAAAAGAAAGAATAAATTATTTACTAAGTTAAAAACCATTAACTATGGTATATTCCTACTACAACCAAAGAAAAAAAAATTAACTAACAATTAGAGATGACAGTTCCAAAGGATTGAGACCTACATATTGAGTATGAGTGTTAATGAAAAATGCTTAAATAACTAACAACAAATAAGTTCAGCGCAACATCTAATGCCAGAACCTCGTACTATCGGAAGTAATCTATTAATTTTTCAAAAAATTAATAGATAGTGTAAGCATTTTAGAAATTGATTCTTAAAGAACGATCTCTATATGTCCCAGATTTTTAAAGCTAGTGAATTACTTTAATTTATTTATTTATTCCTATGGCATATTTTTTTATTGTATTGTACTGTTATGAGTGTTATGTATGGTGCCCTAGAAGATCAATATAAACTGGTATAGTGTGGTGACGACACCGTGTGCAATTGTGGGCTGGTTCGTCTTGGCAAAGCATTTGCTTCATTGTTTAGGAAAACCATCAAAACCTAAATATGCCAACCCTTACCCACCTTATAATAATCATATGTAAATAAGAACCTATAATTTGCTTCGTTTAATTTTTTTTATTACGCGTACGATTAATGGTTCCACGAAATACTTCTTTACACTGTAATATAATAATTTTATCTATGGAAAACTTCTTCTCCTTTCTCTTCTTCTTTTATGCCTGATTGTCAAATATTTGGCTTCCCATTAATTGTTTGTCCATTTTTTTCTCTTCCCATTTTTACTTATCTACCGTCCCACTTTTTTTTTAGACGTTTTCTCCTTTTCATATCTGTACTTATGTTGGTATGTTTAGGTTTTAGTGGTTTTCCTAAACCTTGAACAGTATTCAAGTATGGGGCGCACATTCGTTCAAATCATTTATACCATTGATTATAAAGTGACTTTATAATCAATGCTTAAACTTTCGTCGTTGTCATCCCCGGAACATGATAAGGCGGTGTCAGGCGTCAGGTCCAGAACCTCATATAAATCGGTTATTGAGATTTACAGTGTTGAAAAGTTAAAACATTCCTTGTAATCGCTTAAACTTTCTTCGTTGGCATCACCGAAACATGATGAAGCGGTGAAAATAGGCAGAATATTCATCCAAGGCATTAGCAATATCATGTCCATTAACGAGAACCGTGCGTGGAACCTTATCCGTTCTAGAACACCACTGTGCTCTGACTGCTTATAGGAGATCAAAATGATTTCGGTTTATTGCTGGTGGGAAGATTTTCTTCTACATGTGACACGTGCAGCGCATTATAATTATGTCAAATATGTATCTACTTCTCAATTCAGCAAATTATAAATAATGTTGAAAATTTATTAAGATAGTGTTCCCGACGTTTACGGTATATCAATGATTTTAGCAAAGGGAACGTTAGCTTATTGCATATCTTGCGTTTTGGATGAAACTCTTTGCACATATGTCAGAAACACACAGCTTCGTATACCGTGTGTCTTATGGAAAAGTTGACATAGGCATTTACTTAAATCTTTTTTCTGGCACAATTCAAGCACAATATAATAACATTATATGTTAAAAAGATAAAATAGAACAATTTGATAAGATAATAGTGAGAATTCTAAGCGTAAAAAATCAGTAAAAGTTTTTTAAGTTATTTTTTTAATAAATTTTTATTTATCCATCGAATTAATTTTCTTTTAATAAGCTGTCTTTGTGGACAAATTTGTTAAGCTGTCGCCTAGTAATATTTGGCGCTCCCTAACCAGGGTTCGATTCCAATTGCAGTATTTTTTTTATTAATTTGCAAATTTTAAAGTAAATTTTAGATTTTGAAAATAGGTTAAATTTATAAAAATTGTATTAATAATAACATCGATAGTAATTTTATTAATAAAAAAAATTTACTTCATCGGAATCGAACCTAGAGTTTTGACGTAAATCATTCTTAAATTTGTAGTGTACTAAAGACTTATTTACATTATCACATAAATTTGTTCTCATTTATCTATTTAATACAATTTGTTGCTATATTGTGCTCAAATTGTGCTAGAAAAAGATATATATTAATTTAGAATTTAACATAGAAAACGCCTATGTCAACTTTTTCGTGGGACACACTGTATATATGCATACAGATAGTGGCCAAGAACCAAGTGATTCTTTTCACCGGCTTTATTGGATTACGTACGATTCCTGATTCCTGATGATTCCTGACGAGCTATCTTTTAAAATTATTTTAGTTGTATTGCTATTTACCAAGAAACATAGCTACTATTCCGTTTGAAACAACAAAGTGAGGTTATGTTGCTCATATTTCTAGACAATTAAAAAATAAGTTTAAAAGATAACTCGTCGACATTGGAATTATTTTGAATGCACTTTTCTCGTAATTCTTCAAATCACAGTGCTCTTGGCCACACTGTATAATCTTGTCGTTTCTGAAAGCTATTCTATTTGTCAGAATTTTTGTCTAAATTGCTTGTAGGCTTATTTAATTTTTCTGGGTATAATAATTCTTAAATCTTATTAGAAGCTATATTACTATTATACAGGGTGTCCGTAAACCTTTCTACCAAACGGAAACTACAGGTACTACAAGTTTTTTTATGTCAATTTAACTCAAATTACCTTAATCCCAAAATGCTTCCTAAGAGAGCTACAGCCCTTTGAAGAAGACATCGTTATAAGAGTTTTCTTTAAATCATTAAAAAATGACGTTACTTAAAAGTTTCAAACTTTATATAATCAATAAACGATTACAAACCCGTTATTCGCTGTAATTAATTTTTTTTACCAACTACCACAAGCGTATCAGTAGTGGGTATTTTTATTAAAAATGTTTTATTTTTACTTTTTTTTTGTATCTGACACTAAATTTGAGAAGTTGAAGATAATTTTCATAAAAATTCCTCTTCTTTGAAATCGATATCATGAACCGCTTTCGAGAAAAATAAATTTAAACTTTTTGTGTTTGTAACATAACAGTTGTTTTACACCCTCACGAAATAAAATTATTTTAAAATTTCCAAAACAATGTAAACAACTTAATACTTAGGTACGACTTTTATTATCAATATTTGTAGATTTTGTTAATTTTTCAAAGCCAACTTGATATTACAGATACAATTTCATAATACAACATGCCTCAGTCAGTAAACGAGTAACCCCCTAGGCGCCCCACATCCCAACTTTGAAATGTCAATGGCACCATTCCACATAACATTTCAATAACAACAGATATTTGCATTGGAAGTTTTCAAATTGACACCTTGTATAGGATTGATTTCGCGGGTCAAAGTAAGTGGAAAACAGCGTGCTTATTTCGGTTGAAAGTAATGAGAAAAACTGATAAATTGAAAGCTAATTTCATGTACTTCAATATTTTGCAACACAATAAATATATTTCGGGATTGAATTGGGAGAAAATTGAGAAGAACTATGGATGGTTTATGCCAAGCTACCATGGAATGAAAATGGCTGCCGTCGGTTTAGGGAAAGAGAAAGCCGAGAACAGCCGAACGCGTCTGAAGCAACTCACCTAAATAGTCAACTTCTCATCTGAATATTTTATATTAATACATAGTTTTGTATAATCTGCTCTATTATCGGACAATAAATCATTGTTTATTTTTTAACGCCTTTCTAATGTATTATTTTTGATACTACAAGGAATTAAAATTTTATCAGAAAGTATTGAACTTGACTAGCAATTCTTAGCGGCTGGACTACTTTAACTGAATTTATTTTTGTACTTATAAACAATTGTTTTTTTAAGAAACTTGTGTGATAATAAAACAAAATTTGCATCTTCTAATTAGCTTAAAAAGTTTTTTCAATAATGAGTTGCTCCGCCACTATTTGTAATGCACTCATCTAGACGGCTTGGCATGCTATCAATCAAGTGATCTATAGCTGCTTGTGGTATATCAACCCAAGCTTCTTGAATCCGTTGCTGAAGATCGTGTAAATTATCTGGAGAGTGCGGTAAATTACCCAGTCGCCTACCAATCATATCCCATACATGTTCAATTGGCAACAAATCAGGCGACCGAGCAGGCCATGGGAGGACGGCAATGTTAGATTCTTCCAAAAACCGTGTTGTAGCCCTTGCCGTATGAGAGCGCGCATTATTCTGCTGGAAAATGGGATTTTGCAGCCCCTGAAGATATGGAAGGCCAACTGGTTGTAGCACATTAGCAATGTAACCAGCTGCGTTAAGGTTACCGTCAATAAAGACCAAGGGTGATCTGCTACCATAACATATTGCACCCCGTATCATAACTTCTTGCGTGAGGGCTGTGTTGCGTTCCACAAAAAATGTTGGATTTTTACGTTCTCCACGCATCCGTCTGACCCTCCTACGACCATCATGGGCCCACAAGCAAAATCGGGACTTGTCACTAAACACAATTTGATGCCATTCTTGCGCCCAATTAACCCTTTCGTTGCTCCACTCTAATCTGCGTAGACGGTGAAGTGGTGTAAGAGGAAGACATAAAAATGGAAGATATGAACGCAACCCATTAGATCTTATCCGGCGATAAACAGATGACATTGACATCCTAAGTCCTGTACCTCTCATCCAATCAATTGCTATTGATCGAGTTGTTGAAAATCTATCTCTTGTGGCCAAAACTCTTAAGCGACGTTCTTCGCAATCTGTAGTCCTTCGAGGACGTCCAGATCCACAGCGACGATGTTGAACCCCTTCCTTGGACCATTTGGACCAACATCTCAATACCGATGAAACATTTCGGTTTACACGACGAGCAATTTCTCGTAGCGAAAGTCCGGCCTCTCTCATACCAATAATACCGCCACATTCAACATCACTTAATTGGACAAAATGTTGATGACGTACTCTCGGTATTGTTTTTATGTTCAGAATGAAATTGTGAAAAAACAACAACAATTTGCAAACTTGACAGTTACTAAATGGTCTAATACTTCAAATTTATTGTTACTATGTGCTATGGAAACAACAGGCAAAAACAACAAAACGACTGGCTAGATTTTATTCAAATTTTAATCATCACTTTGTTTAATGAAAATAGACGTTTCCTGAAAATTTCATTAAAATCGTTCGACAACTTCTAGGTGTTGCAATTTTTCTGGAGTCAGTATATTAGTAGCAGATGAATTGTCCTTTCTAGTAAGTACTTTCTCAGCTAACCTAATTTTATTTGACACAAAATCTTCTATATACTGTTTCGCAACTGACGTTGAGTTCCAGCCTCCTAATTGTTTGATCCCAGTCATTCCTTCTCCGGCGTTTGCCAACAACGTCGCCGAGAGCGACGAAATGAGTGTCCAGTATATAGTTCCGGGTTCGGCAATTTAAGATAAATTGCAATTTTTTTCGGAATTTCACCAAAAATATTTTTGCCGATCACTTGTCTGGTACATTTTCCATTTCTGTAAGACAAGAAGAAACGGCAAGTATCCATATTCATCGGACGTAAACCAGCATACTTTTATAAATCTCCAAAAACTTGGCGATCTAAGGTTGTCGACTACACTAAACATTCTATTCTTTTTGGTTTTAGTATTTCGTAAAGTGATCAGTAATGAAGATTGCAGGTCCTGGATATCATCAACTTCTAGCTGAACAAGTTCTTGTTTCCGGCATGCTCCAGCTATCCCAAATATTAAAGCTACCTGTTTCAAGAAATCTTGGTTCAACACTTGTATATTAAAATCAATTCATTTACCTTATTCATTAAATATATTTCATCTGGAGCTTGGTATATAAAGCCTTCTAACTCTTCTCTGGTCAAAACTTTAGACTTTTTGGGCTTCAATCCATCGGATTTTCTTTTCAAAAATTCAAGTAAGCTTGAGCAACTGCTTATATTGTGTTGTGGTTGGCTTTGATAGTAGCCTTAAGCATGGAATAGTAAGACAACAACGAAGAAGGTTTTCTTTCATTCGGTAGATACCAAAAATAAGCCAGAAGACTCTTTTCAAAGTAGCAGTTTGCGATAGAATCCTTCCTTATATCGCACCATTTAAGTTATCCATTGTATGTTTTTTCATACACCTCTTTAGATTTTTGGGAACTAAACTACTGTTTCTTGCTTTTGCCGCAGCCTCATAGACTTCGTTCTTTTTCTTTATTCGAAAGACCGCACAATTAGCACATACACAGCAAATACAAAGTGTAATTGCAATTTAGGCACGTTGTTTCTCACTGCTATAGTTACGCTTCAACTCTAAAAGCAGTACTAGATATGGGTGGAAAATTTAATTTATTTTAAAAATAGAGTGAAGCATATAATTTAATTGAATGGATTCTAATTAAATTTTCCACATAATGGTCATTTTCCTCAAAATAAAAATGGAATTTGTTTTGAACATTTAATTTCATCAATTTTTCGACAACAAACAAAACTTTTTAATGGTATCTTTGTTATGTATTGTATTTTAAGGAATTTAATTTTTGAAAGTTTAGGTACGGTTATTTTATTTTAGCCATTAAAAGGTATCACATATACGAGGATATATTGAAAAATTCTTAGCCTACTATAGAACCAAACAAAATTTCAATGTCAAAATATTTTATTACTCAACATATTCTCCTCTTAATTGGATACATTTATTACAGCGAACCTGGAACGTCTCTAGACCTTTAAAAAAATGTTTCTTTTTGTTCTGCAAACCAGACCTCCACAGCTTCTATTACCTCCCTGTTGGAAGAAAATGTACGACCTTTTAAACTTTTTTCAGTTGAGGAAAGAGGTGATAGTCGGACGGAGTTAAATAGGGTGAATAAGGGGGGGTTCTAGTAATTTAAATTCTAAATCACGAATTTTTAGCATGGCAACATGAGATTTGTGTGCAGGGGCGTTGTCCTGCAAAAACAAAACACCTTTGGATAGCTTTCCGCGTCTTTTCTCTTTAATATTTTCCCGTAGAGTGGTCAGTAATGTCGAATAGTAATCTCCAGTTATTGTTCTACCCTTATCCAAAAAATCAATCATGAACTTTTCCAGCAGATTTTTGGACACGTAACTTCTTAGGCCTTGGAGAACCAGAGTGTCGCCATTCCATCGATTGTTGCTTTGTTTCTGGATCGTAGAAATGTACCCAAGTCTCATCCATAGTAACAATTCGGTTTAAGAAGTCTACATCGTTTTAAATCGAGCACAGATCGAACGTGATGATTCTACCCTGGCACGCTTTTGGTCAACATTCAAACATTTGGGGATCCATTTTGCAGCAATTTTTCTCATGTCCAAATTGACGTGAACCATATGATGAACGCGTTCGTATGAAATATTCAGTGCTTCAGATATCCGTTTTAGCCTAATTAGACGGTCTGATAAAATCATGTCATGAACTGCATCGATATTTTTGGGGACTGACACAGAAACTGGCCTTCCCGATCGGTCATCATCTTCAATGGAAATTTTACCTCTTTTCAAGCTTGCAATCCAATTTTGACGGTCGCATACGAAGGACATTGATCACCAAGGGTATTAAGCATATCTCCGTAAATCTGCTTACCTCTTAACCGTTTTAAATACAGGTACTTGATGATAGCTCGATACTCCAATTTTTCGATTTTCACAATTTTGGTGGACAATTTAAATTGCATTAATAAATTGTGATTCCTAAAATAAATGAACCATCTTTTCTCATCAGATGTAATTAATTTTATTTTTTGCTGCACGCATATATATTTTGGTGTGTAATGCAATAAACACAGTTGTGTAAAAATTTAAACTAACGAAATAATCAAATATTTTAATTAAGAGAAGACATAATGACCTGAACAAGTTATTTTAAATATTAGATATCATTCTTCGGATAAAAATTTGCATATAAAATTGGTTTCTATTTTTAAATTACTTAAAATTTATCTTTTGTGGAATGTGAATTAAGCAATACGTTTATAATGAGTGAATCGACTCATTGTCAAGTTATTGCAAGAAATGTTTCACATTTTATAATCGTTGAGAACAATCTTGTAATCATTCAGTTCCTGACTTTTGTCACGTAATAATTAATACTTATTAATTCCAACCCAAATAACCCTTTGTCTTAACAAATTTATTAAATAAACTGTTGAAGCATGCAACGTGTGTTAATGTTCATGAAAGTGAATTGTAGGAATCCGCTTTTATTGTGAAATTGTCTAAGTCGAGAAAAATTAAGTTCAGTAGAATTTGTAGTCGTCACGTCCAATTTACAAATTCAGAGTTATTTGTAACCGATAAAAGTAAACCTTGAGTTTTGTTAAAAAAATAATAGGAATAAATCGAAACAATAACGATTGGTGAGAGGCTGCTGCCTTATAATGAAGGTCTTTGAAGGACCAGTAATCTAGATTACACTTTGCATCACATACGCTCGTAATTCCTAAAGCTTTCACATTGGTATTGAAATTAATATGTTTCTTCACCTGAAGGAATCTGTTTGTTACCGGTTAGGTAACTGCAGGATTGGTTATTAGTAAACGCGTTCCGGTATGTATGAACTTCCGGTAAAATATTTTTCAAAACAAGCAATTATATAAATTTATAGCTTATGGTGTGTACTCACTTCAATAATTGACCCGCTTCTTTACTACGATAGATGTCACATTTATGTAAGGGTTGATTCACATCGTAAGCATCGTATTGTCCTGCAGCGCGACACAATGCCCGATACAATTGAAATTGCAACAACGTGCTGACGAAAAACCTAAAATTAAAAAAAAAACAAATTAATTTTGATTCATTCATTTTTTTAACAATAAAATTCGTTTAGATTGTATCTCTAACCTTCATAAATTGTTAAGAAATTCTTGCAGTATTAAATAAACATTAAGGAAAAAACCCTTCCTGCTCAAGATTTTTGATTTAAACTTCTATTGTTAACAAGACTGCTTTGGCTTAACATGAATCAGATAATAATGCTTTCTATTTCCTTTGCAGAGTAATTAATATTGACCTTCAATACGCAATCCGTTTTTAGGCTTAATTCAAACGAAGAAATAAGCTTGAAGGCTTTATTGCCAAATCACAACCGTTCTATATTAAATCGCATTATTTTTCTTTTATTAAAATTCAACGTCGTGCAATAATCGCAGAATAATTTAAAACACGCGACAATTAGCATTTCAAAAGTTTTCGTTAATGCAATTTTTTATAAAGCGCAAGTTGAAATTGTAACGCTTTACACGAATCGAAATTCTTCTTTAAGAAGATTGTCGTTCGCCATATGACGGATTAGTACACGCATAATCTAATATTACGTAAAGGACACCTATGCTGGCCTCGTATTTGCCTGAAAAATGACTTTCTCAATCGTGGAAAGGGAGTAACTTTCGAGCGGGAGAAGAGTTTGACATAATGTGGTATGTACGTAATGGTGGTGCTGTATCCCCAGCGAAAGTGAACTAAGGTATAAAAGTGACTACATTTCAAATAACCCCGTACAGTTCAATTATTGAACTCTAAGAATCGACGTGTTCGTATAATGAAAAAATTGGTGAGTTAATAGTGGTTGTGTTTTACAGTGGCTGTGATATTTGTGACCACAATGGATTATTATTATACAAATATTTTTTTATGTGATTTTGTGTTAATTTTTTTGCTTAATAATAATAATTATATTTATTAAAGTAACGAACTAATAAAGCTTTTTTGTTCCAGCTGTATTTAACGATCTTAGTCCTCGCTGCAGTAGCTGTAAGGGCTGAGGCAGAGGAGAAGAAAGAAGTTGCAAGTAGCGACAAGAAACAATCAAAACGTGGATTGTTAAGTTTGGGTTATGGATATGGAGGTGATTACGACAATGGTTATCTCCTAGGTCAAGGTGGATATGGGCTCGATGGTGGAATTACTTTGGGTAGTGGTAGCTTCGGTGGTCACTATGGATACCCAATCGATCTTGGTCACAGCACTGCCATCGAAAAAACCATTACTTTAGTTAAGGGCGTACCCGTTCCTTATCCGGTAGAAAACACATTCCATACCCGGTTATTAAAAACGTAGCTGTACCAGTTAAAGTACACGTGCCACAACCATACCCCGTAGAAAAACACGTGCCATATCCAGTTAAAGTTCCAGTCAAAGTACCTGTACCAGTACCACAACCGTACCCAGTTGAGAAAATTATCCACGTTCCAGTACATATTCCAGTCGATAAACCATACCCAGTTAAAGTTTTGGTACCTCAACCGTACCCAGTAGAAAAACACATTCACGTACCAGTAAAAGTACCAGTACCACAACCTTACCCAGTTGAAAAACCAGTTGCCGTACCAGTGAAAGTACCAGTACATGTACCACAACCTTACCCAGTCTACAAAAACGTACCAGTACCAGTGAAAGTACCAGTTGATAGGCCATACCCAGTACACGTGCCTCAACCTTACCCAGTTGAAGTTATCAAGCATGTTCATGTACCAGTAGACAGACCCGTACCATATGCAGTAAAAGTTCCAGTAGACAGACCGGTTGCTGTACCTGTAGAAAAACCATATCCTGTACCAGTCAAAGTACCTGTACCTGCTCCGTATCCAGTTGAAAAACATATTCCTTACCCAGTAGAAAAACCAGTACCAGTCCCATACAAAGTTTTTGTAGAAAAACACGTTCCCGTACCAGTTGAAAAGCACATTCCAATTCACATTGAAAAACCAGTCGCCTACCCTGTTAAAGTTCCCGTACCATATCCCGTTGAACAGCACTCATATTTGCACGGTCCAATTTACCACCAACAAGAGCATGTAGCTCCCGTTGTTCACAGTTACTCTTACGGCCATCACCATTAAATAAAGTAAGCACACTATGTGTGGTTTTCAATATAATTATACTTAATGTATTTATACACAAATGTTACTGTAATAAACGTCTTGTTTTATTTTTTTACGTATGCTCGCTTTTATTTAAACATCCCACATTGAATGTTAATCACATTAGACATGACCGATCATAAGAACCGCATATCTTAGTAGAACAAAAAGTGAAATGATAGTGTTTACTTTCTTTAAGTCATTAACTTGCGTACACTGTTATGAATCGATAAATAGTATTAGCGTAGATTCATCAGGAAATGTTAAATAACGCATTAACTTATCGACAAAATAACGCATATCCTGCGGTATCGTTTTATTATTAATTTATTAAAATGCAACAACAGTTGTGCAAGAAATAAAATTAAGTTATTGCCAAGGATTAATAATCGACACCGATTTTTTTAAACATCCGGTTGTTCGACTTCTTACCCGAAATGGAATTTTCGTGTTACGAAATCTAAATTAATATGTTGCAAACGTGTAAAGAGATCATTTTAAACAAGCGTTGCAATAAATAATGATTAACAACTCTTTAGAAAGCGTTGAGGTAAATTAAATAGACGACAATCTAAATTAATTAAAAACATTTTTTTTTATTTATTATTATATTATTAGTTATTATTTCTTGTCTAAGAATGGTTTTTTATTATGTCTACGTGAAAATAACTTTATTTCAAAATGCAAAGATTCTAGAAACGCATTCTGTATTAAATTGAGATTAAAACTAAAGTGTAAAATTGTTTATTTTTATTAAATTATAACTTGATCGCACGCCTGATTGATTTACCTTGAAATGATTTGTCAACTTAATATTCAAATAATTAAACGACCTCTAATATCGTTGTGAATGTGCTTTTATTATATTTGACAACAATCTATGGAAAAATTAATATTTTTTTGCAACTGCAGTGTAACCATTTATTAACCACAAACTGATTAAGTCCATGTGTTTGTTGAAAAAATATGTAAAATCATATTTTGAAAGTGTGTTCTGTTTAATCGATTATAGAATTCCTCAGTTAAGAACCTTGCAGTACGAGGTTGTGGAAAAAACTTTGTTGACGTTTCAAACTAGTGAATTTGAAATGGAGACACCAAATAAACAAATGCTTTTTACAACTTCTTGTATGTATCCGGCACAAGTATTTTTGGAAATCATTGATAGGAAATCCAGATATGCCCATTACCATAACTTATATTTATCAGTGGTCCTACCTAAAACCATGTGTCTTAAAAAAAATAGAATATCTCTATTTATCGTTGAATTTTAAATAAAATTCCAGAGAAATATTTGAAATGTCTGTGAAATAGTTACTTGAAATATCTATAAAATATCTGAAATAAGGTACACACATTTTGTTTGAAAAGTGTTCCTGCGTATAATTATTGTATTTTTTCATGAATATATGTCTAACGATGGTTCGATCTCCTAGTACTTTTGCTAAAACTGGAATGCTACTAAGAAGGAGATATATGATCAACCTAATAGTGTATTCTAAATTTTGTACCACTGATCAATATTAGTAGAAACGGAATATTAATTAAACCTGTAAATAGTGAAAAACTTAACAACAATAAAAACAGAACATAAATGTAAAAACTTGTTATCCAAATTTACAAAACGAAACCGCCACTTCCATTCTTTACTATCTTGGAAATTTGACATTGTAGAAGCACATATACAATTCGAAGTAATCTAAGTTATTAGAAGTAACAGTAGGTTGAATTTGGTATAAAGAGAGTTTGTAAAGAATAGGACTACAGTTTCATTGCCCTAGCTACCTTGTATACCTATTTACCTAGGTTAATAGATATGAAGAACAATGAGACGAAACCAACCAAATCTAAATAGTCATTCATATTGTTTTTTCTCATAGACACAGATTGTATAAAAATTTTAAAAATTGTTTTTGAAAATATATCGTCTTTCCTCATTGACAACAACTACATTTTCCAGATCACGTACGAGGATATATTGAAAAATTCTTAGCCTACTATAGAACCAAACAAAATTTCAATGTCAAAATATTTTATTACTCAACATATTCTCCTCTTAATTGGATACATTTATTACAGCGAACCTCAGCTAACCTTTCAAAAAAATTTTTCTTCTTGCTCTGCAAACCAGACCTCCACAGCTTCTATTACCTCCTTGTTGGAAGAAAATGTACGACCTTTTAAACTTTTTTTCAGTTGAGGAAAGAGGTGATAGTCGGACGGAGCCAAATCGGGTGAATAAGGGGGTGTTCTAGTAATTCAAACCCTAAATCACGAATTTTTGCATGGCAACATGAGATTTGTGTGCAGGGGCGTTGTCCTGCAAAAACAAAACACCTTTGGATAGCTTTCCGCGTCTTTTCTCTTTAATATTTTCCCGTAGAGTGGTCAGTAATGTCGAATAGTAATCTCCAGTTATTGTTCTACCCTTATCCAAAAATCAATCATGATTAGTCCATGGCAATCCCAAAAACTGAAGCAAGAACTTTTCCAGCAGATTTTTGGACACGAAACTTCTTAGGTCTTGGAGAACCAGAGTGTCGCCATTCCATCGATTGTTGCTTTGTTTCTGGATCGTAGAAATGTACCCAAGTCTCATCCATAGTAACAATTCGGTTTAAGAAGTCTACATCGTTTTCAAATCGAGCACAGATCGAACGCGATGCTTCTACCCTTGCACGCTTTTGGTCAACATTCAAACCTTTGGGGATCCATTTTGCAGCAATTTTCTCATGTAAATTGACGTGAACATATGATGAACGGTTCGTATGAAATATTCAGTGCTTCAGATATCCGTTTTAGCCCAATTCGACGGTCTGATAAAATCATGTCATGAACTGCATCGATATTTTCGGGGACTGACACAGAAACTGGCCTTCCCGATCGGTCATCATCTTCAATGGAAAATTTACCTCTTTTGAAGCTTGCATTCCAATTTTGACGGTCGCATACGAAGGACATTGATCACCAAGGGTATTAAGCATATCTTCGTAAATCTGCTTACCTCTTAACCCTTTTAAATACAAGTACTTCATGATGGCTCGATACTCCAATTTTTCGATTTTCACAATTTCGGTGGACATCTTTTTTCATTTAATTTATTGCGTGACTCTGGTTTACTTTTTTGACGTCAAACTTTACACTGACACTTCTAATAAGTTATTGTTCGTTGCTATGGTAACGCAATATTTTGTTTATGCAAGGAACTGGTCTAGGCTAACTAGATATCAATACATCCTCGTAGTTATATAACTTGTTTTAAATTGCAGTGGAATCTTTTAACTATTCCATTACAAGAAGAGTGATACGATGTGGTACAAATGTGTATCACTCCCAATAAATTAGAAAGTTATGAGAACAATCACGATTAAAATTGACAAGAACTACATAATCGAGTTCATGTCGAACATCTTCAGATCTTTAGAACATTTTTTTTTCAAGATGAATGGTAATGTTTAACAGCACAATATATAGGAAGAAGTCGCATGTATTAGTGACACGTACTTGAGGAAGAGATCCAATAGCTATGAGAGAAACATTACCATTTGAGATGATTTTTGATAAGTCTTTAAAACGTTTCACCTGCGTTACGCAGTGCAGATGGCATATATAAACAAATTGTAAAAAACTGCTATTTTTTTTAATACTATCATTATTTACTGAAATTTGATACTATGGTCAAGATTAAATTAGGTGTTAAAAAGTTTATTTTTCAACACAAATTTGTGTGCAGTCTTATATACAGAATATGGTAACGGTATAAAGTTTTGAAATCATTAAGACGACTATAGTCACCACAAGAACGCCATTATTCGTTCGATTTTTGACCATATATGAAGCAAGTTTGTTTGGCTGCTTGAAATAATTCTTGTGGGAGACGACTAGGTTTAGAAAAAATTGAAAGTCTTAAATTGTATGTCCACACAATGTGCAAGTGTCCCGTCCCTATACTATTTATAGCTATGTATCTACTTTTTTATGGACGAGCCACAAAATTACGGACAAGCGATGAAGAAGCGAGGCCATAACTGTGGAGAGACCATAAAACGAGATTATACATACAATATACATACCAACGAATATCTAGTCGCCTTTGCTTGTTTATAAATTGACAGTTTCAATTGTTAAATGCACAAATTTATTCTGACATTCATGTTTGCCATGCAAGTTGGACGGTTGACATACAAGTATTTGCTTTAGGCTATCACTGATTGGCCTTGTGATGATCGCCGGCTTAGTTTTCCTAATTATTAAATGAACAAGGACGATTACATTTTTTTTACCTTTGAATCAAAATTGGTATGGTAAAATCAAAAAGTGTTAAATGACTGGTTATATTTCTTATGTCAACACCGACTTCTGCAAAATAGATATTTTTTAAACTTCGTTGATGAACGATAGTCGTAAAGTCACTCATAAGTATGTTTTGAAAGTTGAGAAATTTGTTGTTCCAGTTGAAAATGTTACACATTTAGGTTAGATATGTCCATGATTTTGTTTTCTACAACAGAAAGTCCATAGGGTGAATATTTTGTACGCTATAAGGCAACCTAGAAAGCACAGATGTCGATCTCCAAGTTCAATTCGTTGCAGTAGTATACGAATTCTTTCTTGACTTTCGGAATGAATTGTATTTATTTGATGAAAGGAGTAAAATCAAAATGGCGGAAATAACGTGATTAAATTTGGTAATAACTGCTATTTCAAAATGAACCTTTAATTGTATAGACCACACATTGGGATTAACTCTCCAAATTAGAGGAGGTTTAACTGAAACTTGTCTATTTTGAAATTAAAACTCTGACTGCTCTGAATTCATAATTTGAAGAAAAAAAAAAAAAAAAAAAAAAAAAAACTCCAAATCCATTACAATAAACCTCCTCATTATTTCTCCTCAATTACAAAAAAAAATAAAAATTATAAAATTTTTATTTTTAAAATTTTTTTTTTTTTTCTTTTTTCTTCTCTTTTTCTTTTTTTTTTTTTTTTTTTTTTTTTTTTTTTCCTTTTTTTTTTTTTTCTCTTTTTTTTCTTTTTTTTTTTTTTTTTTTTTAAAAAAACAAATAAATTTTAAAAAAAAAAAAAATTTTTTTATTTAATTTTTTTTTTTTCCTCTCTTATTTTTTCTCTCCTTTTTTTTTTTTTTTCTTTTTCCCCCTCTTTTTTTCCTTCTTCCCCTTTTTTTATTTAAAAAAATTTTTTTTTAACAAGGGTTTTTTTTATAAAAGTTTTTTTTTTTTTAAATTTTTTTAGTTTTATTTAAAAAAAAAAAAAAAAAAAAAAAATATTTTTCTAAATTTTTCTCACTCTTTTTTTTTTTTTTAAGTTTTTTTCTTTTTTTTTTTCCCCCAAATTTTTTTTTTTAAATATTTTTTCTTTTTCTTCCTTCTCAAAAAAATCAACAACTTAAAAAATTTTTTTATTAATTTTATAAAAAATTTTTTTTTTTTTTTTTTTTTTTTTTTTTTTTTTAAAAATTTTTTTAAAAAAATTTTTAAAAATATTTTTAAAAAAAATAAATTAAGTTTTTTATTTTATAGTTTTTTCTGTTTTAAAAAAAAAAAAAAAAAAAAAAAAAAAATTTTTGAAGTTTTTAAAAAATTTTTTTTTTTTTTTTTTTTTTTTTAAAATTTTTTTATTGTTATTAAAAATTTTTTTTCCCCTTGGGTTTTTTGGGTTAAAAAAAAACTTTTATATATGGGCTTTTTTTTTAAAAGGGGTTAAAAAAAAAAAGGGGGTTTTTTTTTTTGGTTTTTACTTGAAAAAATATTTTAATTTACCAAATTTAATTTTTTTTTTTTAAAAGGTTTTTTTATTTTTAAAAAATTTTTTGATTTTGTGGTGCATCGAAACCAAAATTACCAAAATGAAAAAAATTAATGATTATGGAAAGAAACAACATTTAGGCCTAACGTTTTCGGAAATAATATATTTTATATACATCTAGTACCGTACCAAATTTCGTTAATTTCTGAGATGGTGAACCGGGAACCATTTGTTGACTTGATATGGAATGACCCAAAACTGAAAATTATAACAAATATGCACGGTACATAAAAACGCAGTAGTTTTGTGTTGTTAAATATAAAGATTGATATACTATACAGAAAATTCTTCAATATAAAAAAAATTAAACGTGTTCATTTTCGTACGGTTACCAGTTGTAAACGTAAATGATACATTTAATTATAATTATATGTGTAGATCATATTTTTCTTCTAAAATCACTCCCAGCATTTTGCACTGAAGTTGTGTAAATTTGTGATAGACAATAATCCGACATTTTGAAAGTTGTGAATCAGTAAAATTTCTTGAGAATCCATAGAATAACTGGTAAATGTAGGTATTATAAGAAAAAAGTGATGATTGAAAACATTAATTTTCATAAACTATTATTTTAGTCGATGAATTTTGTATCCTATTATGAGTTTTACAAAGAATATTTAGTTAAATTTTCACGTTGAATACCCAGGTTATTTTACAAAAAATAGTTAATTTTGTGTACGTTCTTCTTTGTATCAAATTATATTATTACTATTATATAGAAATTATAATTATCAATTTTTGTTTGATTGCATACTACAAATACATTTATTGAATAAGTAAGAAGTTCTTTCATAATTTGCAGTTTTTCCGCTGTGAATGGCACAATATGGCAGAGCTAGAACAAATCCGAAATAATTATTATCAATACTTTTTTCAGTTTTTAGCAAAAGAAAACATCACAATTGAAAATGTCACAATGTAGTTTGAAGTATAATGAAATAAATAATATTTCTGATATTAATAAACGGTGAGTCTGCAACACACAGTACAGTGATGTACTTTGCTTAATAGAAACTTATTCAATTAAGAAATCAATTTTTGTTTGTTTCAATAAATACTTAAAGCGGCAATAAGCTTTCATACGTTATCAATTAACAAAGCTTTTTTAAAGAAAGCACTAGTTAGATTGAAAATGAGTTTACCCAACCAAATTCATCTACCTATCAATATCATATGTATACCTTATTATCTGATGGTGTCCGTCCCCCTGTTTTTTTAAAGGAACAAAAACATAGAAAAGGCACTACGATACCATACAGTGAGAGTAAGTATTTGAATCAACAATGCTTTTTTACACTATTTTTATATTGTAAAAATTTATTGTGATTGCAACTGAAAAGATAATAAGCTTAAAGTCGTTGGAATAAGCCCTTGTAACACGACAAAATTACCAGACTAATATCTAATCGTAACGTGAGTATACGTATGGTTTTGTTCGATTTTTTTTTTTTTTTTTGTTTTTTTTTTTTTTTTTGTTTTTTTTTTTTTTTTTTTTTTTTTTTTTTTTTTTAAATTTTTTTTTTTGGGTTAAATGGTTTTTTTTTTTTTTTTTTTTTTTTTTTTTTTTTAAAATTAATTTTTTCCTAAAATTTTTTTTTTTTATTTAAAAAGGGTGTGTTTTTGGGTGTTTTTTTTTTTTTTTTTTTTTTTTTTTTTTTTTTTTTTTTTTTTTTTTTTTTTTTTTTTTTTTCTTTTTTTTTTTTTTTTTTTTTTTTTTTTTTTTTTTTTTTTTTTTTTTTTTGTTTTTTTCTTTTTTTTTTTTTTTTTTTTTTTTGTTTTTTTTTTTTTTTAATATTTTTATTTAACTAAAAAAAAAATTTTGAGGAAAAAATTGTTTTTTTATTATTTTTTTTTTTTTTTTTATAAAAAGGTTTTTTATCTCAAAACTTTTCTTGTTGTAAAAAGGGGTTTCTTTCTTTTAATAAAAAGGTTTTTTTTTTTTTTTGGGTGGGTCTTTTTTTTTTTTTTTTTTTTTTTTTTTTTTTGGGTAAAACAGGTTTTTTTTTTGTGTTTTTTTTTTTTTTTTTTTTTTTTTTGTTCTTTTTTTGTTTTTTTTTTTTTTTTTTTTTTGTGGTGGTTGGGGGGGGGGGTTTTTGGTGGTCTGTTTTTTGTTGTTTTTTTTGTTTTTTTTTTTTGTGTGGGTGTTTTTTTTTTTAAGTCCTCTCTTCTTCAAAAAAAAAAAAATTTTTTGGGGGACCCGGTTTATTGTTTTTTAAATAAACTGGGGTTTTTTTTTTCTTGTAAAGTTTCGAGTTTTTTTTGTTTGCGGGTTTTTCCAGAAAAATTATATTTTTGATGCGCCACTCTTTTTGAACCACTATATTTAAAAATAATTTCAGTTTGTAGCTCTTATTAACCTACATGATATTCCGTTTGAATGAATTCCAAATAAAAAAGACGTGGACGTGAAACTCCGCGCCGTTAGTTGTGGGACACAATATAGTATAAATCAACCAAGAAAAATACGAAATCATCACAACATTCGATTACAAATAAATACAAACACGTATTAACAAATTAATAACAATTAACGGTACAAAAAAATGGAAAAAAAGCTTAAATACAATGGATATGGCACTTACCCAGATGTTCGGGCCTTTAAAGTTTGACCACTTAAGTTTTGCACTTCTTTTTTGTTGTTGTTGACTGTAACCACCATTCCATGTAACTAGACCCTCGGATCAAAGTTATTAAATTCCTCAATGGAAAGAATGGTCTGATTTCTATTTGAATTAAAATAATAATTTTTGCACCGTTCTTTTATACAAAGTTTGATCTGATTAGAAAAGATTATAACAAATTTTTGGAGTCATTGCTGGCTGCGGCTTATAGACGCAAGAATGTTAATATAAACTAATTAAAATAGGAACGTAACAAATCCTTAGTAAACATAATGACGAAAGCCTATACAAGTAAGTGGAAATGGCCCAAAAAAAAAGAAGAAATTGAGTATGACTATAACGAAATAGTAGAAAAAAATCAAGCGTCCGGAATTTGCAAATAAATGGGGCTTTTTCTCGGTTGGAGAATTAGAGAAATTCAATTCAGAAACCTAAGAACTTTAATAAAATTAGATACTAGAATACTAATACTACAGATAAATATACCTGACAGGAAATATTGTCAGTTAGCACAGATTAACGTTTTCTTTAAAATATTAAGCGTACCAAGTATTGACAATAGTTAGCGCCGTAAGTAAAATAACTATGGATAGGCAGAAGGTAGTGCATCCGAGTTTGACCTCACTACTGTATGACAGATGGTGTCGTACTTTTAATTCACTGTAACAACTCAAAACAATTTATTATATTGTTTCTACAATTATTATAGAAGCTGTTTACTTGTTGTAATTGAATTCAGTATACATTTATTGTTTTATGGTCTATCTATGCTATATGTAAGAAACTAGTAAATTTTTACAAAACACATCTGTATACTAATATAGTTGTGGTATCTATAGCGCTACTACAACGCCAAGGCTAAAAGTATGCCGCTTCTAAACTGTGTTAATATTGCCGACAAAAATTAACGTTTAATTACTTCTTACGGTGGTACATACATGTGTAAGGTATATTTATCTGTGCTAATATCAATGTTTATGTTTCATTATTATTAAGAATAACAGTACATTTTAGATATTAGAGAGTTTTATTATATTTTACAAGATGTTGTTTACTTTCTTTGGAATACGAATTTAATTTCACTGTCGGATTTACAGCCAGGATCATGTCAGACTTGTGGACGTATTTTATTTAGCAGTGTTGGATTTGCTTTCAATACCAAATTTTACAACAAAATGTTTGTTCAATTTATACTTCAAAATTTTTAATTTTTGAAGCTTTTAAGTGGTTTTGGGAAACACTGATCTATATTGAAATAAACAGTAATCAGTATCTACCTACTGTTAATATTTTGTTCGATTTGATTTTTCTATGGCGTTATGAAAGGAAAACGCCTACATGGTTTTTGATTTTTTTAAATTTTCGAAATCGTAAAAATTAAAAACTTAATTTTTCAAATGTAAACCCACTTTTTAATCTTTACTCAATTTTTATTTGGTATAAGAGGAGTTTGATATACCTACACAAAATTAACACTTTTGAAGACTAGAATTTTAATAAATTAAACAATAGAAAATTAGAAAGAAAAACATTTTTCGGCACCTTTGCACCCACAGAGCAAAGGCATTAAAGAAATTCGTGATTTAATGCGCTTCATCACGACCAATGCGACCAATTTTTATTTTTGCTTGTAAATTTTCCGAACCCTAAGATTATTTCTGTCGATAAACATTATGTGTCGGTCGTTAGTTACGTAATTAACGTTGTTTGTGTGAGGAAAAGTGAACTGAGAATAATTTCAACACTCGAAAATTGAGACATAATACAATGAAATTCACATTTTTGCAATTGTTGTTTGTCGTACTCCCCACTTAACGTATACATACGTCATATCAACAATATACAGGGTGTATTTTAAAATCACCGACAAACAAAAGCTGAAAATTTTGTGATTCAAAATAAGCCAAACATTCTTATAAAAGTTTTGCCATCAACATTTCCATACCGAGATTCAGGGTAATTAAAAATTATGTTTTTTTTAAGATTCCTCAGAATGTACCAAATATATGAAGCTACAATTTGGCAAAGTAACATGAGTCGCTGCACTTTATATTGAGAATTTGACCACTAAAGAATTTTTGCATTCATACTCTTCTCTGGATAGACCATATCAATAAAAAATTAAAAAAAGAAATTGGACTATTATTTTTGAAAGCAATGATAAAATAGCTACTTACATCTTATTCATACTTTAGTGAATCCCCGCTTGAATTTTTTTCCATAGCTTCTAGGATGTGGAAAAAAATTGTTTCACTGGTGAAGTAGTATTTACAACCAACGGGATCTTTAGCTCTCAAAATTTCTCGGTATTTGAGCACAGATAATTCACATACTTTGGAAGAATGTTGTAAGCAGTACTTAGGAAGGCAGCATAATTGCCGACAGATTTATTTGAACTTGACCTTACTTGGAATAATGAAATGGCAATTTTCCTAGTAAACAAAATCCGCAGGGCTGGTGAATATGATTTAAATATTTGACATTGACTTCAAGATCTGCTGATATTACATCTCTTGACTTCTTCTGTCTGGATTTCTGAAGGAAAGTGGATAAAACACGTCAAGTGTCTATGAACTCAAGAAAAGCTTGTCAATTTATAATACCGAAAAAGGGTAAAATATGAGAAAGAAAACCATTACCCGCATGGAACTTCTACGAGTTAATCGGAAACAACGGTTGTGTAGCTCATTCTAAGTAACTTCAATAGTTGTTGAGCTACTATGATTAAAAAAGAATAATATCCTCAACAAAGTCACCATAAAAAACTACAAAAATCACCCTAATCACATTTTAGGTAATTTCCGAAAGCCCTATTCTGAAAAAATTAAAAGAAAAAGAAAGACATACTAAATTTTGGCTCTCCGCTAAAACGAAAGAGGTAGAAAATTCTAGTTTTAAACAATCGATTTTTCCTAAAAAAAAAAACCGGCGCATGGTCGTAATAACCATTTTTGGTTTTTACATTTACTTATATAGGTTGCACCAATTTATGACACTACACCTATTACGCTCAGTAAGAAGATAAACATGGCAAGAATATGCAGATGAAGTTAAAGGAATGCCAAATTTACTAATATTATAGTGGCATTGGCAAGGCCTAGTGTATATTGTAAAACAAGTGTCATTGCTAAACTTTTTGTCGCACGAAGACAAAGTTTGCAGCCCGACTATAAGGAGGTCTGCAAATTCCAGTGCGCTCAGCCGCTTTGATTTTATTATTGTGTGCTACAAAGTGCTACTGCGTTAATAGGATCCATTACCGCACAGTATTTCGCATTAATAGCGCATCACAAAGAAGTCATTGCAACATTTAAACATTGATAATAATTGTTTAATTACGATATATTTATTTTTTCCATGCGTGGTTAACAAATGACGTATAATCCAGCTTCAAGTACAATTATTGGGGAGCAGCGCTAGACCATTGGATATCATTGAAGAATTGGGAAATTTTAGGCAGATAACATGTGCATTTTTAAGTTGTTTTCTGTATTAAATAATAATCAACCACACAATCAAAGCAGTTTACATGCGTTTGATGTTATGTACTACACTCTACAAGAAATTTAGGAAGTTACTATAAATGGAGTTTTAAAACAAAGAGAATCGTTTAGTTTGATTAGATTTAGACCAAATAGCAGGTATTTTAAAAATAACAATTTATATTTTATATAAGTAGTTTAAATTTGTTTTGTTCAATATATTAGTTTTCATTATTAATTATTTAAATAGATAAACATCAAATAAATAACATGGTTTTATTTTATACTTATTCTTTTTTGTGAATATGTTTATACTTAGAAATAATATCACACAAATTTGTTTTTTTTTTAATTATATTTTATTAAAAGTAAGTATATAACTATTTAGTTGGCCACTTTACCATTCGCCATGTTATAATTATTATTATTATAATTAACCAATCTTCATTTACACAGTTATTAGACATATTCAACTCCATAGATAGGTAGCAACAGTTGCCTATCCCTCAAATTGACTAGCTTTTAAAGTAATATAATCAAATTATGCAGTAATAAAATGTACTTATACATAAATAATTAACGAAATTGTATTGTACCTAAATTAACTGTAATAAATCAAATGCCATATAATAGTTTAATTCATTGGAAACACACTATCAAAATGTTTTAGATTTAAAAGTTAATTAAATAAGTGTACAAATACAATGTCCAAAAAAACTATAGCTACAGTATTTATTTAATTATTTTTATACATATATTGTAAGAGCACAAACGGCTCATAAATGTTTTTGACAAATAGTCACGAGGTTCTGTTTGTGTTCTTAAAAGATTTAAGGAAAGGGAGTAACCCATGCATTTGTGAGTGATTTTTGGGCACTTGCGGCGATTAAAATTGCTTTACAAATACATGAATTAGGAACATTAAAATTTAATATAATAGACCCGCACAACAGCAAATCTATGTATCCAAATTAATACAACGAAAACAAGCGCCCCAACCTTCAAATAAAACTTATCAGTTTCAAGACGCCCACTGGAAAAAATAAATAAAAACCGATTTTAAATGAAATTTTAGAAATTAGAAATATTTTACAATCTAAGTAAGGCAATTTAAGTTAGCGAAAAAGGCAAATAATTTTAAAAATTAAATTATTAAACAAAAATAATAGTGCAGTATAAATATATCATTGAGTTGGTAAAGAACACAACTTCATAACACATTTTTGATAAATCTCAGTTTTACAGAGCACATCGGTGTCTCAGATTATATTATCACTAACTAGATATACATCCTGAATTATGCCGATAAACCATGATTGTAAAGAACATTTATCATTTGTGATGAGAATAATTGTACGTGACTTATAATATTAAATCTACAACATGTTCAACTACTGCAGTGAAACTTGATATGTGAAATGCAAAGGCGACCCAACAACCTGGTATATGTCAAACATATCGTCTGTAAATTTTGAATAAAAATCCATGGATCTTTCCGATTCCGTCAAAAAAGAATGCTAGTAGATGTACTTCAACAGAAAAAAACGACAGTTCGCTTATCCTACACTCTATCTTCATGTTTCATCTCATCGGGCTGATGATAAGCTGCATAAGGACACTAACAAATCCTTTCACGGTTGTGTACTGCTCTCATTTCTTTTATAAGCTTAGACCAGATGATTTGTACTTTTAAAATTATGGAATCTACGGATATAAAATAGACCAAACAATCCATCGATCGATAATTCACCATCTGTTCAAAAATTAAAATTTAATTCACGAACATGAATCCCACAATCCGAAAGTTTTATGGAACGCGTCACGCTTTCATTGAACGGGGCAATATTCAGGTTGGAATTGACAGGAAATAGATCATCCATCAAGCCTTCATTTGTTCGGGTTTTGATAAAATGAAAAAAAACGCAGAATTATGCTATTTCATGTGTAAGGGAAAAGAAGAATTTCCGCTACACTACAAAACTGCAAGGTGGAATAAACGAATAGTTTCACAGAAAAAACTGAAAGAATTTTAATTGTGTAGATGGTAATGAAATGGATTATTATCAATGTGACATTTTTATTGACTATATAATAGATCATCAAAATAAAAACAAAATCGCTAAAGAGATTATTTTAAATAGCCGAAAGGATTATCTGAATAAACTGGGAATGTCAAGTACGAGAAGAATTCATAATAAACGTGTCAGCATTCAAAACCTTTTTTATTTTTCGAAACTAAAGTTATGTTACAAATTAGTTTCCAACCAAGCAGGGCTGATTCCCAGAAACTCAAAATTCAATTCGAATATTGTTTGTCTTTTTCAAGAGACGATCAAACAATCGAGGGACGCACGTATATATGGTCTAATGAATTATTATTATTTTAAGTTTCTATTAAAAGTTCTGATTTTAGATATTTGTTTTGTTTTATTTATATTGGTTAAATTATAAGATTATGATAAGTTAAATTAAGTCTTTCAATGTCAGTTTTATATTTAACAGTTTTTTGTAAATTTTTTTATATGTATCATTTCTGAAAGTGCCCCGTTATTATTGTTAGTTGCTTTCATTTTCTAAAATTTTTGTTTTTTTAATCAAAATTATGTATGTATGTGACCATGGTTCGATAGAGCCGTATTAGGTTTTTCTGGTTAAGTTATTTTTGTTTTAATTGATTTTTTATGTTGGTTATGACAGTTGACAATTTTATTTTGTTATAGAATTTCGGTTTTGATTTTAAATTAAGTACTAAAAAAGTTTTTTAATTGTATCATGATTTTTATAAGAAGTTAGTATGTTATATTTTTTTATATTCTTTTTTCTAATTTTTAGATAATATTGGAATGTAAGAAATATTTATGTGCTGATTTAGAATAACAGTTTGTGTAAAGTTATTATTAAATTCATTTCCTAGAAAATTGGATTGTAAAGAAATAAAATCTTTATTTTCATATTTAGTATTTAATATTTTATTAAACCTTTTTTTTTAATGTTTTTGATAAAGTTTGATGGCTACCTAATTATTTTTATTGAGCATTTCTTCTATTTTGTTTAAACTTAATTTATGTTATCCTAGTTCAGATAATTCATTGATTTTTTTTAGGTTATCTATTTAATTTTTTTTGTAATATTAGGTCAGATATAGTACTGGATAGAGAGGATGACCCATTGCAACTCCAAAGTTTGTGTATAAACTTGATTGTTGTATATAAAATAACTAGAGTTAATAATAAAAGTTATAATTTCTATAAATTCATTTCAGGATTTGTGGTTAGTGTTGTAAATGAAAATATTTCCATCGGAAATATTTCCATGGAAATGGAAACATTGGAAATATCCAAAGGCCTACTGGAAATATTGGAAATATTGGAAACATTGGAAATATTTCATATTACATGTTAATCGGACGTTAAACAAATAATTCTTGTAATTTTATTTTTAAAAACCATCATATTAGTAGAAACACCGCTAATGACACTCGTAATTAAAAAAAAGTCTCATATTTTCGTCAAAACCAAGCTTTAGTGCACGTGCACCGGCGAAAAATCTAAACTTTGGTGTTTTGTCGCATTTGACGCCACCCGGATCATTAAGTGATCATAAATAAATGACAGCGACGGTCGGCGGCCGACCCCCAATAAAATTATTTATTTTTGAACTGCTTAGTCGGTTTTGGATTAGAGAGTAGGTGAAAATTGGGTGAAAATAAACTATTTTTCTATTGCGTTGCGTCTTTTAGTTTGCATCTTGACGGGGTTTTGTGCGTACGAGTTTTTATAAAAAGTCAGTTGTTTTTAAAGTGCTGCGGCTGCGAATAGTAAGAATCACTGCATTGCATTTGCTGTTCAGTTGTAAAATGGGAAAAACAAATCACATAGTATGGAAATATTGTATTTCTAAAGGTGGACATACGTTTCAGTACAAATATTGCACCAAAACTATTTTTAAGAATGCTTCCAGAATTAAAGTGCATCTGGCTAAAAAATGTACAAAGTGTTCAAAAGAAATTAAACGAAAGTTTATGGAAAAAATGACAAAACAAATTCAAGTGTTTCTGATGGAACAGACACCCTCAATGTAATATCAGAGCCGTCAGTGCAGGCACAAAATCGAAGCAATTACTTGTTAATTCCAGTAATAATTGTAATAATCAGATTGAAAAGCCATCTATTAATCGCTATTTTAAACAATTTGAAGCCATTCTTAGCTGAACACCCTGTATATATAATCTAATTATTTTGTCTTTTCAAGAAAATTGAAAGCCAGCTAGCCCGTGCCATTTATGCCAGTTACTCTCCATTGTCAATTGTTGAATATCCCGAATGAATCAAGTTATTTAAAATGCTTCGTCCTAGTTTCGTTCCACCCAGCAGGTACAAACTGTCCGTTCCAAAGTTGGATTCTGAATTTGAGCAAATAAAGGAGAAGGTAGAATTAAAAATCCGTGAAAGTGAAGTTCTATCAGAAACCAAGGCGTTATTAACTGTATAGTAACTACACCGTCACCGCTACTTGTGGCTTCTATTGAAACAAAGGCAGAACGACATACAGGACAATATATAGCTGAAGAGGTGGGAAAGCAGATTGAAAAATATGGACCTGAAACGTCTTTCGGTTTTGTTTCGCATAATGCGAAAAATATGAGAGCAGCTGGAAACATTTTAACTACAAAGTACAATTTAATCGCGTATGGTTGTCTTTCACATTCACTCAATTTGTTGTGTACCGATAAGCTTTAACTCAACAGTGTTTCGTCTGTAATAGGTAAAGTGACAGAAATTGCCAATTATATTAGACAAAAACAAGTTTTGTATGAATTATTAAGACAGAAACAAACTGAAAACAAAAATATAGAATATATATTGTTTAAATAGTATCTATAAAACCAAGCTCAGTTTGCAAGGTCTTGCTGTTAGCCAAGAGGGAGCACAAATTATTAATCAATTGGTAAGGCAGTGGATCCTAGATGATGATGTATTTTGGGAACAAATTGTAAACCTAATCAACATTTTTCAACCCATTTGTAAATGGTTGAAAATCGTAGAAGGGGATTACTGCACCATTCACTTCGCTGTTAAGGCCTTTAGTGACATAAAAAATATAATTCAAGAAAATCTTTCACCGTCATCCCCGCTCAATGAAGAGGAAAAAACTACATTAATGGAGTTAATAACTAAAAGAAAAAAAGATTTTGTTCTTCCCATAACCTTGATGAATCAATCGTTAAAAAAAATAAGCTGAATCTTAGACCCTAAGATCTTATCGACGAAATTGCAGAATACCGTTGCAAAAGTGGTAAACTTTTTTGCAAAGATTTCATTTGGAAGAGCAGCTTTAATAACCCGGTGTCCTAGAGGAAAGGACTCATAACCAAAATTTACTACGAAAAATAGATCGCGGTAGCAGATCTATTTATGTTTAGACAAATATACAAAAATGGTGAAGAGATTATTGATGAGATGAGATAATATAGTGGACGTGTCAGATGACGAAAATGATGTTGTAGGGCTCGCTGATGAAGATACTTTTATAAATACTCAAGGACCTCAAGGCCAAATAACACCAACATTAAATGAAGTGAAAGACAGCGACGAAGACATGCCCCTCCTCTCTAGATTGGCGTCCATTTCAAGTATTCCGACACGCAAGTTTTATTCATAATTTATCTTTTTATACTGTAATAAACCTCAGTCACTGCAATATAATATGTTTATATTTTCCTATGTATTACGTTTACTACTTTTTGTTACAGAATTTGTAGTTTTTTTGTATGTTAGTTTCATCATTTATTTCCAATGTTTCCCGAAATCTTTCCGAAAATATTTCCGTTGAATATATTTTGGAAATTTTACAACACTAGATATTTTAATGAAATTTGGCATACATGTTAACATGTACTATGTATTAAGGGGCATTTTCAATGTACCACATTTTCTTTTATTTGCACCAGAGGCGTTCGTACGTAATATGACCTACCTATTTTGGCAGACATTGATGGTACGTCACTAATTTCTCTTAAAATAAAAATTATTCGTGAAATCCCCAATCATTTCTAAGCAAAATTCATCTCTTGATTTTTTTCAATTCATGTACGGTTTTCGCTTAAAAAAATAAAAACCGTTTCTCTGTTTGATTATAACAATAAATATCACTATGCAGAGAAATGCATTTTATTTCAAACTAAAAAATATTCCAGAGATCATAATATCTGCTCATAGATGAATGTAGATTTCATTGACCTTTTTTATTCATTTTTCTCCAGTTCAGCGGCTCTAAAACTTTTTCATAGAAACCTCTACCTCAATACTTCGTTAACAAGCAGCATTTACATAAGGCAATATTCAGTAAATCGTTTTGTTTTATCATGTCCCATTGTCCATCAAAATAATTGCACATTCACCCTGCATAATTACATAAAATATTTTACTTGGCTTTATCGACACACGTGCGTTTCAAGCATTAAAGCTGTTGCTTAGATAGCGATATGCACGTTAAACGCACACATGTCGTTACAATTAACTGTTGGCATTTTTCTTAGTTTATACTAATCATATGTGTCAATGCTTTTACACGAGATGTCGTAAGACACACATTTTTCTTAAATAAAATATCTTCCTTATGAAAAGTTTAATTCAATTTCGAGTTCTCAAAATATAAGCTGTTTAAACGAAACGTTTTCTATACTTGAATTGAAAATGTTGTTTTATATTGAAAGTACTGTAATTGTCGTTCAAATGAGTGCAATAATTAAAATCGTCTCGTACGAACTCTTAATAATTAAAACATTATATTATTTTTGTAAGATAAGTCATCATAATATAGAATAGGTACTTATGTTTTCTTAATTTATTGAATAAAATTTGCATTAATGAAGTTCACTAGTAAATAATTGATTAGAATCCATAATTAGATACTAATTAGGTGCGAGAGAGTAAAGTTATATATTTTTTTCAAGCCTAAACTTCTATCAATAATAAACAAGAAAATTTTATTTTGGAAGTCTAATGAAAGTAAACTGTATTAATATTAAAATTCACTTAAATTGGCATCAATTCGAAAAAAAATTACACAACCGGTTACTAAGCATAATAAACACCAGGAAATATGTACTATAATAAAATTTAATGATTATAATAAAATGTAAATCAAAACAAACGGCAAATGACTGCAAAAATAGTCTATTTAACTTTCATGTGGCATGTGAAATAAACAAATTGCACCGCTTTTTTCAAAAGCATTACTGGAGGCCAACACCTTTTTAGGAATTTCTTTCTTGATGAAATTCTTTAACTCAGCCAGAAGAAAGTAAAGTAGAATAAATTTTATATGAATCACCTTGCATGTAATTTTTGTAGTAATTATAGTCCTGACTATAGTTTATTTTATACTGTAGTGTAAAAAACCACATTGAAATACATATTTAACTTAGTAGGAAGTAGTATACAAACCCATTATAATTCATTTATTGCATTATTTTTTACAAGAAATTTATTCATCACATGTGCGAGCATTAACAAATTTAAAAGTTAATTTATTTTTGATAATACTATTTCTTTTTTCGTTTAGTATCCAATCGCTTTGTTTGGAAGTGAAATGCATCTAAAATGCTTTCTATTAAAACTTTTGAAAATGTAATTTACAATAATTTTTGTTTCATAAATATTGTACGATTAATATAATTAAACATATTCTTAAAGGGATGTTTGCGACCGTCATTATTTTAAATACAAAAATACGAATATTGCTAATAGATCTGTAACTTTTCTGTAGGTATTTTAATTATGAACATATTATAAACAAAGTGAGGAATTCAGATAGTTATCGATGACGGAACTCTTGGTAGAGATCCCCAAACTGTTTTAGCTAATTTTAAGTCAGTTGAAAGTCGTTAGGACTGAAGATAAATCCTTCAAAATGTGAGATTTGGTTTGGAAGTTTCTGATGTTATCCAAGCTTTTTATTTTATCTCTCCTGGTATAAAAGTGTGGCGTTTAGGGTGTATTACTCTAGACTTCGGGTTGAATCAGAGAAAGAACTTGGACGAGTCGGTTTCGATGTAGCGTTTATTATTATACATAGCGTGATCGAGCTATACTAATGATAATTATGAATGGAAACGTTGTAGGTCAGCACATAGTAATTGGCGTACTATGTGCGGCGCGATGTCACCTGATATCGTGGTATTACGTGTCGTGCTAAAGACGGCGGCCCGGAATGAATTACACCGATGGATTCAAACTTCCGCCGGTCTTCACCTGGTGCTTGTGCTGTAACTACTTGGCTGGTTCTTGACTTGTTGGCTTCTCGGCTGCCCTCATCATTCGGTTGTAACTGCACTGGTCTAAACTGTTCGAACTGTACTGATTCGTTTTATACATGCGAAGTAGGGTAGTGTGCTTAGTAAGCAAGGTCGTTGCTGAGTGTACTTGCTTACTTGCAATTGTATGTTTTAATTTCCGCGTTTACTACATACGTAATACGCGGATGTAGAGTTGATTAGAATGGGGTTGCGATGTCAACCCCACAAAAGTAATGAAGAATGATCTGACTCTCTTAGGAGCGCTCTTATTACTCTCTTCAATTTAGAAGATCTTTCAAAACTAAATTGATGACTTTTATTTTATGTTTTCAAATTTGGATGAAGTGAATCCACATAAAACTTTTTTTCTTTTGGGAACTGTTTTACCATTTCCAAGTTTACCTATCTATCAAATTCGAACGGCTCTGTTGATTGACTTTCCGTCAATTTTAGAACGGATCGATTCTACGATAAGAGGTGGATTAATTAATATTATTAACCTGAAATTTAATTATCAACGACTTCTCCTAACATCTCTTCCCATTAAATTGCAGGGATTAGGCATCCGAAGGAGTAAGAATGTCTTCATGCAAATCGTGTTATCTTCAATATCCCCTATTGGTGATTTGGTCGTTTCTCTTCCCCTTCTGAAACAGACCTTTCTACTATCAACAGATATTCTGATTATTTACACGCTTAATTAAACTTTATTCCAAAATATCTAGCTTCATGTTTAGAACTTCGCGAAGTTGGAATGTCCTGAGTTGTAATAATTAATAATTTTATTCACTTTGGGTGCTTGGCCGAACTGCCTTTCCTGCAAAAGGCTTGGAACCTTCTTGAATAATGATGACTTCAAATAGTAGTAGGCCTTCGTTTTAGTTTAGATCTTTGTACACTTGTGTTTTTGGGATGATGGTGAATAAGGACGGGATTCATAGTATGAGTTGTACTAGAAGTTCTAGGCGTCACTCTTGACCCCAGGAACTCAATAATATTCTTCAACAACCCAGATACCATCTATTCGTGACCGCATGGGTCTTTGTCGTACCGACGGTAAACGTCCTGGCGAGGTTTCTTTAATTCCTTGGACTGAAGACCAAAATATTGTTTGGAACGCTACTTGCTCTGATTCTCTAACCCCAACCCTACTTCATTCATCGTCTGAAAGACCTGGTTACGCTGCTAATCAGGCTGCTAGAAAAAAGTTTGCCATATACAAGGACATTCTGGATCAAGGCTATTAATTAAGTTAATATTCTTGACAGCTTTTGATCAAATGCCAGATCATTCATTCATGATTTTGGTTAACGAATGTTTTTTTTATTGGGGAAATTAGATCACGATCATTTCTAATTTAAAGATTAAGCCTCACTATCCGAAGAGGAAATAGCGCCAGTGTTTTAAGCACGCTACCCTCCTCAAGAAACTTGGAGGAAATTTATTATATTTAGTGTATATTATCTTATGGTTATCACTTCTTCTAACAACGATTTTGAAACAAAAGTACTTGATTTTACTAAGTCAAACATATTATAATAATTTATTGTTCATAGTATTACAACTACTTTTATTATAATTTAACTTTAGGTGTCAATTATATACAATCAATGTACCTACTATTTAATCAATTGGAGAAAAGCGATTTAAAGTTTAATAATTAGTTAACCATATTTGTAATAGAAGACGTTTATAGTTAATATTAAGTAAACGTTAATACAGTCACAATCAAGAATTTGATTAGAAGAAAATTAAGTTTGTTTCCTATTCTTTGAATTCAGTCAAATTTTGATAAATTTTAAAGACACAGACGTGTTAGTTTTTCCAATTTGATTGTAAGAGCCGTACTTAATAATGATTGATTGTTATATAACATGGCCCCTGGGTGTTTGAAAGTATGGTTCTGTAAACATAGAACAATATAATAATATTTATTTATATTTTTATTTGTGCTAAAATATTTTCAATAATTATTCTGATGGTATTTGAATAGATCATCAGTTGTATTTAGAATTTTGCTTGTTTAAAATGTAAGCAATAATGAAACGGATTATAAAAATGCTTAGAATTTCCTTATAAACTATGCTTTTTACAAATCATATCTTGACACTGAACTTTATTTTTGTCTCCGGTTGTACTTACTTGTACTTTGGATATTATGTATTTGAAAGAACCGATAACGTAAACGTTACATAACATTTACTTGATACATCACATGGCTGAATGTCTTTACTATCTTAAACTCCATTCAGAAAAACACTAATAGTACTCCCAGTAGCTAAAGAAAATATAGACCGTCATCAAAGGTTAAGCATAAGAAACCAGATGCTACTTCAATTTCCCGAGCAGAGGTTTTTACCAAAACACAAATTATTACTTGACTATATTCAATGGGAGACACTAAGAAAGGGGGTGGATAAATTCTGAACTATGTATCAAGCGACTGCTACACTTCAAAAAGAATGTAAGCTCATCAGCAGAAAACAAATTCGTCATTAAAGTCACAAAAATTTACAGTACTAGAATGTTTTTTCTGCTTTCCATGTAATCATAGATTACAACCGTTTAATCTCTGCCTCTTTGGGCCGATTCAACATATAACTGCTACAAAATAGGCGTTTTTAAGCTAACCATTGAGACAATGGTTAACAAATACTCCTATTCTATATTAGCTGGAATTGCACCATCACTTAAGAGACGTCAGCATCATAAACTATCCGTGCATCTATTTATATAACTGTATATAGCTACCAAATACACACTAAAATTTCATGGTGGCGGCGATGAAACCAGTACGAAACCAACATATCCGATTCACCCTACTTCGAAAAATTATGTATTTTTAGTAAAGAATTTGATCCGTTAAAAAAAAGAGTTTATTATAAAAATATATTGTGATAATTATACAATAATGGCATGGATGTTAATCTTTAAGAGATGTGATTTGAAAGATTTGAGTTCCGTTCAGGCAATATTAATATTATGGTCTCAAAATTTTGATAGGGATCAAGAACATATAATATGTTCCAAATAACCCTTTCCACCAAATAACTTATTTCATTATTATGGGTCGAAACTTTATTTCAAGAATGATGTTTATAATTTTATTGTTACCGGTTATTTTTTTGTGGTGCATGTACACAGAAGCTTTATCTTTTTATGTTTTTCTTCAAATCAAAAATAATTTTATCTACGACTATATAAAATAATGAATAGCACATAACTAGTAGGCTAAGTGTGTCATAAAAAACACACGCTGTGCGTTATAGTTCTTTATTTATTTATCCGTATGGTACATTTTAATATTGTATTGTGAAGTAAGTGTTATGTATGGAGCCCCAGAAGGTCATTATAAACCTGTATAGTGTAGTGACAAAATTGTGTGCAATTGTGGATTGGTTCGTCTTGGCACATTTGCTTTAAGGTTTAGGAAAACCACTAAAACCTAGACATGATAACCAAGGTAAATAAGAACTTAAAATATAACAACACAGCCATTGCATGACGACATATAATGGACCGGTCCAAGTGTCAGTCACGAAAATGACAAACAAAAAAAACTTCAGTTCTTCAGATTATTAAGCCATAATATAGCTTCTTTCGTTAAATTATGAATGTTTACAAACCCTCCTTTAAACTTTATTAATTGACAATCACACCTCATTTAAACGACATGAAGTTGCATTTTAAGTGTCCTGTTCTTATGCGATTTACTTTTGACCAAATTTTTTTTTTTATCAAAGCCCGGGACTTTTATTGTTGTATCATCAATGAGATGTTTATTAACAACATCAACTCCAGATCACCAGACCATAATTTTTTCCACTCTTCAACCTCAGAAAAAGCCATAGTTAATTAGTCTTACAACTATTCAGGACTTCGAGATTTAAGTCTTTTAGCTGGAGGGTTCTCAATATCATTCCAAATTGGTAAGTTGGCATTTATCCAATGTTCGATGGAGTAATATTACAAAGAACAGAAAGCCAATCAAGAGGAGTAGATTTAATGGTTCCACTAATTATACGCATAGTGCAATTCAACTGGGCATTTATTTTTTTCGTATGATAACTATTCAACCAATATGGTAAAGAAATCGCACAGTTAGAAATTTTAACTGAATAACAACGGAATTAACACTTAACGTTTTATATATTTTTTAAGAAAAGGAGCAGACCCGAACGTGCAGGATTTTTTTAAAATTATAAATCAATAAAGCACAAGTGAAAATTGCTGAATATCTAGGATTATCTTACATAAGACTATATACATGGTCATTGTTTCAAACATTACGTCCCACCTTTCTTACAGATACTACTGTTAGCATTGAGAAACCATGGTGAGTGGCAACCGTCTGTGACGCGGAAGACTAACTGAAAAGTGCCAAAGAAACTGTTCAATTAAATAACAGTGTGACAAGGAGCAATTAATCCAACCGTAGGCTTTCGATGATCTTCAATAACTGTACTGTAACAATTAATAAATTATTCTATTAAGTACCTACGTGTGTATCACCACACTATACAGGTTTATACTGATCTTCTGGGGCACCATACATAACACTTACATCACAATACATACAATATTTAAAATGTACCATACGAATAAGTAAAATAAAATAATTCACCAAAAATAATGTTTCAATAACTCGAATAACGATTAACGTTTGTTAAGACTCTTGAGGTGGTAGTAGATAAAGTATAGTACGTAACTCGAATTGTAAAGCAATTACGTGTACTCATGTGATTACGCTCCAGCCGCTCACAGTCGTACGTAATATGCTTCTTACAATTCTTGTTACTTAATATACTATTAACATCCAGTTTGAATTCTTCAAAGTTTTTTCAATTATCCACATAACCTTCTGACCAAATGCGAGTATCTAAACATATTCAACGGCAATTTCATTTTTATCCGTGTTATTCTTATTTTTTAAGTAACTTTGTAGTTTGTCCAAAAATTCAATTGATGGCAAAATACTGTAAAAGATACAGTTTTGGTTTTGTTTAAAGGTTTTCTATTAATTGAATCATCTACACTTTCTAAATTAAATTTTGTAAAAGCCTAAGAAAATTTACATAATTTATTCCTTTTGTTTCAGTTTACCTTATTTTTGTATCTAATTTAAATATACATTAGAATCCATAATAATACCCAAAAATTCATTTTTTAGCAATTGATTTGAATGATCAACTTTCTTATTTGTTTTCGAGGTTTTTGTCAAAATTTTGTTATCATTCATTCTAGAAAAATTAGCTTAACTTCTAGCAAACCAATCAAATGTCATTTCGTTTCGATTGTGGTGGTATATTTTTTACTACTTATAGGTATTTACTTTTGTTGTTTTATTTGATATATTAAAAAAAATATCATAATTGTATATTATTACGGAGCTTAAATGATTTTTTTGTGGGAAGATGTTAGATTGACTGCCAAACGTAGCGAGGCAGGCAAGCAACAGCTAATTAAAACGTAAAGAATTTTTAAATATGACAAAAAATACAGGCTGCTCTGTAATATTAGATGAATTACTATGGTTATTGGTTGCACGTTATCTATTAGAAGCGCTTATGTACACTAATGAAATTTAAAACTTGGACACCACAATTTCTGTAAACAAAAGTTTGCACATTGTGAAGCGGGCTTAAGGGTATCATTTACAATTCTAACAGCAGGTAGTCTCAGCAGGGGTTATCTTATAGAAGGACTGTAGAATGAATCATTACACTAAGCACGTTTTAGAAAATAGGTAATTTACGTTGCTTACTTAATTTTTTCTTTAAAGAATATATTTGAAGGTATCGCTAATTAAACACCATAGCTCGATTAATTATCGAATCAAAATTTTGTTTAGGAAATGTTTACAAAATGACCAATGTAACAACCCTTAGAGCAATATGACTCAAAGGAAGTAAATTAAACAAGCAAGGATATTCTATTGTTATTGAAACTTATTCATAAAGTAAAAGCCATTTCCTTATAATGCTAATGGACAGGATTTTTTTTTAAGTATTAAGATTACAATAGAGGACTTATAAACTTTCGAAAATATCTAATTATAAATATTTACACTGCAATTGCGCTTTTTCCTTAATAATTTCTTAGCAATAACATACACGTTCTTGGTTTTAAGTTGTCATAAATTTGATATGATATAAATTTGTGTTTCTAATATTACATCACAAACTAATCTTTATTCGCCAAAAATTGTTGCTTAAGTTGTAAAGCTTCGTACACACCTGAACAACAAACCGAGCAACAAACATAACAACGAACCGAAAGTCAAACAGAACGACAAACGATCTTTTATGATTTCCACAATCCGAACAACAAACGGAACGTTTGTGCTGTTCCCATAATTATTTTCAGTAGTTTTCAGTTCATATATATTTATTATTGAGAAGAGAAAATTGCGGAAAACAAGAAGATAGTGCCAACCAAATTTTTACGCACAAAGAAGAGTAAAAATTATAATTTACTTCGCTTTTTTTTTATTTTGAAATTTCCCGCCCAAATGATGCTAATAGGGACATCATTTTTTCTTGCATTCTTAAACACTGATTAATTTAAAACATTTTTCTTCTGTCAACTCCATAATATTACCTAAAACACAACAAACCCACAAAAGGGAGGACAAAAATAAATAATTTAATTCTCCCGCATAAGTTTGTTCGCCGTTTTGTTTAGATTCGTCCAAACCTGCAAACGCATTCGCGCGCATTTTCTTTGATGTCGGAGAAAAACCGACAAGTTGCGGGAACGCCGCAAACCGTTCGTGGAACAATCAGGACTTGCGAATCTGTTCTAAAATTCGTACGTAGCACCGTCCAAATTAATGTTCCGATTGCCGTTCGGTTCGTTGTTCTGTTTGTTCCTCGGTTTGTTGTTCAGGTGTGTACGAAGCTTTACAATAAGCATATTAATATGAACTATATCTTATGAAAGGAGAGTTATGTAACTATAATTAACGACTTAACGTTACGTTAGTAGATTCCATTTACTATTTACACATATTTTCTTGGAACATTCGATAATTAACTATCGGGATATGATGACCCTATACTTCGCAGGTTGTGCGCAACTGGATACAAGCAAATAACTTGGAGCTGTTACCCTGGCCAGCAAAAAGCCCAGATTTTAACATTATCGAAAATGTTTGGGCTCGAATACTTGCTGTTATCCGAAGACAACAAGGGCCAAATTTTATACCAGTAAACCGTAATGCACTAATTGCAGCCATTGATACCGCATGGGAAACGATTAATATTAATTATATTGATACCTTGATAGCGTCAATGAGCAGACGCCTCCAAGAATGTATCAATAATAATGGAGGTCACACCCATTATTGATTTCTTATATTTATTTATATAGTAATACCTTTATTTAAAAAAACGTTTTCATTTAATTTTAAACTATAACTTGGTATCTTAATTATAATTATGTAATAAATTCTTGTCAAAAACTAAATATACAGGGTGTTTCAATAATCAGTACAGAAAATGAAACTGAGATTCCTTGCAAAATTTAAAGGGGGTTTAACATAAAAAAATTTCCTTAAAGCCTCCCCTGAAGAGTTACAGCCCCTTAAAGATGTGTAAAAAATTCACATTAATCGATTTTTTTCTGAAATGACTTGAAATAAAAAAAGAAATCTAAACATTCAAATACTACTACCAAGAAGCCTCCATAATTTCATAATTTTATTCACCCTTGTTCTCTGCAAGGGGTGAGTCTTACTACCCCTTAGAGTTTTTTTACCAGAACTTTTTAACTAATTTTTTTTTCAATTTTAAAATTCAGATTTTGGAGGGCCAATTCAATTAAAAACTTTTTTGTCTCTTAAAAATTTCACGTAAACTCAATACTTTTTCACCAAAAAAATAAATTAAGCGAACTTGCAGAATTTTTAATTAATAAGTTGCGTATGCAAGTTTGACATAAATAACAATATTATTATTAACTATCATTTTTAATTTAAATTAACAATATTATTTCAGAAAGTGTTCAAAATGGGCACCATTTTCTTGAATACAGGCTCTTATTCTTTTGAACAAATTTCCGTTAACGCTACCTAGCATTGCTACAGATTGTCTAACTCTTCAGGGGAGGCTTTAAGGAAATTTTTCTTATATTAAACCCCCTTTAAATTTTGCAAGGAATCTCCAGTTTCATTTTCTGTAATGATTAATGAAACACCCTATATACGTTGACAATAAGAATTGCCTTAGTTTTTATTTTCACTTTTTATATTAACTACAGAAAAAAATGAAACGTCATAAAATATACATTTTGTAAGGACTAAATATTATGAATAGAGAGTTTAATAATTTTTTTTTAATAACTTACAATAATTAGTAGGTTAGATTTATTTAAAAATAAGTAATAATCAGTCAACCCAAATAACCATGTTTAGTTTTTGATTTAATTTAAAACTTATTGCTTGTAGACGTTTTTTAAATCAAAATTATTTCTAATTTTATTTTGTAAACATTTCTTAAACAAAATTTTGATTCGATAATTAATCGAGCTATGGTGTTTAATTAGCGATACCTTCAAATATATTCTTTAAAGAAAAAAATTAAGTAAGCAACGTAAATTACCTATTTTCTAAAACGTGCTTAGTGTAATGATTCATTCTACAGTCCTTCTATAAGATAACCCCTGCTGAGACTACCTGCTGTTAGAATTGTAAATGATACCCTTAAGCCCGCTTCACAATGTGCAAACTTTTGTTTACAGAAATTGTGGTGTCCAAGTTTTAAATTTCATGAGTGTACCTACTAAAGTGCCGTTGACAAGCGGCAGGTAAAGTATTTATGTCATGGCAATGAAGTAACACGTTATGGGGACAGTGAGCAGTTTTTTCTCAACTTAAAATTGTTCATTGTAAATTTGGTGATGGTTAATTACAATTTAGAACAAAACGTCACAGATCATAGGATTGTAACAAAAAAAAATGAGATTGTTTAAAAGCTTTTGAAATACATTGTTGCTAAATCATTGCATTTTTGTTACAATTTTAAGTGTATTTAATGCTTTTCCGATTCTTCATAATATAAATAAAATTAGCAATATTTTAAAAATAATAGTAGCGTTCAATTGTTTAACTAACCAAAATGATTAATTGCAAACAATGACCTCAATTAAATTTAAAATGTATAATACAAAATTTGAAAGTTAAAAGTCATGCCATTTGCTTCAACAGTTGCAAAGACGTCCCTATACATACCGTGAGGTTTTTGTTACAACTGAACTAAGGAAATACAATATAACTGTTTCGCTATTGATTGACATGGACTTTTAAAATTGAACATAGGGATATGATGATGCATTTTAATAAGCAGGTCGTATTTGATTTATGTCCATACCTAAATACATTTTTTTTTATTATTATGAAGAAATAATTGCAATTTTATCCTTTTTCTATTACATAGTTCTCGATTCGTCGCAATGAAAGAGATTTTCTCAAAAATTTTAATGTATTTAAATATTGACATAAATTAGCAACGCTCTGCTCATTAAAAGCCTGATCATATCCTTATGTTCAATTTTAACAAGTCCATGTCAATAATTGGCAAAAACCTCGCTGTATAGTATCAATAAATCTACGCTTAAAAAGGAATATAATTTTTTATTGTCAAACTGTTTAAGTACTAATACTTTATCACACAAAAGACAAAAATTATTCTAGAACGTTTTTCGCCTAAGTTCATAAAACATTTCTTCTGTTTTAAAATAAAGCTCAAAGTAGCTATTGTATAAAAAATCAAGCCTTAATATAAGAATTGAGGCTTCCACGGCCGGAGTACGGTTACCTTTTCGACACGGTCCAAATCGGTCTTAAATCTAATGTTTTGTATAAATACATGTTTGTTCTTTTTTGTTATATTTTTGATTCCGAGTTGCACTACTGTTTTGAGAATTATTAACGTAAAGAATTAAAGACTTAAAAAATGTTTCTCAAAACATTTCCATTTTAAAGTTAAACAATTTCAATATTATTTGAAACCATGGTTTTGAATTTTGCATTTATTATAAGCGACTTTAACAAGAAGATTTTTACAGTGACTTTCTTTATTCATAATTTTTTTAATGTATACAGGTGCATTCGCATTATTGCCTGTCTAACTATAGACTTTTGAGTTTCAATTCCTTATTATCAATGTCGATTGTTTTTACCACCACGAAAACTTTAATCTTTTGTACAACCAACGACCGCTAATTCGGTTCTTTAATGTCAGGTGTCGAAGTTAACGTGAATGAATCCAATTCTTTAAATATGTAACGTAATTCATCTTTACTTTAGCGTTGTTACTCCTCCTTTGTGCGTTTCGTGTTTGATAATTTGTTAACCTTTTCGTCTTTTGTAACCATATTTTGTCAATAGTTGTTTTTAAGACCATTCTACTCCAGTCTTGAATACAAAATGGTTTTTCGTAAGAACAGAAGTCACCAAGTTTTCATATCAACGCAAAAAGTTGCATTAAATTTTTTTTCTGAGAATTGATGGAATCTCGTAAACAAGGCAGATGTCCATCTACACCAAATGTTGCTGAGAATGTTCGGCAAATCAAGGAGGAAGCCACATACTGATGAAAGACAATAATTTACATTCTTACCGCATACAGGTGAATGAATATTTGATTATTCCGTACGTGTTCAATATCGTCAGTAAATTTAAGCTTCTTAGGCAACGACACTTGGCTTCACCTTAACGGTTTTCTCAATTCACAGAGTTTGGAAAAACCAAATTTTGTTGAAGAGGTTCTGCTACAACATCATAAGATAGGCTGTTACTTCATGATATCGTATTATCAGGTTATTTTGATGGCATGGTTAACTTTCAAAAATTTATTTTTCACTAAAATTAATTATATTTGTTTAGAAGTTTTGAACGCAGGCAGGTACCAAAATGAATTCGTGTTATAATTTTTTAAAAACTGCACGATAATCAAAACCAGCGACGATATTTTCAAAAGGATCCTCAAATAACCTTAAATATAACATATAATTTTTTTTTAAATATAATGTAAGCCGGTATATAGGCAACCATAACCTTTAGGATCCTGTGACCTCACTCGATGTATTTTTACATATATAAATTCAATTTTTAACAATTGATAATTAATACTGAAGTACTGCGTGACATAATAATTGATAAAATTGATCAACTGAACAACAAATGGTAGAATAGAAATGATACGCAGAACTCAACATCGCTCCTAATACTATTAAATTCTAACAACGTAAATGTGAAGAAACCGACGCGTCAAGAAAAAAACATTTAAATAACTGTTGTCTAAAATTTTACGTAATTTTGATACTGACTTTAAAATTTGGAAAGTACCATAACGGTACTTTAATAATATGAACCTAAGCCGTTGGAGAACTTTTAAGATGAAGTTAAAGCGTAAGTGTTTTCTTAAACTCAGTGACGGATAAAATGAAAATGAAATGGAGTTAAAATTTTTGATTGGGAAACCGACGCATAACCCCTCAGCTTATTTATAAGATGTGGATTAAAAAAATAAGTTGGTGGAGAACATCTCATTTAATTTGTTATTATTGCGAAGGCATTTTTATAATCATAAAACAAACAACAACCTACAGAAAACATTTAAGGGAGCAAAAAGGCACGTTACTCGATTTATACGACAAATCTAAATGTAATCGTATTTACAATTCCGCAGATCTGATTAGATTTTGGGCATTTATTTATCCGAATGGTACATTTTTAATATTGTATTGTGATGTAAGTGTTATGTATGGTGCCCCAGAAGATTAGTATCAACATGTATAGTGTGGTAACGAAACCGTGTGCAATTGTGGATTGATTCGTTTTGGCAAAGCATTTGCTTTAAGGTTTAGGAAAACCACTAAAACCTAAACGTGCCAACCCTCACCCACCTTAGTATTAATAAGTAATAATATTAATTAAGTGTGTAGACATTATAGAAGGTAAATAAGAACATAAAATATAGCAGCGCAGCCATTGCATAACGACATATAATAAACCAGTCCATGCGCCACTCACGACGATGACGAAAAAAATAGTAGGTTAAAGAAATAGCAAACAAAACAATGGAAAAACAGATAATCAGGACAGATAATACAAAATATTGCGTAACTTCAGATATTCTTAAGATTAGTAAGCCATAATATAGCTTCGTCCGTTAAATTATGAATGTTTACAAACCCTCCTTTAAACTTTGTTTCTGGTTTGTTTCCACATTCACGATTTGGATTAGAAATTGCACCCCATTTAAACAACATGCGATTTACTTTTGATTAAAACTTTTCTTTTTTGATCAAAGCCCGGGTCTTTTAACTGGAGGGTTCTCAATATCATTCTAAATTTTTGTCAAGTTGGCATTTATCCCATTCTCGTTTTAACGGAGCTTTTCGTCAAATGTTCGATGGAGTAATATTACAAAGAACAGGAAGCCAATCTAGAAGAGTAGATTTAATGGTTCCACTAAGTATATTTATGTCTTAGATATAAATATTTGAAAAACTCTAACTACTAATATATTCACAACGTACAGAAAATGTAAATATTTACTTTATAAAACTATTATACATAAATCTGGCAACAATCAAGCACGTGTATATCGGCATTGTTGTCGCTGTGATATATTTATTTTCACGCGTGCGTCAGAAAGGTTAGTAAAGTCATATTGTGATTTTGAAATATTTGAAAAATGCCCATTTTGAAAGAGATTATACAATAGTAAACAAACGCCAAGAATAACTCGACAACTATTTCGTCCTTTTGGGACTCTTTTTAGACGTTAACACGAGCGGCACTAAATGTTGCAATATTTTGTTGTTCATGCTGAATCTTTATTCTTTAATATAATTTTATGAAAACTCTTGAACGGTTTAGTTCAAAGATATTTTATCTGAGGATGGTTTGTGTATTTTTTTATATTAGCTGGGCCCGTTTGAACAGTATTTGTGCAAAATTGTCAAAAAAAAATTAAAAAGATTTTTTGAAAACTGGTATCAAAATAGTAGTTTTGAAAATCGTGAAACGTCAATTTTTCAAATGATCCAAAATAAGGGTAAGTTTGTATAACATTGAAAGTTTTCTATAATTCTTACTGCGCTTCGTGGTGGTTTTCGTTTTTCTGGGTATCGGGCAGTAAATGTCTCAGATGTTCTTGACAAAATTTTGTTGTATTTCCCATAAATAATAAACGAATTCAAATGATTTTGTTTGTATAGTTTAGGCGGACCGGCATGTTTGAATTGAATTCTCGACCAGCAGCACAGCCTACTAATAATAAATTAGCTTAAAAAGCATCTAACATGTACTTGTGTTTGAAAACTGTTTATTTGCCAGTATGTCAACAAGTACGGATTTTTTCAAACACTCTTTATAATTTTTTTGACAATTGTGCACAAATACTGTTCAAATCTTAACATAAAAAATACATAAACCAAGTAAAAAATGTTTTTGAATAGTTGAAAATTCAAATTAGTTTTTGGTCTGCAAACGCCAATTTTGACATAAAACATTAAATAAGTCAGAAACGATTGAGGTGAGGTATGTGACATTGTACATGAAATATGCCTAGAATTAGACGTAGAATTTAAAAATGTAGTAATATATAGGGTGTTCCATTTAAAACAAGCAATTTGATACATACTTCCGGTAAAACCGGAAGTTCTACCATCTTTACAATACTTTGCTTGAATGACCCACACCGACTTTGGTATGTTCGCAAATTTTCAGAATTTTCCTACGTACAGTTTTTCCATAAACAATCACGGCGGTTACCGGTGGACTACCCTGTATATGTTCTTTATGTGTAATTATTTCAGTATCATCATTTATTAATTTAATTAAAATTGAAATGTTGGTCACGTCCTTTTCTTGGAGATTTTATTGATTTTCGTTGCCTATCTTAGATATTTTATTCATGTCAATTTTCTGCATCTACATTTTCTTCGTCATTAATGAAATAATTGTATTACTGCGTCATTGCAATTTGTTATTTTTTATTCTGCAACTGCTTCAGAAGTTGTTATTACGAATTTCGGTATTGCTTTATGAGTTTCTATTGTTTGTATTTCTTCTAGAGTTTTTTCAGCTAGTCCGATTTGGCTCTTTTTACTTTTGTACGTCTATTTTCTACTTTATGTTGCAAATAAACTTCTTTTTAGATCAAAATTTCTAAAAATACTATTGACAAGGTTTGGGTAAAGTTGTATTAGGTATGTAGAAACTATTTTAATTTGCGTATTTAAAGGTTATATTCCTTAGATTATTATTAGGGTTAGATTAAAAACAATCTCGAATCGCTTACTGTAAATTTCAAGGGTTGTACAATTGCGAACAAAGCATCAGGCAATTTGACATTGCTTTTAGTTTAATGCTTTGTTGGTAATAATAATCAAAGAATCGACTTTTGTAACTGCTTTCACATCTGCCGAGTAAGTTGCTTTGGTACTAGATAGCACGAGCCCGAACTAGATGTCGTAACCATCTTATTAGTCATAGATTAGGTACAGCCGCTCATATGGTACGGCGTAGCACTTCATGACTTTCACGGAGATCGGAATTGCAGGAGCAAAATACGTACTGGGCGATTGCGTATACACTTTGCACCAAGAATGAGCAAAATCGGTCTACAAACAGCGTAGATATCTGGTGCGTCGTAGAGGATGGTGCACTTTAGAGCTTGTAGGAAATCAGGATCGGGTTTGAAAGACGTGTCGGGACAGTATTGCGTCACGTTGCACCTAGTTTTCAGCTGGTTTGCACGACTTGCAACTAAGGGAATGCACCGAGCGACATTTTCTAGATAATGAGACACTTTTCAACCTTTGTGGAGTTTAGGATCCAGCATGGATGTGTTCCAGGATTTGTGCCTTCATTTTATGCATTTGTTATACAAAAATACATCCGGGCCATTTCTGACCCCAAAAGCTGTTTGGCAAATTGTTTTTCTAGATGATTATGCACTTCTCGACCCTTCTAGGAGAGCAGGATAAAAACCGAGACCCTACAGTACCTAAAGAACTTTGCCAAGTGGTACCTTTTTTTCACAAGGTGCAAGGTGAAAGCGATGATTGCATCTTACTTGTCTTACTATTTGCAGTTTGTCATTGTTCATTCGTTTAAAGTTCAGTAAATCACTTGAATTGCACTCAAAAGTTAATTGTTTGTTCCAGAAAAGTCTCCCTAATATACATGATTGTATTGACTTGCTCTAAATTTGACAGTGCCAATTGATTTTAATAAAACGAGGAGTAGAACTTTTTCCGTTCTTAATAAAAATAGAGTGAACACTTTGAACATGATAATGGAAGAGGTAATGTACGAGTATAAATCGTACTAAATAATATTTTTAATTATATAATTAATCTATAGTTAATTGTATAATTGACACATTAATTAACATAATAATTATTTCAATTTCAAAAATTAATAAACTACATTAATTATTTATAATTCATTAACATAATTAATTAAGTCTGAAGAGTTTATTAATTAACCTCAACTGTGACTTGTTGGTATTATTAGGAAAGAGTAAAGACCCACATCATGCGATTGAGGCGAATATAGACACTTAAGCAGTAGCCGGGTTATCCCAAAATGCCCCCCAGCTTTCTTGAATAATTCATCAGCTGGACGTCTAATGCTAAACTATTTGGTTTGGCTCCTCCCCCCTATTGTCGCTTCTAATAGTAAAAAACCAAGCTAGAAGCTACCGTCACTGCATATAACCAGTACTCCTGTTAAGGATGTCTTAGAAACTAAAGAAACTGAAAAAAGGAGAAAAGAAAGAGGAAAATCGGAAGAGAAGAGAGGGATATACAAAAAGAAAGCTGAAATATAAAAAATAAAAAGAAGAAGATCCAAACGGAACAAAAACCGAAATATGTAAGAAAAATAAAATTTGATGATAACAAATAATTCTCAGATACCTCCATATCAATCATTTATGTGTAAGAAGATAATAATGATAATTACGTCAAATCCATCTGTTTAGTTCGTAAAGATGTAAAGATAAAATTTTGTACACCTGTTCTTTATGTCTAAAATGAGTCCATGCTGAATGTACTGGTGTGGTTACAGCAGAACCTAACATGACGATTTTGACATAAAGTTTTAAAAAAATTTAAGTAAGTTTTTAAATAACGTATAATGATGCCTCTGAGATGAAAAACAAGATATTATGTTGAAATCACGTGGAGAAAACACTATAATAAGCTTATCATCTTACCCCTTCTTCCGCTATATAGTGTTACATGTCGGAAATAAGAATTGATTTATTCCTGGTGTAGACTTTCTTTTTCTTCGTATGCAAAAAATCCAGACTATCATGAAGAAATGAATGGAGTAAACTTTATGCCCTGGTTTGAAAAGGGATTGTTCCTCATTGAATGATACCATTAAAACGTTTACATGTTGATTTTATTATTATTTTATTGTAGCAATAAACCACAAAAGTTGTACGTTGCTGATCAGTTAGAGCTGATCAATATGGACATAAAGTAGTACAATTACCATCATGTCGTGAGCACATATCGCACTCTCGCGACAAAAGTGACATAACTCAAAAATCGCGACTTTGAAGTTAATACCGATAAATGGACGCTTACAATAATATCCATCAGTCATCAAAAGCGTAATAAATTGATTTCATCATCTGGCCGCATGATGGCAGTAGTGTCGTTTTTCACGTTTCACCTAAGATTGACAAAATCGTAGTATTTCGAGTTGTGTCAGTTTTGACGAGAAAATTGCAGTGTGCCGTATAAAGTATTTAGTGTTGTGACAGTTTTGTATATAAAATCTCATCAATAAATTGTTCCAATTTGAATTGTGTCATTTTAGCCGATCGAGGTAAGTAACATGTTGATCATTATTTTGGATTAGGTCATTTTTCATGACTAATAATTTCATTGATGGATTTTTCGTTTTCAGGTATTTTTATTGTAAGGACTGAAGGCGAAAAGACATTAACATTGAAAAACTTGCATAACTTTTAAACCGCTATATAAATTTTCAAAAAAATTTAGTTTTGGATAGGTTATTTATTATATAAAAATTAAGAAAAACCAAAAAATCAATCAGACTTATCGTCATAAAAAATTTTGAGCGTGTCGGGAATGGTCTCCATCATAGCTCGACACTTTCTTGGTCGCTCCGGTCCACATTTTTCTAAAACTTTCAATCGATTTTGTAGCCTTTTTTGTCTGCTTCAAGCTTCTTTTCACCAAAGCCCAGTACCGCTCGATTTGGCGAAGCTCAGGGCAATTTGGTGGGTTAGCCTCCCTGGGTACAAAATCGACATTATTCTCTTCGTACCACTTTTTTGTCTGCTTACTGTAATGGCACGAAGCTAAATCCGGCCAAAAAAATGTGGATACCTTACGTTCTCAGAAAAGGCCGCAATCTTTTTTGGAGACACTCCTTCGTGTAAATATCGGAGTTAATTGTTCCATTTGTTATGAAAGATTGACTTCTTTCACCGCAGCTACAAATCGCCTGCCAAACGAGATATTTTTTTGGAAACTTGAACTTTATTTTAGTTTTAAACTTTTTAGGAACATTTCCTCGTCCACAGGAAACTTAAACTCCTGACCAGGAAAAATCGGCGAGGACGTAAGTCTCATCGTCCATCACGCAACATTGACGTTTTTGGAAAAAATCTGCTCTCAACTTTCTGGCTCGTTTCTTGGCTTCAATGTTTTTCTCCGCATTACGATCTGGAGTTGTTTGAACTTTGTAGGACTTAAATCCACTCTTTTTTTTATTTTTCGAATTGTCTTTTCCGACAAGTCGACTTTTGCAGCTAATTTCCGGTTCGATATCAGCGGATTCTTAACCATCGCAGATATTGCCTTTTGCACCTTTTTTGGTGAATGAAAACCCTCTAGTCGTCCACTTCCTGGTTTCCGTGTTATGGTAAAGTCTTCCTTGTACCGCTTGATGACTTTTGCTGCCACTTGCCTGCAAACCTTTGCCTCCTTTGCAATGCGAACGACTAACCATTGTGGATTCTCAACAAATTTTTTAATGATTAATCTATGTACTTCCACTACTTTTGCCATTGTGAACACAATTTGACTCAAATAAAATAAAAATTTGACGACATATTCTGACAACTATTTCAAAGCCTACTATATCAAAATTTTGTAAAAAAATTATATGGTATAAAAGTTACGCAAGTTTTTCAATGTTAATGTTTTTTGGCCCTCAGTCCTTAATGGCTCAGCTAAAATTATGAAATTAGCAAGGTCAATTGAGTTTGCACAGGCAAATAGTTCTACAAAATCGACCACAGTAGATCGTGATATTATACCAAAAAAGAAAATCTGCCACCTGAACATAACGTTCCGGGAACAGCCATATAGCTTCATGTCAACCAACTGAACATTATGAACATGTTGAACAACAACAAATTATAAATTCCAGAGTGCCTAGTTCTCAGAACAAAGAAGATAGTGGTTTCATTGTACCAACTGAACTTTACGTTCCGGAAAGTTTAACATCAGGTTCAAGTGAACCTTCTGAATATTATGTTGAACAACATTCAATGACTTCCACGATTCCTAGTTGAGTGCGATACAAAATTGCGTTTGATCAGAGTACCTACAACACAGAACTACTACATTTCTCCCGTCGAAAGCAACGAAATTGATGTCGACGATTCTGACGTTGACCCAGATTTTGAAGATCCAAATTTGAATGCCGTTTGCAACAATTCATCAGACAGCACTAAAGAACTTGTTAAATCTGAAACCAAAGATTCCGATGGAAAAAGAAAAGAAACGGAAACGATGTCCTGAAAAATGGATAGCTAAAAAGTTCAATTATTAAGGAATTCTGGTAAATCTTGTGTATCAAGGTCACAAAACAAGAAAGAGTTTTCTGCAAGAAAAATGCGTTTTCCATGCGGAGAAAAATGTAGACTAGGTTGCAGCAAAAAGATTACGGAAGCAGAAAGACAAACAATTTTTCTTAATTACTAGAAAATTGCTGATCTACAACTGCAAAGGGAATTTATTGCTAGGCACACAGAAGTTATAAAATCTAAATATAGATACTCAAGTACTCAACATTTCAGAAACTTGAATTCGGCATTCTATTTTCAGATAAATCATAATCGCATAAGAGTATGCAAGATGTTTTTCAAGTCAACACTGGACATTAATGATAGACCTATTCGGACTGCATTGTTGAAGAAAAATGATACTGATTTCTTGGACTGTGACATGAGAGGAAAACGCAGTAAACAGCCAACTGTAGATCCTCAAATCGAGGAAAGTGTCAGGAAATTTATTGACGCTATACCCCGAATAGAATCACATTATTTGAGAGCTCAAACAAAACGTGAATATATTGAAAGCGGTAAATCGTTGGCTAATCTGTACAGAGATTACAAGGAAGAGAGGGAGAGACAGGAGTTACCAGTTGCACACTCAGTTATGTTTAATCGCATTTTCAATATCTCCTTCTATACACCAAAGAAGGATCAGTGCGATTTGTGCGAATCCTACAAAAATTGTGACGAAGGAAAACAAAAGTTAGTAGATGCTTATAATGATCACACATAAGGGAGAAAAAATTATGCCGTGAGGAGTAGAACTCTGACAAAAACAATCAACAAAATAGTACATACGTTGCTGTTTACGACCTGCAAGCGATGATGCCCGTACCAAAAGGGTTGGTTTCTTCATTTTATTACACAAGTAAACTAAACTGTTTTAATCTTACCATCAGTGATCTACATGCCAAGAACGTAGACTGTTTTTTTCTGGAATGAAACAGAAGGTAAACATTGACATAATATTTTATTTAGACAATTGTTGTGGTCAACAAAAGAATAAAGTTTTACTTGCCACTTACGCGTATGCGTTGAACAAATTCCCAAAATGAAGGAGATACTGTGCACACTGTGATTGAAAAACAGATTAGACGACACCTCAAATCTGGGCCTATTTACATACCTGACCAATATTCTACTCTGATACAAATAGCCAAAAAAAATGGGACTCCGTATCCGGTTCACGACTTGACTTATCACGACTTCTTTGACCTCAAATTATTACAGGAAGAATGGGGTAATAACTTTTCCATAGCCGTCAATAGAACAAAAGTGAAGTCGCATGATATTAAAATACTAAAGGTTCAAAAGGAACATCTCCGTAAATTTTTTTATAAAACGTCTTACGCAGACATCGAATTTAAAAAAGTCATTGTGAGGAAATCAAAATCTCAACAAGACTTTAATTCTGTGCAGCGAGTTCGAGCATATTTGAAGAAATTGCCTTTAAATGATGTCAAAAAGAAAGCCCCACAATCTCTGTGCGAGAAAAGTACAAATAAAAAACAGTATTATGAATAATTTTATAAAAATATTTTTGATTTGTACTAACCTACTATCAATACGTCAAGTTTTATGTACCTAGAATATTATGTAGTTTAATGTTTCATTATGTAACTACTTTGACTGGTTCATTTCAATAAACAATCAGTAAAAGTTGATGAAAACTATCTGAATTTTACTTCTCCTGGGTTCAAATACAATATTACAAAACGTCACAACTCTAACAAATCGTCTCATTATTATCATGAAAAAACGTCATATCACAACGCTATTTGAAAAAAAAAATCAAAACTGTCACAACTCAAATATTTCATTGTATGGGGAATCAGAATAAAACGTCAACTCAAAAGAGTGTTTTTTAAGCTTTGAAAACTTGTATAACCAAAAAGACTTTATGGTGGCTTAGTTTAATTCAACATTCGCACAATCAAATACATTAGACTGTTCTGAAACACTGTATTAAGTTAGAGTTAGTTTTTCGCAATTTCTGAGGATCTAAGTTTTTTGAGTTGTGTCACTTTTGTGGCAAGGGTGCGATATATGGAGCATTACTAAGGCTTACTACAACGTATTGAGCGTGATGAAAAAACTGTGAACACTGTATAAATATGTGGCATGAAGAAAATGACGGCGATGGTAGGGATTATTCAGAAAATTATGAGGATTTCGAAGTTACGTCTTGCTTCACTGGATTGTTTAATTTTATAAGTGAACGGAAATAACATTAAGTTAAATTTGGAATATTGGAACCAAATGAAACGTAATTATATAAAATTGAGGTAAATGGAGCGGGAAACAGAATATGTTAAAGTCTTCCGACAATGGAAAAAATGTTGATAGTTATGGTTACTCTTTTGACCGTCACACCGTTTCGAATATTTTTGTGTAAATTTAACCTAAAATTAAAACGTTTTTATAATTGCTTGAAATTTTGTAATACGTATAAATCTAATCAACTATCACAAAAAAAGTTGTGCAACAAATTCTCATTTAATTTTAACACGGTTATATTTTACTTATTTTATTTTCTGCACGCAACCTTATTTGAATAAATAATATGCTTATCTACGCCAACAGTTATACAAACATACACCGTTTAATAACATAAGAGCCGCGAATAAATACATGTAAGTACATATAATTCGACCGTAATTTCAAATTTATGGAAATTGATAAAAATTGAAAATTAATTTAGCGTAATGTAATTATCCACTCACTTTTCATTTCTTTTAAAGTACTTTCATGTTAGATACATGTATAATAATTAATTTACGATTTTTCAACACTCATTAGTACCGCAAAAAGCTTGTTAATTATAAATATACATTTAATGAGTGCGATCTCGGATAACAGATGTCTTAGAAATGAAACTTTATCATAGCATACAGATTTATGGTAATTGTAACATTTTGACGTAAACACATCTAGAAATTATATAATAGCCACAGAAATAAAATAATGATTTTTGTGAAAAATGCACATCCGAACAATAAGTAGTTATGTAAGTGTTCTTCCGTTATCGCCGTTACAGTTTCCAGCACTTTAATTACATTTAACAACTGCTGTTGAACAAATAAAAATTCAAATTTAAAATTTTCCAAGTTAAGGGTCAGAGAAATTTTAAAAACATTAATATTACATTTGTTATTAAAGCAATGAATTTGTAAAGAAATCGAAGATGCGTTTTTTATATTTCAACTTTTACATTTATAAAACGTGGGCCGATTGTTTAATTAAATGAAGAGCAAGTTCGAATGTTTTTGTTTACGAATGTCTTAATCAAATGATGGGATATTAACAAATAATTATTAGATTTGTTAATTACTTTGCCGTAACCGTATTAATATTTTTTAATTATTTACGGATATATGACGCTTTCGCGGGGATACTGTACGGTGTTCGAATCACCATGACCAGGAATTGAGGGGGTCGGCGAAAGTAGTCAAATTCGTATAAAAAGACGGGGCATCTCTCCGAAATGCATCCAGTTGTGTTTCTTTCTTTACGTGTCTTACTTCTACGGCATAATGAAATTGCTGGTGAGTGCAAACATATGGTATCCGCGCTAAGTGAAATTGTTGATTGCGCCTATAAAATTACCCATTTCCGCTATTTTTTTTATTACAAAATCGGTGTGTTAAAAATTAATGTTGATATATTTGTTCGCAGGAGCTAACAGCTTTGTTCTCACTTATACTCATCGTAACAGCCGAAAAGGAAGAGAAGGCCGCTGATTCGAAATCCGCAGAATCCCAAGATAAGAAACAAGATAAACGTGGAATTGAATTGGGATATGGCGGTGGCGATTACGGCGGTCACGATTTCGGTGGTTTTGATGGTGGACATGAACTTGGCGGTGAACAAGATTATGGAGGACACGATTTTGGTGGAAACGATTACGGAGGTAGTTATGGCGGAGGTGGCGATGGACACGACGTCCATCAGAAGAAAACAGTAACCGTTGTTAAAAAAGTACAAGTTCCATATCCTGTTGTAAAACATGTACATGTCCCTGTGGAAAAAACCGTACACTATCCAGTAAAAGTACAGGTGCCGCAACCTTATCCAGTTGAAAAAAAAGTGCCGGTCCCAATTACTATTAAAGTTAATGTACCCGTACCAGTACCTCATCCGTACCCAGTTGAAAAACCAGTTCATGTTCCGGTAAAGGTACCGTATGATCAACCCTACCCGGTAAAGGTTCTTGTACCCCAACCCTATCCAGTTATTAAAAGAAATTCCAGTCCCTTATAAAGTTCACGTTCCTCAACCTTATCCTGTTGAAAAGAAAGTACCATATGCCGTTAAAGTACCAGTGCACGTACCAAAACCATACCCAGTAGAAAAACTTATACCGTACCCCGTGCAAGTTCATGTCGACAAACCTTATCCTATTCACATTCCACAACCTTATCCAGTACATGTTGAAAAGAAAATACCTTATCCAGTAGAAAACCCGAGACCTGTCCCAGTGAAAATACCAGTTGACAGGCATATTCCGTACCCAGTAGAAAAACCCATACCGTATCCAGTTAAAGTCCCAGTTCCCGCACCATACCCAGTAGAAAAACATATTCCATATCCAGTCGAAAAACATGTGCCGTACCCCGTTAAAATTCCAGTCGATCATCCAGTACCGGTACAGGTTATAAAGAAAGTCCCAATCACGGTACCAAAACCGGTGCCCGTTCCAGTCAAGGTACCGATAGCAGTTCCTGTACACGAACATGAACACAGCCAAGGAGATAGTTACGACTTTGGCGGAGAAGATGTAGGTGAACATGGATATCATTAACTTATACATAAATGCTCTAGTGATATTTAATTTCCTTTAATTTTTACCTGATCTGTTTCTCAATTTATGCAGTATTATAGATTATGTTGACGTTTTAAATTTCTTGTATGTTGTTGTGTGTAAATAAATATTTAAAATAAATGTCGGCTTTTTCACTTACCTCATGTAGGGAATGTTTGCAGGAATGTGGTACTTTGCTCCTGGATCAAAGTCCATCTCGGATCGTAACACAGGTGGTTTAATACCAGTATATTCTTCACTAAAATTAGTATAAATAAAAGAACATTTTAAATTCTATAAGACTTACCTTAATCTCCACCAATGACAGTTATATTGATCTTTATAAATGTCTCCCTTAAAAACATCGTACCTCCATTTATCCATTAAGTAAGTGAACGGCAAAAACGCCACTTTATCGAGTGCAGTATGGTACAAATAATTAATGTCAACAGCAGAATCATCAACGGATGGGGCAACTAAGCCTAAAGCCTGCAAATGCCTTGGTGTACCAATTGATAACCCTATCGCTTCCCCGATGGCTTCGTGGAAAGCTAAAAATTTCATTTTGTAAGTTTCATTATTGTATCAATTAACGCGATTAAGAAAGTTATTGCGCAAAAATAATCTAACATGTTCGTTATACACTTTCACTCGTATTACAATTTGATGTAACAGATGTTTAATAAGATTTTCTAATCTTATACGCTTTAATTTACTACCGCAGTCATGCAAAATAAATGTTACCTTGACCGTAACACTATTTATTAAAGCAGCCGTATGTTGTAATACAATGTATGATACAATACAATTAGAAGAATGAACTTGTTGCAGAATAATCTAATTCATTGTGAAAATATAATGACTTATAGGAAGTAATGCCACAAAGACTTAGATATTAATTGGGTGTACGGTGTTTTCAATTGTTTGAACAAAAATTATGATTATTAGACCGTATTACGTATTTCGTAAATATGTAGCTAGTCAAAAATATAAATATGTGCAAATATGAATTACATGATATATTTTGATCAAACTCGAAACTACTTTGGATTTAATAAATCAGGTACTGACAGATGTGGAACGAAGAAAGTACAAAACGTGTACTAATTTCAAATGAGACTAATTAAATGGATTCAAGCACTGCATTTTGGCATATTTTTGATAATATAACAATAGATAATAGAAAAATTATATTGTTCGATAACTGTTTAATTTCTTTTTAATTTTCATGTGGACTTAAAATAATTTACCGTAATAGAAGAACGGAAACTGCATTAAAGAATGAGGTGCACTACAAAGCCCACATTGCTAATAAAAATGATTGTTAAGAAAATGCCGCGCAATTATCGTATCACAGTTATTTGAACAATATTTAGAAAAATTTAGGAATACATTATTGAAAAGGTTTTTTTTTCTTTGCGATCACTGATTGATTTGTGTGGCGGCTTGTCGTGTGTGATTGCGCGCGAAACATCTATTTTGTTCACCTCAATTAGTTTGTTAAATGTTGCGATAGGAAATAAAGCCCATTGTTTAATAATTATACAGGGTGTCTCACCGGAAACCACCATTAGCCGTAAACAGGAAAAGTATACATGGAAAAAATTTGAAAATTTAGAGAATATTTTCATTCTTCTGACACTTCCGGTTGTACCGGAACTTGACATTAGGATTACGGCTACTACTTTTGGGGATATTTGCAATTTTCTACTATTGGGGGGTACCAGATCTGTTATCGAATTGGTCATGATTAGTATTATTTGAGAAACATAAAACTGTGTGAATTTGAAATAACCCAATCAATTTTCAAATCATTGTTGTGGGTTGTATTTCCAATCATGCCGGCACATTAACAGTTAATATAACAGATCTGGTACGCCCTAATAGTAGAAAGTTGCAAATATCTCGAAAAGCAGTATCGTAATGGTAACAATGCAAAATACAACGTGTTCCATTTGACTTAAAAAGTTATTGCTCTTTTGTAACAGCAAATATAAAATACTTAGTATTACATTTTTAATCTACGGGCACATCTTCGTTTGCTATATTCCATTCTCATTATACCAATCAAAAATTAACCCGACATGGAGTTCCCAAAAAAAGTTAAGTTATGTCATGTGATTTTATCAAGTCTGTTTATGCACATAAGAATTGAGAACTAAAATTTAAAACGTAAACGGAGGACCTGGAAAGTTAATTATCTTTTAACTTTTTAATTAATTTTTACATGAAAAACCAAATGCCCATTCGTGATAACAGCTGTTTGTGTAACCGCGCTATTAGTTGAACCGTATGTGGTTGTTTTACTTGGCTTTACTAACCTTAAATGCACTTAATATTATTTAAACGTTGAAATTGTTGAAAATCGAGTGGGACAATGAATTATTAATTTGTCTTGCCCAAAAAAATATCCCAGCTGTGGAAACGATACAGTGCAGAGTTTAAAAATAAAGTAACAAAAAAATGCATGGGCGATGTTTGCTAGCGTTATAAATAATCAAACTGGTAAAAGCAACAATTAAATTTAATTCATTGTACCGATATCATTATGTGTTTCTAGCTGATGAGTGCGAGCAAAGATTTTCGGTTCTACGCAACAAATAGAACGTATACTATCATTTATCGTTGTTTGATTTGTATTTCGAGTATTACAAGGTAAGGCACTTTTTAATACTATGTTCGCATATCCTAAATTATTATGAATGCAATCATCAAGTTAAGAAATAAAATTCATTAAAATAGACCTGAGACTGAATGTGGAAGCCTAATCCATTTCATTTAACACTTCTAAAAACATAATAATGTTTGAAGTATTTAACTGCAATACCAGTAATAAGTACTTATCCTAACGTGAAGGGTCTGCGACTAAGAAAAAGGCTTATGTACAAACAGATAGTGTCAGCTTGTGTAAATTGTAAAAACGATTGCTGTAACCAAAATCGATCACAAGGTGACATTTGTTAAACAATCTCGATTATTAATCGCTATTAATACACTTCTTCGTTTAATAATTATTTTTGAGCGAACTCGATAGAAGTCCACGGAATATTTCAATTCTTTAATAACTAAAGTTGTTCAAGTTGACAGTTAAATTCAACTCTCAATACCAAGCAATAATCGCAATTAATATACAAAAGCAAAAAATTGGCAATTTTTATGAGAAATATGTTGACAAATGTTTATTTTTATAAAAATAAGAAAATTATTTTATTTTCTTTTTCTGGGACCCTCGAAATGAGCTAGGGACTCAGGGACCAGAAGCTATCATCTACGTGAATGAAAAATTATATAAAATTGCATCAGCACGCATCAAACAGGCAAACTCAAGAAAATTGTCATAATTATTGAGTGAATATTAAAAATAAGTAATCGGTAAGATGTTTTCTCTCTATTTTATACGTTTGATGAATTGTTTTGCCGTAGAGACTGTCCACGGACTCTTCTAATTGGAAGACGGTTAGAAAAACTCTCTTTTAGTATATGGCATCGAAATTGGATGCTTCATCGGACCGGTGTTAAAAATAATTGAGTTTATCAGTCTACTTAAATAATAATCAATTGTCTATGGACAATCTCTACGGCAAAATAAAATTAAGAATAGAATAAGTATATTCATTAATTAAACTAAATTGAGTTTCATTTATTACCATATGCATTACATTGATATGCGATAGATAAACTAATCGAATATCCTCTGGATATTGAAAATTCTGTATCCTCATATACAGTAGACATTGCGAAGGTATTATATATGAATATCCACAGGATATACCTCTAAACATCCATTAGATATTAGTAAACTACGTCTCTTGGACGTCCACGTTTGTAACAACTGGGCGTCGACAAGATATCCATTGTATGTAGGAAGCTTTAGGTAGACATACCGTGGATGGTCACTTTATCTAGTAAGGATATCTTCTAGACATCTAACAGATAGGTTAACTTAAATAACAACATCCTAAAATATTATACTCTACATGGTGTTTCGAAAGTACAAACTCTAAAGTTTATTTGTAGTAAAATATTTTTTTTTTCCTCAACGAAAGTAAAATAGGAAAAATCATAAGAGACATTTTTGTAAATTAATAAATAAGGTTAAATTAGTAGCGTATATAATTTTTTGGTCAAAGTCTTGATTCTGTAGTCAGTAAGTGTTTAATATCAGAAAACTATGTTAATGTTTTGTCTAATCCTTTTTCACCTAATTTCAATGAGTAAAAGAACTTAAGTTTATAGAGCTTAATCTTATAACGAATGAAACATCTAATTCTTACGTACATGAAGTTCAGACGATAAATCTCAAATGGATTTGTTTGAATTGCTTCCAATTTATCGTTATCCTTAAGAGGAGAGTGTTCGACAAGGTTGACCAATCTGATAAATTTCCAGTTTCATTAAAAAGCGCATTTACAGCGTCCGAGTAATGGGAGCACGTTGTGGATGTAAAGTTAAACTCTGCAGCAACTTCTCTGATATGATGGCATTTTAATTAGGGGTCACCCAATCTCTAACTAAAACTTAACGCAAAAAAATTCTTCCGTCTTTAAATAGATATGACTATCGACTTTATCTAATAAATTTTTTCGACATCTCTAACTTGAAGAAAAATATTGAGTATCACGACTATTTATCAATTTGTAATAGGCTGAGTTTAAAGTTCAGATTTGAATTAAGTACCTTTAAAAAATGTGACCCGCGACCTTGTATAACTGAGCAAACATTCAAATTTTTGTATGCGACATTCTAGAAATAAGCTGACGCTGTTTTCAAATTCATAAATTATAGCTCTAAGTTACTTAAATAGTCCATCCTTGAGAAATACAAATTAGTTTGTATGTATATGTTTTGAATTCGTATTAACACTTTTGTCACATTCAACTAAACGTGTAGATGACTAAAAACTATTTGTCTACTTTATTTATCCATTAACAATTATTGATCAGAACCAAGAGCGGATTAATATTGCAACTTATAGGTTAAGATAATCTACAGTTCAAAATTAGGTGCGAAATTAATAAACAAGTATTTTAGAACACATTTTATTCAGTTCTAAGAAATTGGATACAACGTTTGCCAAAATGAAAAATAAAGTTATTGTCTAATTAAAAAAGTTTCGAATATTTGATTGGTCGATCGACTGGCCAACTGTAAGAAGCGAAGGTTTGCAAAGATAGCAAAATAGCGAACGCTTAAATCGCGCGCCAAAAAGGATTAGCGAAAGAAAATTACACTTTGGAGTATGCCATTCGAAAATTTGCAAAATTACGATTATTTCTTTTTTTATTTTTGTTTCTAGCCCTAAGCGTAATGAAAATAAAAAATAAGTACATTTTTTAGCTATTTTCGCATTTTCTCAAGACACTCTGTAGCCTTTTTGTAAGTTTTTTTTTCTCGCTTTATCCTACGGACTAAGAAAAAAATGATCGTTAGGTGGCTTATCTTAACAGGTTTTTGCGTAACTCTAGCTGTTTAGGAAATATATGCCTTTAAAGTTTACCCTGTAAATTTTAAACGATACTTTGACATTTTTTAAAAAGACTTTGTGTACATCGTAGGGCGTTATTGTAAAAGTTACGTGACTCGTTTATGTACCATTTTAAAGAGAAAACTGTAAATTTTGCGCTTCTTTGATATGTAGGAAAATTTCCGAGATATAAGCCCTTAAAGTTCGGGGTGGAATTTTTTCGGTTTTCGGGGTGTTCCGAAAAAATTTACTGCTTTTTGGCTTTTCCCCATAGCTCTCGAAGCCGTTCGATTCGAACGCGATTTTTTGTTTAATTCTTGCGTAAAACGATGATATATGCGAAGGCCCGCAATAAAATTGGAATTACTTTTGAATTGGAAGTCGTAAAATGCGAAAAACCGAAACAAAAATCGAAATTTTCCGTTTTTTGCGTTCCAGCCGCCTTTCATGCCGTTGTGCAATATTATAAGTCGATTTTTCAGTATATTCCTAATTAGTGAATGTAATTTTCTTGGTTGATTTTAAATATTTGCTTCTCAATCGACACGGCACGATTTTTTTTATGGTTTATTTTGTATGTGTTTGATTTATGTTCAGTTCAGGACTAATGCCGCCTGTAAGCCGTGGGTGGAACAATTTGGGTCGAAAAACTTGAAACAGATCTAATTTTCAGTCTGATCCAACTATACAGCAATGTAAAGGGCGAAATGAAATTAAAACTATTCAGATATAAGAAACCCGTGCAGTCCGAATTTGAAAACTTTGAAACGAGCTGCTTTCAGTTACGATTGTTGCTATTGGATCTATGAACTCAGTTTTCCCATATTCTACGGTATCGAAATACACAAATGAAAACGTTGTATTTGGTGGTACAACGAGGTTAGAAGGATATTTTCATCAAATTTTGTCAGTAATTCGAAGGTCAACGCCAGCTGATGAACTTAGTGCGTGTTTTAAAGTCAAAGATGCCAAGAATTTAAATTTAAGGGAAAATATGGTGGACGATTTGCAAAATGATACTTAAAGGTTTTCCTGAATTAAGGCGTTCTTTATAGAGATGTGAAAAAAAAACAGCTTAATTCCTTGTCGACGTTTCAGCTACCAAATTGTGTAGCCTTTATCAAAACGAAAAATATGTTCCCAAACATTGATCAATATTACAGAGATCATATTTGGTTGAGCAAAGAAGCTGCATTGACTGCCAAAAAATGGAAATTAAATTTCCGATGAATTAAGGGCATTGAAATCAACTACTACCAAGTCGATGTCGTCAACTACTGCTATTTTATCTCCAATTAAAGATCAGATTAGTGATCATAATGTTGCAAAGTATAAACCAACCCGCCTATTTGTAACGGTAATTACAAAAATTACTGAACAACGTAATCCAACTAACCATTCTGAAAGGAAAATATAAACTTGAAGACGTTTTTATTCCACGCATTCCAATGATTTCGACTAACATACCCTTTACATTTAAATTATTCCAGTACGGTTTGTTTTCGGTATGACACTGTTAGAGTTTATTGTTTCCGTTTTGGAAACCCATCAGTTTTGTTTGTTTACGCAGCATGTAATCATGAGGTAAACCTAATATAGATACATAGTGTATTAATGTATACTTTTAAAATAATAAATCATATACAGGGTGTTCTATTTAAAAAAATATTTATGTGTCTTTTTAATATGACGACTTTACTCCCATTTCTAGAACACACTGTATAATAAAAATTAAAATTTACATTTACAAACGATACAGAGTTGTGTCGCAAAACAGAGTTATGTTATATACAGTTGCTTAAATATGTAAGCTATTATCTAATCTCAGTAGAAGATATTCGACTTTTTCTACATAGGAAAAAGTGAAGTTTAGATTAAAAATGATTATTCACTTTCAGGATCTACTTTGAGAATCCATTTAAGTTTGAAGAAAATATAAACATACATAAGTAAATTAAAAATAAAAAACTATGTAAGTGGCAATAAGGTGCTTTTTAACTCCTCTTGGGTTTAGTAAACCAAAATTCAAAGAATCACTATTATTTATATACATGTATGTACAGTCGGGGACATTAAAAAAGCCCATCCCTAGGCGTTCTAAAATAGACGCGCGGCAAGTTGTCCTAGACCGCGGTTTCCCAACTTCATTTTCTAATTCATTCATTATGTGTTTTTTAGCAACTTAATTCTTTTTATTATGTACATATTTTTACCAATCTTTTATTTTGTATAAACAGATATACCGTGTGGCCCGCGAAAATGTTGATAGGCATTTACTATTTTAAATTAAAAATTAACGAATATCTTTTTTCTTACACAATATCACAACATATCATGTTAGTTAGATAAAATAGATAATAATGAGTATTCAAAGCGTATCTTACTAAAACATCAGTAAAACCAGTTATTTTTTATCATTTTATTTATTAACAAGTTTTTGCGTCACTTACCTAAGGTTTGACTTCAATTGCGGTATTTTTTATTAACTTTATTATAATTCAATTTTGTAAAATGAATATAATATTTTAAACAAAATATTAAACTCATTTTTATTAAAATTTAAATGATTGTAAATTGTAATCAATTTCTGTAAACCTTTTAAAGTTCTCTTTCTTTTTTTTTTTTTTTTATAAAAAAATTCTCTTTAAAAAAATCTTGTTTTTAAAATAAAAAAAAAAGAAAAAAAAAAAAAAATTTAATTTCCTCTTCTTTTCTAAAAAATAAAATAAAAAAAAAAAAAAAAAAAGTTTTTTCTTTTTAAAATAAAATATTTTTCTTATAAAAATTTTTTTTTTTTTTTTTATTTTTAAAAAATTAAAAAAAAGATGTATTTTTTTTTTTTTTTTTATCTTTTTGAAATAAAAAAAAAGTTAAATTTCTTCTTTTTTTTTTTGTTGGTTTTTTTTTTAATTTTTTATCTTTTTAATTTTTTTTTTTTTGGGTTTTTTTTTCTTTTTAATTTTTTTTTTTTGTTGGGATTGCATTTTTGTTACACGTTTGTTACGGTAATTTAATCTCCGGTACAAACCGCACTACGTTTGTTGTTTTTGTTTGACGTTTCTAGATGGCGCGCGAAGGTGTTTGTTCTGCGCTTGCTCCGCGATTCACTCGTTTCCTATTCAACAAGAATTTCTAAAAGATGGTGGACGTGTGTGCCGTGCTATAATTTTGATTAGGGTAAGAAATCCGCTTGTTTCTGGGCAATCCGTTGTTATGTGTCGTTATTTTTAGCTCGTCGTATACTAGGAAGATTCAATACGAGTAATATTCGCCAAATGGACGGATAATTGGGTCTTTATTGCGCGTTCACCATAAGTTTTAAAAATTTCCTATTTATGCATACAACGTGGACGTCAACATTGTTTCTTCTGTTATTTTAGATCTTTTGCTACACTCGTTGAAACGAATCTTTTGCTACACTCGTTGAAGACGAATCTTTTGCTACACTCGTGGAAAACCATCTTTGGCTACATGCGTTGAAATCTTTTATCTTTTACTACAATCGTTTGATACCATCTTTCGCTACAATCGTTGGATACGATCCTTTGTTACAACCTGTTGCTACAATCTCGGATACGATCTTTTGCTACCATCTTTACTACTATCTAACCGTACACGGTAGGCAGATTTCTCCTCCGACACCTGGGGAACTCGAGAAGTAAAGCAACTTTTGGGTGAACAGTTATCCCACCGCCTGTTACGACAAAGTCGAAAAGAAAACATCTAAAGGTACCGTCTCATTTACGTTTTCATTTTATTATAATTTGAAACGCTAAGATAATTCGATCGCGCGATAACGAGTCGCGTATTTCAGTTAGTGGTGCGTGTGACACCTGATTAGCGAACCACGTTAGCGTTAAGGTTCGATCAACCCGACGCAGTTTGTACTCGAGCGCCTTAATCTCGGTTTATCGCCAATTTGTGAATTACGCCGATTTCTTTGTACGCACTGTTTGTAACTACACTGTTGATGTATTTTGTTGTGGGTAGTTTCCGATTTTAAAAATAAACTCTATTTATGTGTTATTACTGATATCGTGTTCGGTTATTTTAGTTAAGTGCCACGCCTTACGAAGATTTCTTTTTATCGGCAGTATTAGTTCTGCGCGATAATTATTACTTTGATTTGAACGTCCTTTTAACTGATTGGCGCCTAGTTTCACCCCTCGTGGATTATAAATTTCGGGCACGAGATACAGGGGTGTACAAAATAAATATTTTTGGAACGTTCAATACTAATGACCACGTTAATTGCGAGCGGCATATATACTCTCCTTACCTAGACTCACGACGCTCTGCCGAGGTTATCTAGCCTAGCCGGAAGCTGCTCAAAATTTACCGTCATTACGTAACCTGCTTACACGCCGCGCGGTTCTTAATTAAAGGAACTTGCTCTTATCTTTTTAATTTTGCACGGCAACTCTTTTGTCCGTCACATTGTTATACACCCTCTTTATTTGTGTGTGGGTTGGAGTAAACAAAACGCTTTTTTTTTTTTTTTTTTTTTTAAAATTTTGGGGTTTTTTAATATTTTTTTTTGTTTTTTATTTTTTGGGGAAATTTACAAACCTTCCTTTTATAGCAAGAACATACAATTTGGGCGAAATAGTATTATTCCCCTTCCTCCTCTTTCAATTCTTATTTTATTTACATTTGCTTATTGGTTGATGTTATACCTGTTTTAAGAACTTTTTTAGTTCTTCTTCAATTAAGTTTCTTTTCGAAGTCAACAAATGTTACAGATATCTTCTCTGCTAATGGTATTTACTTTCCATCAATCTATTAATAAATTTCCTTCTAAAATGACTTTTGGTCAGGTTGTCAAGTTTATAAGTAATTCTGTTCCATGTAGGCACTTTTCAAGCTTTGTCTACTTTCTTAAAGGGTATTACTACTATGGCGTTATTCCAGTAAATTAAATTCCAGTCATATTATTCTTAGCTTTTAAACGCATTCCTTTATTATTTTAATTAGGTCTCATGGAATTATATTGTTTTTAGTTTGTTTTAGTGTTTGTTTTATTTTGTCTATACTGATGCTCGATGTTTCCTTTGAATCTTCACATCCGATAGGGACTTGTTTAGGGGTGCTTAGTTTGAGATCTGTATTTAAGTTTTCTCATCTATCTTTCTATCCTTATTTTTGTTTCTTTTAAAATAAAATCAATATTGGGTTTTCATGATTACTCGTACATCCACAAATTCCCGTAATTGTACTAAGCAAATACCATACATTGCATTATTTTGTTTTTCTCAAAAACTTTCAAAATGAAGTTTTAATCATTTGTATAATAACTCAATATCTTACATAAACAATTAAATTAAACGCCGTGTGCCAACTTTCAAATTTTTCTGAAAATACGGTAATAATTATTAATTCGAATTTTAATGATTGTGTTACTTTGCAATTATTTTTAATTGATTGCACCACAAAAAATTAAATTCGGATAATAACGAAATGTATACGAATTTGAAAATGGAACACTTAGATCATTGACATTTTGATTAAATTGATATAAATAAGGAACCAAATATTCTTGAATAAAATAACATACTAAGAACACACGTTCAATATAAAAAATTATGTACTTTCACTATGTTAGATAGAATGTTGAAGTGAAAATAATTCATTTATGCGCAAATTAGCCATTAATAGTTTCGTTATGGATTAAATGCGTACAGATCTGCATTGATTATCTACAGATAAATAAAAGTTTATAAAAATATTTTTGATGGCCACCATTACTTTCTACGATAATAGTGTAATCGAACATTTGTATGTAGAACGCATTTTAAATATTTTCGCATTTTATAGAAAGTTACTTTAATTTAAATTAATTTCCGTACTAAACATACGTAGATATTTTTTTGCCATCTAGTAATTTTTTTGATTAAGTACTAACCTGGATTGGCTCCATCCCTAAAAACTTTAGGTAAATTTCTGTATTGAATAAAATAATGAATGTGTGCTAATTCGTGATGCGCGGTTATCAGATCTTTCATGTTAATTCTGGTGCACATTTTTATCCTGCAAATTGTTTAAGTTAATTACTCATTTTTGCAGACTCAGTTGATATTACCGAAAATCCTCCCGGTTGCAGAAATCCCACGCTGATGGTTGACATAAAACGACTCTGTCGAGAGGTTGCTCTAGTAAAGATCCGCTCCAGAAATCAATCGGAAGAGCTGAGAAATTCATTGAAACAAAGAAATCTTCTGCTAATCTAAACACATCTAACGGACCGTAACCCTGAAATAGTATGCATTAGTTGCGTTCAAATCACTTTCACATATTATTTATGTTAATTGAAATCAACTTATATTGTTATCATTTACGTACTTGACGAAGCATTTCCGGACCAACATCGAGGAAGTTCTCTTCCGGGGTACGGTTGGGATATATCAAAAAATATTAGTTCAAGACTGTCCCCACATATTTCCCAATACGTGGGCAGGAAGCGAGCTCTTCTACTTATTTTTTCTGGTCCGTAATATTCACGAAGACGTCTGCGTACGTATGCGTGTAAAAGTTCGTATAAGGGTTTAACAATTTCCCATGCTTCAGCCAAATCGGCGGATAACGATGGAGATTCGTATGGAAACATCCAATAATCCGAAGTGTCGGTAAAATCTAAAAAAGAAATGTAGTGTTCATTGTTATATCATTGTTTCGTGTATTTTTTGTTGCCTAACTCAAAGTAAATATATTCTAACAAATAAAAAAAAAGTTCCAGTTTGTTAATTAATATCCGCAATCAATAAATCATATTCCGACTTAACGGAAATGAAAGGGCTTGCCCGACTGGAACATGCATGATAATGATGTTTTTGCTTTCGTACTGCTATGGAAAGAAAGTAATCGAGTTTTGGTTTCTAGTTAAAGAACCTGTTAGACGAATTTATGTTATTAATAAATAACAGAAGTAGATAATAATCTTGTCAATACCTATTGATTTCCATTGGTTATATATCACTTTAGAATAGTTACTGTGTATAGTACGTATATTTATGCAGATACTATTGTTTTATATGGATCGTTATGTACCGGGTGGTCAGATAAGAATGCAAAGTTTTGTATCTCGGAAACTATTCGTCGTAGAAACTTGCGGTAAAAAAATATATGACTAAAGTGGCCAAAAAAAACCGTGGAAATTATTTTCAGATTTCCAAGATGGTCGCCAAGGGGCGCAACCGCCATATTAAACCTTTAAAGTAATTTTTCATTGAAATCCACCTAGTAAATGTACTAAAAAAATATATGTTCTTAAAAGCTAAGCTTTATTCGAGTAATTTTTGTTTAACTCTTTTTGACGTATCTATTAAAATAAAGTGGTGGAGGGGCTTCAATGTCTATTTTTAAATAAACAGCTGTAACTCCTAAACGACTGAACGGATTTCAAAAAACTTGGTCTCAGTTGGAAAAACATTTATTGTTCCATCAAACCCATCTTACCTGTGATATGGTTAATTCTTAGTGATGCCGCTAGAGCGCGTTTTTGATATAACAGCAGAAAATTGCAAAATTCTCTAAAAATTTAAATGCAATAATATGACTTTTTTCCCATAAAAATGTAGTGAAATGACACCTAAATAGGCTGGATGAAAACCGTATCTCGATATTTTATTCCTAGCCTTAAATATCGAAGAAAGAAAATTTAGTAATCATAAAATTTGAAAAGACGCTATTACACCGGTAATTATTCTTTTTTTATTTGTCTTTTCAAGATTCAAATAATAAAAGTATTGTTAGTTTAAATATTTAAAAAAACGTAATGACATGAGAAGAAAAAAGGATTCTGAAATAAAACTAATGCCTTCTTAAATGCTCGAACTGTCTTCCATCACACTCAATGCATTGTTGAAGCCGCTCATGTGTGGACGTTACAGCAGCTTCAATTTCTGCTCTTGGCAGACTACGAATGGCCTCTTGTATTCGTATTTTCATGTCGTTTCTCGTTGTTGGTGGAATTAGATAAACAATATCTTTTAACCGACCCCATAGATAGAAGTCCAAACTAGTGAGGTCTGGGGATCGGGGTTGCCACGGAAATAGACTTCCTCGTCCAATCCACCTCTGGTGATATCTTCGATCTCAATGTTCTCGCACATTTCTTGAAAAATGTGCAGGACATCCGTCTAGTTGCAAAAACATATTTTGCCGTAATTGCAAGGGCACATCTTCTAATAAAATAAACAGTTGGTTTACCAGAAAATCATGAAACACGGCATCATTTATTGGTCCATCGAAGAAATAGGGACCTATAATAGTTCCGTCCAGGATGGCACACAACACATTAAGACTCCAATGTCCTTGATGTTGGACTTCGCGTAACCAGTGAGGATTGTTGTCCGACCAATAATGCATATTATGTAAATTAACGTTTCCATCACTTCTATAGGTGGCCTCATCCGTCTAAAGAATTTCAAATAAATATTTTCTATTTTCCCTAATCTTGCCCAACATCCAATAACAATAATCTAGTTGTCGCTCGAAGTCTTCGTCATTTAAGGCTTGATGTAATACCATATGATATGGGTGCATTCTAAAAATTCGAAATAACAAACACATTGTGTAAAGTAGTATTTTAGTGACATAAAAACTTACCTAAGATCTTTAAAATATTTACAATAGTAGTACGTGATATACCCAACGCGAGAGACATTACTCTCGTACTAACTTGGGGATTCAATTGAACATATGCTAAGACATTAACCATATTGTCTTCCATTGTTCTAGCCGAGTGTCTTCGCAACTTAGGTCGAAAGCTGTCAGTATTACGCAAAATTTCGTACTAAACTCGGAAAAATTGTCGCATCGCGAGCTCTGTATACTCTTTGAGCAAGTGCCGCATTTTGAAGACATTCAAAATATATAGTAATTATATCGACAGCTTCATCATTTGTAAAAGGAGTTTTTAATAGTTCTAAGGCTTTACTTGTGTGTTGCAACAAACACAAATTACACTGTCACTTTAAGCATAATTTTAATATTTGTTGACAAGTTGATTTAATGCATTTGTTTTTCCCTCATGGCCTAATCTTTTTATTCTCCCTACCTTGCACTTGCATATATTATAATATGCATTGATTATTATGTCCTTACACGTTTTTTTAAAAATATTTGAAGTAACAATACTTTTATTATTTGAATCTTGAAAAGACAAATAATAAAGAATAATTACCGGTGTAATAGCGTCTTTTTCAAATTTTATGATTACAAAATTTTTCTTTCTTCGATATTTAAGGCTAGGAATAAAATATCGAGATACGGTTTTCACTAGCCTATTTAGGTGTCATTTCACAACATTTTTATGGTAAAAAGTCATATATTGCATTTAAATTTTTGAGAATTTTGCAATTTTCTGCTGTTATATCAAAAAACGCTCTAGCGGCATCACTAAGAATTAATCATATCACAGGTAAGATGGGTTTGATGGAACAATAAATGCTTTTCCAACAGAGACCAAGTTTGTTGAAATCCGTTCAGTCGTTTAGGAGTTACAGCTGTTTATTTAAAAAAATATTGAAGCCCCCTACATTTGATTTTAATAGATACGTCAAAAGAGTTAAACAAAATTACTTGAACAAAGCTTAACTTTTAAGAACATTTTTTTAGAACATTTACTAGGTGGATTTCAATGAAAAATTTACTTTAAAGGTTTAATATGGCGATTGCGCCCCTTGGGTACCATCTTGGAATTCTGAAAATAGTTTCCACGGTTTTTTTGGCCACTTGAGTCATATATTTTTTTACCGCAAGTCTCTACGATGAATAGTTTCCGAGATACAACCTTTGTATTCTTATCTGACCACCCGGTACATTACTCTATTTTTAAATACCTTTCTTGTTAATTTCTAATTAGTCGTTTTGAATTGTTACACGACCAGTATTTCAGTCATTGGTTAAGATTAATTTTTAAGAAGACAATTGTGACAACAATTATTACCATGACAGTAAAGCCAAAATGTAGGATTAACCCATAGCTGCAATACTGGCCGTCAATGTTGTTAATAACCAATACCACTAGAAATCAATTTCGCAAAACATGAATAATTTATTTTTTGTGTAACCGTACAAGAATATACTACACCGCGGACTCCGGCCCGTCTGCGAAATGAACATGAACGCGGCTAGCAACCAGTCCGCTAAAAGGTAGAAAAGTTCGCTTCAACAATGTATTGATGGTGACTGGGAAATTAAAGATCATTGATTCAGATATGATGGTATACTATCAAATTTAGTACCTGTAAAATAGAATTGTTTTAACATTTGCATACCGCATAGCCTTTATTCAGTGTAGCTAAGTTTCATATGAGTATGACGTTTCATTACGACGAAGGAAACCATTATTGTTTTTGGTAAGTCGCAAACTTTTGCTCTACTTACATATTTTGTCATTTTTTATTGCTATTGTTTATATTTTAGTGATGTTTTCTCGCATTAATAGTTAGCAAATCTTTGTGGAGTGTGCCGTTTTCCATATTAAGGCGAGAGTAAAACAACGATGCAATATATTACTGACATGGAAACACGTTTAACGGGTCTGAAGTAAGATCTTTCAATAAAACAACTGAAAAAGCGGGTTGACATGATTGAGTGACTTTGTTAAACGGAATCCAATCCGCTATAATGAATAATGGTCTCATTGCATCTGTCTGCTTTTGTCATGAAACAGGTTGGATAAATGGCTAGATTACTTTATACGATTTGCAAAACCAAGTCCTCAGAGTAAAGTGTTACTTATTTCTGATGGACACTCTAGCCCCAAACATCTACCTACCCTTCAAAAAGCCAAACAAAATGGTATTGCATTATTTTGTCAACCCGCCCACATCACTCACGGATTTTAGCCGTTAGATGACGAATTTTTTGGTCCCCTTCAAACTTACCATAATCAACAGATTTCTTTCTGGTTAAAGACACACCCTGGAAGAGTGGTAACCCAGTATCAAGTGGCACAGATGAGGCATACATTCAAGCTGCCGAACCAGGAGCCGATATGAAAGCATTACAAAAAGTAGGGATTTGTAACTTACACTCCAAATTTGTTTGAAGATTGGATGTTTGATCCAGCTGCACTAACCAATCGGCCATTGTCTGAAGATAATATTTCAGTTTCGAAAATGAACGAAAACCACCAAGAAACTGATGAAATCATTACAAGAAGAAAGGATTAATATTTCAAGTCTCTCGATTTCTATAGATATCATCCTTATCAGAACTAGGTACCCAAAATAGAAAATTGAGAAAAAAAGGGAAAATGGGAGTAATTAATTCAGCACACTATATTGAAAAAGAAAAAACAACTAAAACAACAAAATTCGAAAAAGGAAGAGCAAAACTCACAAGATGAACAAGAAAAATCTTAACATTGTAGACGAATTATCAGATGACAAAGTGGTCCAATTCAATCAAGAAGATGATATTGACGAAGACGCAGCCAGTCTGTATTGTAACGAGTTGTCAAAATGGAAAGAGTTTTGGCTTTTTAATGCCAATTATGTGGGATGTGGGCTCATGTTGCCTGTGCCGACAAGAATCGAAAAAAAGAATTTTGTATGCAAGCTATGTGCACAATAACTTGTGGAAGCATAATTGAGAGTTTAGTTTTTGTTTATTATAATTGCCTAAATAGCCTATGTGTTTACTGAAGTTTTTTGAATTTCTATAAAAAAATGGTAGCCATCATATCCATACTTCCCTTATCTAATTCCGGAGAAATCTAAATGAAATAAAAATAATCAAAATTTCAAAACGTGATTTATTATCATTCATAATCAGACAGTAAACTTTTTCTCCCGATGTTTCTGAATATGAACAATCAATGAAACACATATAATACAGAAGTTTAATTTTGGGATGGTTATATCATTCGACACCCATAGTGTCGCTGACAGCGACAGAAGGAAATAAACTGCGATCAGATGAGATACATCAACCCACAAACTTTCCCTGGAAAAATGTAGAATAATTGAGAGATCAAGACTTCTATAGGCAATGCCAAATCCATTTCCTTTGTTCATGCCAAGACGAAATACGACACGACCTCGGTCTTAAAGAGAAGAAAAGCCAACCCCTTGGAAGATGGCACAAAAACACATGGAACTCGGACGATTTGGGTGTTTAACAACCCTCAACCTTTCGGACAATTTCTATTTTGCCGTTGTACTTCCATCGAAATGCTCTTACATACAACATTCATATTGAGCCTATCACCAAGTAATTGTTGCAATTTTTAAGGCATATGATCACTGAGTTGTTTAGGTTCTAGAGTGGGTCGGTCACAACGTAATATCGTAAGCTTGGGGATGGCGATCTGCGGAGGAATTCTTGTGCTCGTGCGCATGGAAACAAACCCTTCTGGAATTCATTTTTAGCAAGTTCTAGGGTGATTGCTCCAAAGTGTCTGGTCAAAACGAATATTACGAAAATCGTACTAAAGACTTATCGTGCTTCCCTTGGTTGTTAATCGACGTATCCAAAATCAATACTCTGCACTAATAGGTGCAGGTCATTGCGTGGATACGTTTTTTGGTGCCCCTCCTCAATGAAGAACCAATCATTTAAAGAAAGCTTATAGGAGGAAATATTTACCTTTCATCATACGTATTTAACTCTTTTGGTAGCATTTTGTTGCGCCCAAAAATGAACTGCACAATAAGATCAGTACTGTTTCGGGAGCTTTTCCACATAGTCGACAATTAGATACCCTTTGACGGGTATGTGACCCGTTAGCAGCCCTGCCGTGGTCTTTAACTGTGCCCGGCTTAACGTTAGTAGTTTAGCCGTTTGTTTCACTTAAGATTCTGTAATGATACACTTACTGTGTATCAGGCCTGGTCTTGATTTCCAGTATGCCTTTTTTCTCTGCGAGCCCATTCAATTAATGCTAGGCGACTCGACTTTTTTGTTATTCCCAAGGCTGGTTCTTGCCCAACATGAAGCGTTGTGGCTCCCTGCCTGGTTAGCTTGTCAGTTTTGATATTTCTTACAATGCCCGAATAGCCAGGCGTCCAGACAAGAGTTACCTTATTTTGGCCTGAGTGTGTTAAAACATTCAAAAAACCAGTCTAGATGAGGTCTTTTGGCTTAAAAAAGCTCTCAGTATTGCTTGACTGTCAGACATAATATAGATACGCCTACGGTGGTAGTTCTTCTGTATAATCGTTCTTGCACATTCCAATTATGACAAGAACTTCTGCCTAAAATACAGTTGCTAGGCTGCCTAGGGGATGGACATAACCGAGATCATCTCTTTCATTATATATTCCTAATCCGACCCACGTCCCTGAGCCATCCTGTACCAGATTATACCTTCTTTTGGAATTTTCTATTCAGTCAATCCGGTGTACAATGACCACTTGAAAGAGTGCGTTGTCAATGCGCTTGGTCGCCATATGGTTGAACCCCATTTGAAGTAAGGATCCTCCAATGTCTGCTAAACGTCTTATATGAGGAGGGCCAGCTTTGATGCCGATACCTGACTATATCAGTTTCAGAAACTGCGTTGGAAGTCCAATTACCCACGGCCTCTTTCAAATGCCTGTAACTTCGATACTAATTGTTGTGCCCGGTATTTTTGTAATACCTGCACTAGGAAGCCCAATATTATAAAAAATTCAAAATAATAATTTCTAAGATTTAAAAATTCGCAGGCTCTTTGAGCTTTCGGTAACACTGAATGTTACGAAAATAGACCATATGCACATTAAATAATGATCTGCCAACCCCTTTTTAATTTGGTTAACATCTTTCGGACGAAGGGTGACATATTTGAGGTAAAACCGTATCTAATTTGGGTTCACAATGGTACAAGTGCAGAAACGGTAACTATAAAAACATTTTAGACGTCTTCGATGTTATCTGAACTGATATTCCCACAATTAAAAACAAGCGTTTTGCGCAGAACTCCACATCGTTCTTATACTAACCAAAGTGTAATATTATATCGTGTGCGTGTGTAGCGACATAAAACAAAAAATTAAAAAAACGTCTACGAGAGCAACTTACAAAATTTTTATAGAAAAGTGAAAAAAACCGATACGATAAATATACCTAACTATTTAAATAACACAAAACCTTTAAGGTGCTTCCACACCGAAACTTCTTATGGAGAATTCAATGTATTGTTGTGCAGATGTATCTCAATGAATTTTAACGTGATTCTAGTAAAAACGATACTGTTGTATTCTTTAGAGTATTTTTTACAAGATGACCATCCAGAATATTGAAAGTTTATTTTGGTCAAAATTTTAAAAAATCACATTTTATGAAATGGGGTTTGGAGTTGGTTAGTAAAATTTCTTATAATATGATACACATTGGTGACTTCGACGTGGTGAAAGAAGGATCGATGTGATTCTGGACCTTAGGAAAAAGCTAGTACAATCGCATAACAACATTAACAACGATGAATCACAACCGCGTCGCGCTTTACAGCCATCTGCATCTGCATCAGCAGCAACGCTTCTCACTAAATTTGATGGCTTAAGTCTTCGTGGTCTCTGCCTATAGAATACGGTTTCAACCCAAAAGCCTATCGTATACAGTAATAATCGAATTCAACATCGGAACAAACTCAAACAATGATGCAACTACAACAAAGTAGGGTAAACCCCGCTACAGTTTTTTTGGTGGTGCTGTTTAATCTGTCAAATATTTCTTTCAAATTGTGATATGGTAGTTCATTGTTAAAACTGCCGATTGTAAGACTGTAATCGCTGTCAAAATGAATCTTTTATATGTCGTAATATTTAAGATTGACAAATAAAACATGAGCCGCCAAAGGTGATGCTTTTTTCTCCTTTACAGTTTTTTAGTTTTTCTTTCAAACATAGATACGACAAGGTGGAGATCATTCTTGACTGCTGCAATTTGGAGAGTTCGAAAGTGTTAGCCTTAGTGAGTTTGTTCGTTACCAGCTGTTGAGAGCACCAGTTAAGTAAACTTTACTTTTTGCGTAAGTTATTAACTGTCGTCGTTACGGTTAACTGTTAGCATTTCTTAGTTTTAATTTTTTGCTTCGATTTTAAGTCAATTAATTTTATTTACTTATCAACTCAAGGGAATAGGAAATAAAGAGTCTGGACTTATTTGTTTTGGAGCTTAGGCCCATATTTGTAATGTGGTATGTTTTAATTGACGTTGTGGTCTAGCGTTTGGATAATACAGAGTACTCTAACAAAATAATGTTCTTGGTCATCAGTTGGAAGGTGATAGGATTTTCAATCGATAAAGACGAGAAGTCAGAGGAACTTTCAATCTCTAAAGCGCGTTTCCAATTTATCATTGTTCAAATCAAACGTTAAATTCTTGCTTTAGTCAAATTTATTTGATCAAATAAGTTTGACAATGGTGGAATTTTACATTTGTCAAATTAATTTGATGAATTTTGGTTCTGCCTGAATTCATTATTTCGCCATTACTTTTCAATGATCAAATGTTTGTCAAAAAATAATGATGGTGTTTTACACCACAAAATTTGATTGATTTTATTTTCGAAATGTGTGATATGGTTCAATATTTTCGAACTTAAGGCATTGTCAAAGCAATGACGTTTTCTTATTATGCCGCAAGTACCCTTCACTTACAGGGTGTAGAAACAATAAATTAAAGTACAGGAAAACCTCATTTTTTATTCTCTTTTTCCCCAGTTTTTTGTTGAACTGATATAATTTATTGAAAACGCCAATAATTACAAAATAATAATAATCTCCTCAATCCAATAAATGTTCGTACTGTTTTCCGTTCTTCTCCACAAACAGCATCACACCATCGAAATAATCCAATCAAGCCTGATGATAACGACAAATTCAGCTTCTAAGATAACACAGAAATTTGTTGTCGGTTGCTTGTATCGGTGTATCTCGATTCCTTCTGACGGTACATGTTACTCAATGTAGACAATGTTGCCTACATATGGCATGAATTCCAGCAGTTTGAAAAGCTATAAGATATGCTCTTTGCTATAAGGTAAGGTACATTATTTTTTTTTATGTTCCAAGAGCAGTGATTCACATACAGGGTGCATAATTTCAAAATTAAAAAGTATAATACAAAGCATTTTTAATTTCACACCCAGAAATCCAGAAATTTTTCTGATAAATATCCAATTTGAATTTTTTATAAGGTCTTTACGTTTAATAGATTGTTTATTTTCTAAACATAATTGAGACATCGGCCATTGCTCACCTACGTATTATGCAGCATTGAAGAACCGCGAAAAACAGCTATTCCCACCTCCAATGTAACGTCTGCAAACCATGAATTTATAATAACTAAACACTCCAACAGTTAACAGCCGTTTAGTTTGTTTTGTTTAAAAATTTCAGGGGGTGCAATTGCTGCCTTGCTTTCATTAAAGAACCGCCGCTGTCCAAGAGCTAGTACCAAACAAAGACCTTCTTCGGAGTTAAGTTTTGTAAGTCGGATAAATAGAAGTTCGCCATTGAATTTCCAATTTTCTTGTTAATTTTTGTCAGCATTTTTGTTTATCGTTTTCTCGTTGATTTTGGTGTAAACGCGCAATAATACTACCAACATTGTGTAATAATTAAATAATGTGATGACAACAGCTCTTTGATTATGCAATTATAAATTTCCTATCCGATGGCCGTCGAGTACGGATGACTTGGGAGTATACTTTTGTGTTTACAATTGTATAATAGAAAACTTCCTCTTTGACTTGAATGTCGACATTCTGGTGAGTTTAGACGTCACAACACTCTTCAAAGAAGTATTATAATACGTTCAGCGAACACATGGAGTCAAGCCACTCCTTTATAAATTTGTGATAATGTGAACCGATAAATGCAGATACCACTTTACACTATGTAAATTTATATAAACACGAAAATTAAAAAAACATTTATTTATACGTTATAAATATTGAAAATAATGTTTTGTAAATAGAAAAACATCGCAGAAATCATGTCAGTTGGTTGTAATACTGACTTTAAAAATTACACCTATAAAATAATTTTATTTAAATTTAGCGCGGATTTATAGGGAGTGGTTTAATTCCATGTGTTCGTTGAACGTTTTATAGTGGATATAGCTCTGGAACAAAGTTTTTTGAAGATCACTGAATGCAGAAAAATTATAGATCTCGTCTGCTTTTGCATACAATCGATGACATTCACCTTTAACGGCTTTACCTATACACAAAAAAGGCGCTGGGACCCTCACTCATCTATAACATATATAAGGAGGGTTTCAACAATACAGCGCTAGTCTCAACATTACTGCAACCACAGTGTTACATACATACAACATCAACACCACAAAGCTGGGATGATTTCTAGAGACGCTAAGTATACAGAATACTAACGCACTTAGATTAATATCTCAAAGACAAATCACACTATTACCGACTCCATAAGCTAGACTAAGAAATCGAGCTACCCGCCGCTTAAAACAAGTTCTTCAGTAAACCACCCAATAAGACAAACCATTGATATATTGACGAGGTTAAAAACCCAGAAGACATTCATCTAATGAGAATGACGCCCGTGAAAACCTAAGAAAGGAAATTGTTTATTACTGAAAATACCGGTTAATATTTTGTGTCAGATTACAAATAAATGCATTGCTAATTAGGACACCAGACGAGGGGTATTTGCTGTTACAACAGAGACTACAGTTTGCAAATTATAAGAACTTTTTCAGCATTCAGCAATTATTAAAATACGATGCATTTTACCTTCACAAAGTTCTAGTTTGAGTATGTCTTTTTTTAAATGTAAATGTATCGGGTGACCTAATAAGACTGTTCCTCGGCCATATCTCGGGAACCGTTCGTCGTATGAGTTTGGTGTAAAAAAATATTAGGTAAATCGGCTATGAAGAATCGCAGGAAAATATTTTCAAGTTTTAAAAATTACCACCAGAGGGCGTAACTGCCATCTTAAACTTTTAAATTGCATTTTCTATGAATTTCGCATAATAAACAAAAAAAATGTTTTCACATTTGTAAAGAGAACCAGTTTATCTATCATTTTCGTAAAAACAAAAGTTCAGTTATTTCAAAAACAAAGATGGCGGGGGTGTTCAATTGTTTTGCAATAACCTGCTTTAACTTCTTAACGGTTTGACCAATTTTAACAAATCGGTTGAAAAGAGCATTCCTTAAGCAATAAGAATCAACCAAAATATAGTTAATTTAGTTGAATCCTTCTCCGCCAGGGCTAGTTTTGACACCATGACCCAAATTAAAAAATCAAATGGGATAATATGACTTTTTCTTTATAATAAAGTATCTAAAAAACATTCAAATAGGCCAGTGAAAACCATTTTTCAAAATCTCGTTCCTAACCTCAAATATTGGGAAAATGAGAATAATGGATGTTTGAAGATCGAGGACCGCGCGGTAAATTTTCTAAAACTATTAAAAATTTAGCACAAAATGAATAAGATGTTAAAGAGACAATTGTGAGTCTAAATAGAATTCATTTAGGTATTATTTAAAAAATACATATCATCAGAACATTCATGTTGCTCCAAAGGGACAGTTACGCCCTCTGGTGGCATTTTTAAAACTTGAAAATATTTTCCTGCGATTCTTCATGGCCGATTTACCTAATATTTTTTTTACACCAAAGTCATACGACGAACGGTTCCCGAGATATGGCCGAGGAACAGTCTTATTGGGTCACCCGGTACACTATGTCTTTAATGATAGTACAACGGCACGAAAGTGACACATTTACTGCCTGAACAGTAAAATAGTATATTACTTTATAAGGAGCGTAAGTGATGCTTTTTGTGCTGAAGATGTTAGATTGGCTGCCAAATGTCGTCAACGGCTTAAGCGTCGCCGACAGTGTCATGGCAATGAAGTGACTCTAAGCATTATCAGCTCGGCCATGTAATGGCACACTTAACTTGACGTTTGAAGAAAAGAATGTGTACTGTGAGACACAACCTTAAATAGCCTTCTATTTTGGTATCACATAAAACCGCCAACCTCGTCATTAAATCATGAGGTTTGCTGCATAATTAAACAAATAACAATATTTGCATTTGAGCAACCAAAGTAAATCTACATATATTTACACAAAAACAATTATGTGATAATTTTTTTAAATTTTATATAAAATATAAATACATATTAAAAAAAGTGAACTGTATTTTTTGATCTTATTTAATTTGTGATATTCGAAACGTTAAAATGTAAGCAAATTCCTACAAATTTAATTGTAACAAAGTACTAACAATACAAAAATTAAAACAAATTTAAAATTAAATTTTACCATTTTAAAGGTTTTATGATTTTCTTTTAAGTTTTGGTTTGCATTACTTACTGTTCTTTCTAGCTGCTGCATTGGATAAATGTACCATTTGTTCGTAATTTTCTTTAATAACACGTCCTGTATTTCGTCTCCATTCTGTCCATGTATATTGCAGTTCATCCCAATTACGACTTTTAGCCATTATCTCTTTCAGATCTGGTTGTAGTTTTAAACCGCACCGAAACGGTTCATTGTAAGCGCAAATAGACGCACCATTGTATACTGATAACATTTCGTTGATTAAACGATTATACTAAAAAAATTAAAAAAATGAATTAGATAAACTTCTATATCAATAACAATCTAAATAAATAATGTGATAAATATAAATAGAAAAAAAAATTTATAAGAATGGTACCGTTTAAGAAAAGTGAGTTTTACCCCAAAACCGTTATGGTAAACTTTATTTGCTCACAAATCACGTATTTTAGTATTTTTAACAAGATTTATGTGATGTGGTTTATGATATTATTAAATTCAGAAAATTGTACAGATTAAAAGTGCAATTAAAGGTCAATGAGTCTAGGCGTTTTCTATGTTAAATTCAAAATTAATGCATATCATTTTCTGACACTTATTTTATTAGACAGATAAATGAGAATAAAGTTATGTGGAAATGTAAGTTCTTTATAATAATTTTCACGTTAAATCAGGGTTAGATCCCAGTTCTCCTAAATTTTTTATTAATAAAATTATAATCGATGATATTATAAACACAATTTTTATAAAATGGGTTTATCATTTTCAAAATGTAAAATTCACTTGAGAAAATTGTATTATAATGATAAGAAATTTAATTAAAAAAATACTGCAATCTGAAAATACTACTAGTTTGCTTATTTAAACCGACCCTGTAGCTCTAATAATAACAAAGTTAGTAATAGTGCCGACTTAAGTTTGAAAACCTTGTATATATACTAAAACTAATAGTTAATAAGGAACTGGAAAAGAAAATAGGAAAAGTATATGCTTTGATTTTACATATAAAAGTAGCATTTGATAATGTAAATAGGAATAAATTGTGGAAGACACTGAGAGAGCAAATGGTAAGGGAAGATTTAGTGCAAGTAATAGAAGAGGTATACAAGAAAACTAAAAGTAGAACAAAAGTGGAGGGAAAATTAGGGGAAGGTTTCTGGACGAAAAAAGAGCTGAGGCAGGTCCAAGCCTCTTTATGATATACATACAGGAGATGAAGGAAGAAATACGAAGGCATTTAAAGGGAGGAGTAGTGATAAGGAAGATAAAGGTATTGGCATACGCGGATGACATAGTGGTTCTAGCAAAAAGCAAACAAGAAATGAAAAGGTTATCAAGAGGTAGTCAAAAAATATTTGGCAAAAAAGAATCTATACGTAAATGTGGACATAACAAAAATAATGATTTTCCAAAAAAAAAATAGGGAGAAGGAAGAAGGTAAAATGGTGGTGAGGAGAGAAGGAATTAGAAAACGTGGACGAATGGAAATATTTAGGATATAAGTTAAGGTACGATAACAAGGACAACAGTCATATAAGAGAGATAGCGAAAAAAGGTAATGGTATAGTAGGCCAGGTATGAGGAATGGGAGAGAGAGAGTGTTTGGAAACGATATAGAGAAGAGAAGGTGGATTTTTTGATAAATTGGTTAGAAGTGTTATTTACTAAGCAGAAATATGGGGATGGAAAGAGTGGGAAGAAGTTGAAGAAAATACAAGATAAATATTGGGAAATGGACAATGGGGCTGGACAGGGGAGACATCCAGGATATATAGAGAGGAGGAAGAAATGAAGATCGAGAAAAATAAGAGTGCGGAGGAAAAGATATCCATGAGGTATGAAGAAAGAATAAAAAAATGTTGTTAATTTGTGTAAGATAAAAAAAAAAATAAATACATACATACATACTGATTCAATAAACAGGAGTAACATTTAAAAAATACTATAATTACCCTATCAAGTTGATCTGGCGAAAGAGCCAAGGCCAACCACAGAAAAAAATCTTAGTTGTCTATAAGTTAACGGATCTGGACTTCTTTCGATGTTAATTTTATTTAGTAAAGTCCAAAGTCCATGTTGAAATTGAGAATGAATTTGTTTGAGCATTTAACTGAAACAAAAAAGAAAATGAGAGTTAGAACACAATTAGAAGTAAAATATTTCATTAACAAATTATAATGTTTATTAAATAAGAAAAAAGAGATAGCGAGGACAAGGCCATTTAGTTATTATGACTATTGTTTTAAAAGTTATGATCAGTCATCGTGTCTCTAATAACGTTAGTTTATTTCATTAGCGTTAACAACAATATTGTGAATTTTTAAATGTATCATTTTGTGTGAAACAATCAAAGTCTATGAATACATTTTGTTATTATGTTATGAATCATAGAAATTGTTAATTCGTGTAGTTGATGTTTATTCTTAACTATTTTTTTAGTTCGTAAATTATATTTAGTTTACTCATATTTGTTATGCAACCATTTTAATTTCGGAGATTTTCACACTCATCGAATCATTTTGTTTTTATACCTATAAAGCATGTTTCACATCATTGTTCAAATCAAACGTCAAATTCTTGCTTCAGTCAAATTTATTTGATGATTTTTTATTTCGTAATCGCTTTTCAATAATCAAATGTTTGTCAAAAACAAATGATGGTGCTTCACACTTTCAAATTTATTTGACGGAAACCAGTCAAACCCAAAATTTGAAGAATGTTTGATAGATGTGTAACGGTCTTAATAATGCAAATTTGAAGTTCAAACAATTATTACAATTTTGGTGACCTATAGAAGGGCTTTATGATTTTTCACTACATAGTGGTGCTGCATTTAAATCATCTAATCCCTTAGATATCGAGTTCTTTAATATATACTAATTGTTGACGTTTTTTGCAACATTGTAATAAACTAACCAACTTCTTCAGCAGACTAAGAGAGTTGGAAGCTTTTAAATTAAAGTTATTAATTTTCAAACCGTATACATATAAGATTAAATAGTTCTGAATGGTCAACGGTGCATGCGTGTTTAATGGTATATATTTGCAATTAGTTATATGTCCGTGAGAAATGTTTTTATCCGAAATAAAGTATTTCAATAAGGAATGACGTGTTCGTATACGAGGGTCGTCCCAAAAGTACCTAGCCTAACGGATAGATGGCGCTACTAGGTTGAAAACACAGAGCGCGTTCGACAACACGCATCTTAGCAAGTATACATGACAAGTTTGAGCACGTTCGGTCGTTTAGTATTTGAACAGTAGCGATTCTCAGTGAACGTGTTTAGCGTATTCATAAAAATGGAAAAAATTGGCCATCGTTACGTGATACAATATTTTCATTTGAAAGGTTAAATCCAACCAATATCAAAACCGAGCTAGATGATACTTTGGGAGAGTCTGCTCCATCATTTGCGACTATAAAATATTGGGTGGCTGAATTTAAACGAGGTCAAAAGAGTTGCGAAGATGAACATCGCAGTGGTCGCCCAAGTGAGGTCGCAACGCCGGAAATGATCCAAAAGTCCACAAAATAGTACTGATGACCGCCGATTAAAAGTACGTGAGATAGCAGACATGGTAAGCATTTCAAAAGTGCGGTACATCGCATTTTGGCCGAAAATTTGGAAATGAAAAAGCTATGCGCGATGGGTGCCGCGTTTGCTAACGGCAGAGCAAAACCGAATTTTTGCGCCGATTCGTCATCCAATGGATGAAACTTGCGTCCACCACTATACGCCTGAGACCAAGGAACAATCAAGACAGTGGACTGGGAAAGGAGAATCAGCTCGAGAAGTGCGAAGACTGTTCCATCTGCAGGCAAAGTCATGGCGTCAATTTTTGGGATGCAAAGGGCATTATCTTCATTGATTATCTTCCACCAGGAAAAACAATCAACGGCCAATATTACGCGAACTTATGGCAACGTTTGAGCGAAGAAATAAAAACGACCGCATTTGGCAAAAAAAGTCCTGTTCCATCATGACAATGCTTCCTGTCACACGTCCGTTGTCGCGATGGCCAAAATCAACGAGTTGAAATTTGAACTGCTACCCCACGCACCTTACTCTCCAGATATGGCACCTTCAGACTATTTTCTTTTTCCAAACCTCAAAAAATGGCTGGGTGGTCAAAGATTTTCGAATAATGAAGAAGTGAAAGCGGCGGTTGATGGCTATTTTGCGGAGCTTGACATATCGTACTACAAGCAAGGGATCGAAGCATTCGAACATCGCTGGACTAAGTGTATAGAGTTGAAAGGAAACTATGTAGAGAAATAAAACCGATTTTTGCCAAAATTTTTGTTTTTTCATTGTTAGGCTAGGTACTTCTGGGACGACCCTCGTAGTATATCTAATTTCTGTTGTTCGCATTAGGAACCGTTTTGAGATTTTGTAGGCGAATTAAATAAAATCCCTACAGCTCAGTTACTGACATGACTAATGACTTACCCGACTACATAAATTAAAAATTCTTTGTTATCAAAACAACCCTTTTAGACGTTATATATTACTATGTTTGTTCTTAGCTTTTTACAGATGAAACAATTAAAGACTTGATTCATTTTTGTCAAGTTCAGAGAACTAATTCTAATAAAATGATCCAGAACCAAGAAACAAGTTATGATAGATAGAACTACTCTTCAACTACCATCTAAATCAAGAAGAAGATTATGCTACGTCTGTACTTAATAATTATATAACCGAACCTTTATGCTATCAAGAATCCACTTCAGGCTATAAAAGCGATAAATTGTTTGAAGCTATGAAAACGAGTTGTCATGACTTAATGAGAACAAGATTTGGACGTTCTTAAAACTATCAAAACTCAGAAAGGCTATACTGGTAAAATGGATCTACAAAGTAAACAAAAATCTCAATCCCACGGTAGAACAGTATAAAGCCAGACTTGTGGTTAAACGTTACAGACAGAGAACATGGACTTTGAAGAAACATTTATTCATGTAGCTTGAAAGTCAACGAATTGTTTACTTGTAACTGTAGCATGCTCCTAATACATTTTGATGTGACTACTGCATTCTTCAATGGGTACTTGAAACAAGAGATTTACATCAAATAACCTAAAGGTTTTGAAGATAGTACTAATCGAGTGTTTAAATCAATAAAAGCCTCTGTGGGCTCAAACAAGTCCCGCGATTCTGGAACATAAAGATTCAATGATATCCTTAAGAGAACTTAAGTTTGCACTTGAGTAAAGCTTTTCTGGATGAGAGTGGAGTGAACAAAAACAACTTAGACAAGTCCTCAACTCCACCAAGAAGGGTCCTACAAGAGCATACTCTAAGCATAACAATTTTTTTAGAGGAAAACTCACCTGAACTGGAGTTTGTACAAAGCACAGGATACCCCTTTGCTTATACCCTAAAATGATTGTAGCAAAGAATATACTCCTTATCTTCTTTGTCGATGATGGTCTGGTTGCAGCATTTGATAAGAATCAAACAAAAGAATTTCTTAGAAACTTGTAAAATAACTAAAGATCATAATAACCCGCAAATTTCTATCTTGAAATGGAAATAGTGCAAACCAAATCATCGATTGAAACCCGGTTACGACTTCAATAGATATAAGAACTATTGATTTAGGAGAAAAACTATCGTATCAAACCTTCCGATGAGTGTGAGCCAAAGTTATTTCCATACAGAGAAGTTGTTGGAGCTTTGGCATTTAATATCTGATGGTAGCGACTTGACCAGATATTGACTATGTCATTGGTATTGCATCACGCAAACTGGAATCACCGACTTACAATCACTGGGTTAAAAGTCCAACCAAACATGAGGTATCTAAGAGGATTAGTTTCAGTACTGCCTTCATTGCAGAGTAAAGTCACCTTTTATCGAAATTTTGGAAGCTTTTTAGCCATGCACTGACCATGGAGGCAATTTATTTGGCAGCCATGTCAAACATAAGCCGCGGGCCGCATGCCCACTGAGCATTTTCCTGGGGCCCCGAATCAATTTTGAAAACAGCCATGTAATGCGGCCCGCGAGCCTGTTAAAACCGAAAATAAAGTACTGTGATGATGAACTAAGATGCGCGCTCAACCTAAAAGCCTGGCTTGTTCGGAAAGTTCTATCGCGCGAGAACACAGATGACGCTACCTGAACATTCTGGAAAGAACTGTCGAGAAATCACAATCCGTATATAAGCAATACCGCTCGATTCAGTTCAGTTGTTCAGTCAGTTATGAGTCAGTTGCGATAGAATTGCGAGTTTAGTTGCGTACTTATTGTTACAACACGTAACAGTACTTATTGTTATTTATTTCGGGTAAAGTTTTTAACATGTCTGTTTCAAAACCAAGTGGAAGTAAGGAAACTTGGAGATGAGCATCGTATCTTTCAAGAAAAGTGGAATTAGAGTTTTTGCTGTGAAGTGAAAGACAAAATTATTTGCTTGATTTGTAACAGTACAGTCGGTGTCCCAAAATTATATAATATAAAACGTCACTATGATAGTCATAAACTAAGTTTGACAAGTATACAGGCATGATTAGAAACGAAAAGTTAAAAGAGTTAAAATCACGGTTAAAAGATCAACAGCTTATGTTTACACGTCCAAAGCAAGAAAAGAATCTGCCGTTCAAAGCGAGCTACGTACTGTCGGAGTTGATCGCAAAACACTCAAAACCATTTGTTGAAGGTGAATTTATAAAGAGTGCCTTGTAAAGGCCGCGGAATTGTAAGTCCCGGGAGCGTGAAGGCTTTCAAAATATATCCTTGTCCCGGAATACTGTCGCTGAAAGAGTTACCGAGTTGGCTGCCAATATAAGCGAACAGATAAAAACAAAATCAGACTCTTTCATTGCATTTTCTATTGCCTGTGACGAAAGTACAGATGTGTGTGGTGTGGCGCAACTCGCTGTTTTTCTTCGTGCTGTTGATAGAGATATCAACGTTTATGAAGAATTGATGGAATTAGTACCATTGCATGATACAACAACTGGGGAGGATATTTTCAATGCTGTTTATGGACTTCTGCAAAAGTACAATTTAGATTTGTCAAAACTGTATTCCGTTGCAACAGATGGAGCTCCTTCAATGACTGGAGTAAATAATGGCTTCATTAAAATATTACAAACAAATATCAGAGAAACGGGCAGTGACAAACCAGATTTTCATCATGTTCATTGCATAATCCACCAAGTTTTATGCTCAAAAGTGATCAAGTTGGAAAGCGTTTTAAAGTCAGTGAAAAAATGATAAACTTCATAAGGTCACGTGGCTTGAATCAGCGACAGTTTTGTGCGTTTTACGTGATTTAGAAAGTACACTGGTTTACCTTATTATGCAGAGTGCGATGGCTTTCGTGTTCTATGGTTCTCGATCGGTTTTGGAAACTCAAAGAAGAAATACGCCTTTTCATGGAAGTGAAAGAACAAGATGTCAGCTTATTATCCGACGTACCTTTTTACAAGATCTTTCATTTATGGTAGACATCACAAAACACTTGTCGGACTTAAATACGAAATTGCAAGGACCACGTCAAGTTATAACAGATATGCATGATCATGTTAAAGCTTTCAAGTGTAAGATGATGCTGTGGAAAAACCAGTTAGCGGTGGATAATCTGTCACATTTTCCGACTTGCAAGGCGTATCAGGAAAAGTACAAGTGGCCCAATATCATACAAAATGTATACAGAGAAAATGGGAAGCCTTCTGTCAGAATTTGAAAAGCGTTTTCAGGATTTTAAGTCCCAAGAAAACAATTTTTCTTTATTTACTGGTCTTTTCACTATCGATATTGATAAAGTTCCTCACTTGCAGATGGAAGTGATTGAGATTCAGTGTCAAACCCATTTAAAAGAAAATTTGATAGTGTTGGTACATTCGAATTTTATAAGTACTTGCCTTTTCAATACCAAGAAATGAGAAAACTTGCCTGTAAAATCCTGTCAATGTTTGGAAGTACCTATAAGTGTGAACAATTATTTTCTTTGATGAAAGGAAACAAGTCTCCCGCAAGATCGCGATTGACGGACGCACACTTGGACGCAGTTTTAAAAGTTATTTCCGCCGATAAATTCACGCCACAAATAGACAACTTAATTAAAGACAAAAGATGTCAAATATCTGGCAAAAGTTAATGTTTGTAAGTTTTGTAATGTCCTTTTATTGGAAATTTAATAAATATACTTCTAACATAATAGTACTTTTTTCGTTAAGATTTTCAGTAGTTTGTCTTCTTTAAGATTAGGTTTTGCGGCCCACCTAGTCTATGGTCTTCATGCTTTTGGCCCACCAGTGACTTTGAGTTTGACATGGCTGGACTAGATGATCGGCAACTATAGTTATTTTGCTAGAAAAGCATTCAGTCAGAAGCAAACTTTAGTTTTCAATCTCGACCACGTGTCTTAGTTGCAGCTAGTGAGGCACATGTGATAAATAATTTGGTTGATAACCTTTACAACTATGAAATGTGTGCCAAAATTATACGTCAATAACGAAGCTGCCCTATGACTTTCACATAACCCCGAGTTTCACAAGCTTGAACAAAACATATAAGAATGCGCTATTTCTTTGTGATAGAGTTAGTCGTCAAAGATGAAGTTGTAGTCAATCGAATTTCGACAAAGCATCAAATTGCATACGTAATGACAAAGTGATTACCGGGACCATTTTTGTACTATTAGTGAAGAACTTGGTCTGGTGGTAACGAAAAACGTTTATCTAATGAGGGAAAGTGTTGTAGTTTGAATGCCTTGAGACAATAAAAATGCACTTAATTGTTAAAGTTAAATTTTATTATGTTTTCTGTTTTTAATTTCTTTCTAGAAGTATATAATTATTTGTTGTATGTTGTTGTTCTTATTTTATCTACATCTGGTTTATAATAAATGCCTTCCTGTAGAAGGGTTAATGGGATATAAAAATATAGAGTGCGGAGGTTTTTGTCAGAGTGACTGTCAGATAGAATAAGATTTATTTTAATAGTAAGAAATATGAGATTATATTTATTATAATTTGGAAAATGATGAAATTTGAGTAGACCGATAGTGGAGACGCAAGTCAGTAGTGAGCCGGCAACAAAAGGTTGTTTGGTGTATTTGAATAACATTTAATCATTCACCCTCGGTGCACAGTTGCCCGACACAATGTCGTGGTTCCTTCAGGTGGGGTTACTCGCAAAGGGGGTGTTGCGGGTTACCTGAATGACATGATGCAGGTGGAGGGGTAGCCTTATTAGGTGCCCCCAATTTTGCTCATTGGGATGCCAACTAGGTTGAGCGTCCGGGAAGCCTCCACTTATTTCAGGTGACTCTAGCTAGTTGTCGAAGAGTATATTAATTTATATAATTACTGTATGGAATAATTAAATGGACCTAGTTAACCAAATGATGACAAAGATAGGGGTGGAGTCCCCGGTGAGTACAAAATTGTTCTTTGTTTATCAGATGAGTAATTGTGATTTTATTTGCAAATCTTCTGCTATCGTGTCTGCTGTTGGAGTGAACCGCTTTGTGAGAATTCACGGATTTTTGGTGAGACAAAGAGCCCTCAGTAATTTACATATTTTACATAATGTATCTAGCCTGTCTTATGTCAATTATTAAGTGCTTGTTCTGTTTTAGATAATTTGTTGTTGTCATAGGTTTTTCTAATCAACTATTTTTTTTCTTTGATCTATTACCTTGGTTGGTTTTTTTTTATATTTATACCATTGAAGACTGCTACTAAATAATATATTAAAGTGTCACTAAATTCTATAAAATTTTGATAAATATAACTAACACCATCTTAAATTGTTTTATCGTGTGTCCAACGATTACTATGTTAAGTTAAAAATTAACGTATATCTTTTTTCTGGCAAAATTTGATCACAATAAACAACATATTATGTTGAATAGATAAAAAAGAACAAATTGATGTAATAATAATGAGTATTCAAGGCATATTTTACTAAAAAATCAGTAAAACAAATTAATTTTTGATGAATTTTTATTTATTAAGCGGTCATCGTGGCCGAATTGTTTAGCTGTTGCCTAGTAGTGTTTTGTGTTTCCTATCCAGAGTTCGATTCCGATTCCAGTATTTTTTTAATTAATTTTATTATCAATCTCATTTTAATACAATTTTCTAAAGTGAATTTAACATTTTTAAAACAGAGCAAAATCAGTTTATAAAATTGTATTAGTAATAACATCGATAATAATGTTATTAATATTAAAAGTTACCGGAAATCTACCCGGAATCGAACCGGATTTTCTGTGTCGTAAATTATTGTTAATAACCTTTTACTTACTTTTTCTATTATAGTACGCCTTAGACACGTACATTACCACATAAATCTGTTCCTATTTACCTATCTAATAAAACATGTTGCTATATTGTGCTTAAATTGCATCAGAAAATTTTAATTAATTAATAATTTTACGAATAATTTTATTTACTACATTTTTCTATTGCGGAGAAATATCAAACACGGATCATTTTCAAAAAATTCCACTTTGCAGGAATGGTTTAATCTGGATGTATCATTACTCCCAAATATAAGACACCTTTTTTCTCAACCATACGATATGTTGCTAGATTTTTAAAAATAGCTTTTCCGATGAGTGAATTACATTAGTCCAATATTTTTTATAATAATTTTTCCAAATAGATAAAATATCACAAAATAGTGCCATTGAAATAAATGGTTGTAGGATAAATTTTCAAAATGAGGGTTCTATAACTTCACTTTGATAGTATGAAACGTTATAATCTATATTACAAACAAATGTTGTGACATCTAGTGCCACCTCGTAACACGTCCGAAAATTAATTTAAAATTTATAGTCAATATTACCTACTAACACTTTATTAGTAACAGTATTATTAGTAACATTTCAAAGACAGTTACGTTTAAAATAAGAAACTACGTAGTAGTAAGTAACCGTAGTTGCCAACGTTTTGCCCACAATTGTAAGGGACATTATCAGGAAGAGAAACTTAAAACACACAGACAGATTTCTTGTAGTGTAGAATCTGATTCGGTTGATAAGTTGATTACCTTAAACTCTCGTTTGTTTGTTTCAACAGACTGTAAGCGAAAAAAGAAAGTTTGACAAATCATACATCAATCTCGGATTTGTTGCTAACGGTTCATAGTTCTGTTTGTTGTGCAATAAACTAGGTACTTCCTAATAATTTCATGGTACCTGCGTCAACATTTAGAAACTATACACCGCAACTTCCAAGACAAAAGCCAAGAATTTTTTATACACAAAATTAAGTAAATATTAAAAAGTCTTATTTTACTCAAACAAAATGCGAAGTGGCCAAGAATGACTACTTCATCTATTTTTTTATTTGACTTGATTTTTGCAGATCTTACTATTCGATATTTTTCGAGAGCATCATATTTTTTAATGTTATACGGGGTGATTCACGTAGCCCGTCGGTTAGATAGTTATCGACTTCCGGAAATTGCATCAATATAAAATTTGGTATATAGACATAATCGACTATGTACCGGAAATGGACGACATATTTGTTTTTTTGAATGGAATGTTTATAGTTTGACACCATATCTGATTTCTACATTAAATTTTATGATCATCACTATCATATTGTCAAGACATGTATCATAGATTTTAACATTCGAAACATTTAATGCAAAAAAATTAGATTTGCAGGGGCCTCTTAAGAAATTCACTATTTTTGAACCATGGAAGGCAGCTACTATTTCTGACTATAGAAATGGATGCAGAATTAAATTAACAGTATGCATTGTTATCTTCAGTTGTTTTTTTAAGCTGTTAGCAATTTTTTTATGAAACTACGCCATTGTTCCACTCACGTGTTTTATTTGCCTCGGCTATCGCCTCTGCAACTAAAACATATTTGTCATAAAAAATTGAATAATCGCATTACAGTGACTATAGCAACCACATAAATTGATGTAGAATTAAATTTTAAAGCCTGATCGAGCGAAATTCTGCATTTTTATCTTCAGATGTTTTTACGTTATTAGCATTTTGTTGACCCTTTTCTTCTAGTTTTTTTTCAGAATCGCATGCTCGACAAAAACGATAGAATAATTCTACCTGACTTTATCCCATCTAAGAGAACTGCTTAACATGTGAAAATCATTTGCACCATAAATCACAAACAAATCAAAAACAACACTATGTAGAAATTGTTCCATGATGCAAATTTTACAAGTTAATTGAAACAATAGTAAATACCACGCATTATACAACGACAGTGAGTATTTTGATATTTGGCTTTTTTCCAAAATTTCTACAACTTAATAAATAGAAATAAAACTGTAAATACATTAAATGATTGTAATAAATCATTAATAAGTAGTAGTTACTATGGTTTTTATGATTATTAAAAGAAATCGTATATTTAGCATTGTTTTTGAAAAAATGAAGTTTTTGACAGTTTCTGATTGTCAATTTTGAAAAATCGCACTACGCAAATGCGACAAGACAAAATTGTCAATAACGATTTAAAATATCAGCTGAACCTCAAGAAATCAATAAAAGAATAGTATATTATACACCAAGTTGGTGAAGTCTGTCATTATTGCCTTAGCACCAGTTTATTTCGCGAGGGGCGGTAGCATTTTTTTATTCAAATAATTTTATCGTGTTAGGTAATTTTAAGCAGCAAATACGTTAAAGATAATCTCCTGGATATACAAAATTATGTTTCACCTGTTTTTGTTCAACAACTATTCTTAGATTCTCAAAATTTGAAATTGTCCATTATTAACCTAGGTCAACAATAGAAAAAATTATTAACCACTAATAGAGAAATTCAACTTCTCAGTTGGCTAGGAGACGCAATAATTGTCCACTTCACAGCTAGTAGTGGAAAAGTCATTTATTTATCTTGAATGGTTCAAAAATAGTGATTTTTTTAGACGCTACTGTAAACCTAAAGAATTAAAGTTTGTAAAGCTTCAACAAATTGAGGACTTGACTATTGAACACTTATGTGAGCTATCAGCTATAAAAATCTTAGGTGTAGATATTAGCATTAAATGTGTTTATCGTGTACCAAACAGTGATTATAGCTTATTCTTAAATATATTCTCAGCTGCATTAAAAACTTAAAAAATTCTCCTACAATTGTTGTCGGAGATTTTAATATACATTTTGAAAAAAATAATAATTATACAACGCAGTTTAAAGACCTAATTCATACCTTTGGATACGAAATTACTATAACAAAAAACACGCATGAAGGCCATTGCATTGATAATATTCTGGTAGATAAAATTAATGTTAGTCACAGTGCAAACGTCATAAATGCAGGACTAAGTGATCTCACTTAGCACAATTAATTAAATTAAATGTTTATCGATTACCTGTACATACATAGTGCTACTTATATTCGGCCAGTTACGGAATACGGTCTAGTTATGCTTTATTCCATACTTGATTCTACTTGGCACTGATCTTAAAATTATTTTTGATAAGATTATAAATATTCTTTAAACTGCGGCCAACGTTGCATTCCCAATAAAAAACACACAATCAGGAAATAGTGTTAAAAAAAATAAAAATCAGTACAAGATAGAAATTAAAAAATGCAAAGTACACGCCACTAACATATACATTAAATCATCGACAAACACTACCAAAGCTATGTAGGACGTCTTAAACAGAAGTAGAAATTTCAAAAAAAAAAAAAAAACTCATTAGAATGCCACATTTCCCCTGACCAATTCAATAGTTACTTTTCAACAATTTCTGATGATATTTTTATACGTAAAGCTACAGAAAACTACGACATTAACAAAAAAAGAGAAATGACAAAAAACTACTTTCGTTTAAATCACGTTTCTGAGATCAAAATGCGAAATACAATTAATAGATTGTCAAATTCAAATTGTACAGACGTATATAACCTAAATAGCAAAATGATAAAAAGAACAAAAAATATGTTAGTTCCTATAGTAACTAAGCTTTACAACAAATGCCTTGACGCAAATATTATTCCAAACGTATTAAAAACAACCAAGGTTGTACCCATATACAAAAAAGGCGGCAAAGAAAATGTTATCAACTATAAACCTATAGCAATTATTCCAATAATTAGCAAAATTTTTACCTATATTATAAAATCACAACTGCTACATCACTTTGAAAAACAACAACATAATCACTTTAAATCAGTTTGGCTTTCAAAAAAACAAAAATACTATAGACGCACTTTTAAAATTTGAAACATTTATTTATTTAAAATAGCGTTGGTACATCGTCATTTTGTAAACGCTTTGTTATGTGATATTACAAAGCATTTGATTGTGTTTCACACAAAATCCTGCTAGAGAAACTGAGTAAATGTAAAATTGGTGAACGCGCATTAAAATTTATAAACTCTTATTTTTCAAATAGGCAACAATATGTAGAACTAAACAACAACAAATCATGCACGTTACAAAACACCCGAGAGTTTTGGCAGGGGTCAGTCTTGGGTCCGTTATTTTTTTAATATTTATAAACGACTTGGATACTGTAGTTTATTCTGAAAGTTTTATTTTGTATGGTGATGATATAACCACAATAAATAAAGATCTCGACATAAACCATCTACATCAAAATTGCAAATAAAAAAAATAGGTACTTAACAACAAATTAGTTTTAAATGAGCCAAAGTATAATTTTTAACACTAGAGACTCTGGTAATTATCAGCAGGAAGGCAAATTTAAACTCCTAGGGATATATTTTAAACCAAACCTCACCTGTTCAATCATTGTGATTAACTCGCTAAATATTTATCATCTTTAATTTATTTATATTATTATATAACTCTATCGACGCGGTTATTTTAACATGTTATAGATCACCTAGCAGCGATTTTAATGAATTTTATGTTAACTTGAATACAGTTCTCAATAACGTGTTTAAGCCTAACAGACATCTTATATTAATGGGGGATTTCAACGTAGATCCAATTAGAGATATAAACCAGTTCAGTGCGCTGTGTAATTTATTACATACGTATAATATGACTAGTTTAATAAATACCCCCACAAGGAAAGACAAAATCTTATACCACATATTTACAAATCTACAATCTGTGCAGTATCAAGCGGTAGATAACTATATCTCGGATCATAATACGATTCTCTTTCAATCAAACATCAACTACATGACAAACAACAAAAGCTTTACAAAAAGGGTCAGAAAATATTCACTCGAAAAAATAGCCGAGTTTAGAAATATATTACAAGAAGAAAATTGGAGAACGGTGCTATTTCAAACAGATACAAATGCAGCTTTCAACACGTTTTTAAACATTTTGTTAAATCATTTTGAATATAGTTTTCCTTATCAAACCATTAAAATGTATTCTCATAATGATAATTATAAATGGATAAATGCAGAAGTTAGACTATCTAGTGCTAAATTAAAATCGATGTTCATGCTACAAACAGATTTCCCATTTCTTAAACAACTGTATCTACAAATAAAAAGACCACAGCGCCCTCATTAGTCGTACTCGGAGAATGTTTATTCAAAACAAAATTTTAGATTCTGGAAATCCCAGTAAAGGCATGTGGTCCTTTATTAACGAAAACAAAAAACTAAAAGTGAGTCTCACAACTATAAACTTAAAACAAACAATGGGGATATAACTGATCCCACTGAAGTTGCTAACTACTTTAATACTCAATTTAGAGATGCTCCTCAAAATATCTCAGTTAATACAAAAAGCTAGGTCGCCTCACAATTTTTACATATTATCTACAACCCGAAGAGTTTCTTCCTACTGCCGATGAGTGAATCAGAGCTGTTATCAATAATAACAAATAAACTTAAAAAGAAAAATCTGCTGGACCAGACGGTATTCCTTGTTTTCTAATAAAAGAAATAGCTCAGACTATAATTAAGCCCTTAACCTATTTGATAAATTTATCATTTCAAAGTGGTCAATTTCCAAAGGTTTTGAAATTATCTAAGCTAGTACCAATTCACAAAAAAGGTGAGTTGGGGGATCCAAATAATTATCGACCAATCTCAATTGCATCAGGATTTTCAAAAATTTTTGAATATTCTTTTTTAGATAGATTGCAAAAATTTATAAACAAATTTGACATTTTGGAATCAAGCCAATTTGGATTCAGATCCAATATCTCTACTTCAGACGCGATTCAATTTCTTTATGAAAATATTGTAAAAGCTTTAGAAAACAAGGAAACTGCCGTTGGTATTTTCTGCGATGTGACAAAAGCTTTCGACTGCATGAACCATAAGAAACTTTTAAAAAATTAGACGCATATGGAATTAGAGGGTACCTTTGATATGGATTGAAAGCTTTCTGAAAAACAGGCAACAATACGTCGAACTATACACAAAACATGGCGAGACATCTCAAACCATAAGATCTGTAACTCTTCAACAAAACATCGGTGCACCACAAGGTTCTATTTTACCACCGGTTTTGTTTATATTGTACGTAAACGATCTAATAGGCTACCTGAACACAAATGCTATTGTCACATCATATGCCGATGACACGTCAATGATTGTCTCATGTCGGGAAAAGTCTGAAATGACAGTTAAACTAAGGAATACTATGACATCTTTAACAAACTGGTACAATGACAATCTATTATTTCTGAATGAACAAAACCGTGTTGATACACTTTCAAAATTACCAAACGCGGCAGTCTGGTGAAACCGTTTCTATACAAGATGATGGGGGTGAAATCTAGTACTGTTCAATTTCTAGGAATAATACTTGATGAAACGTTAAGCTGGAGACCTCAGTGTGATAAAGTGATTGTAGCCTTGAGTCGGACATGTTACCAACTCCGTTTTTAAAGACTTATCTTGATAGGAAACAGTTGCTTATGTTCTACTTTGCATGTGTCGAGTCACGTTTAAGATATGGAGTACGTATTTGGGGAAACTCGACAGCAGCAAAACGGGTGTTTGTTACTCAGAAACAAATAATTAGAACAATAGCTGGCGTTAAGAAACACGTAACGTGCAAAACTTTATTCACCAAGTTTTGCATTTTAACTTACCATGTTTGTATATTGTAGAAGTATGTAAATACATATTCAGTAACAAAGAAAAATTCGCTACTAACTCGAGTTTCCACGAATACGCGACTCGTAAAACAATCACTTCCGAGTACCTTTTGCAAATCAAAAAAACATAATGACTCCTGGTGTATTAGGATTGACATTATTTAACAAATTGCCCGATCAAATTAAAGATGTAAATAGCCTCACGCTCTTTAAAAGGAAACTTACAGATTACCTAACACAAAAGGCGTTTTATTCAATAGACGATTTTTTAAATTCTGCGAATAAGTTTTATTAAATAATTATAAGATTGTTTTTTATTATTTCCTATTTATTGCTTACTGTGACAATTTTGTAATATATGTGCATATGTGTTTAAGTTAGTGTTTGTACAAATATTTGTTTATACACATACAAAAACGTTCTTATATTTACATGGTGTAATATATACATATATATGTGAAATGTGACCTATCTTATCCATAGTTTTTTTATGGCTTTCAAGATGAAATAAATTATTATTATTATTATTATTATTATTTCGAAACTTAAACGCATCACAAGATGTACTACTCTGCGCGTACTATTCTCAACTTCATTCAAAAATGAGCTATGGTATCTTGCTATGGGGACAGTTCACCTCAACCATGCGAATTATCGTTCTACAAAGGAAAGTAGTTAGGGTTCTACGTCGTAAAAAACATCGCGAAAACACCAAACCACTGACTGTTTAAACAATTAAAAATTCTAACGCTTCCCGCAGTTTATATTTTACAAGCCTTACTTTATGTTAAGCAAAACAGAGACCAATATGATGTAGTACAAAATATACACGAACATAACACTAGATCATGCCGTGATTTATACCAACCCTACTCTAGACTTAAAAAACATAACATGCGACGAACTATTATGGAATCAAATTTTACAACCATTTGCCAAAATTTATCAAAGTATTAGAGCTAATTAAATTTAAGCAAACCATTAAACAGCCCCTTATTGTAAACACACCATTTTCGGTGTTAGAATTCTTAAATTTTGTTTTTTAATTTAAGTAATTTCATTTCTTGTGTTTGTTGACGAATGTAAAAATTTAATGAATAAACCATTATTATTATTATTATTATTATTGTTATTAACCTAACTTTTTTGCATTAAATGGTACATATGTCAAAAACTATGACATATGTCTTGACAATATGATGGCGATGATCATACAATTTAATATAGAATTCAGATATGGTGTCAAAATAGCGTCATTTTATTTAAAAAAAACAAAGATAGCATCAATTTCCGGTATATCCGAAAGTGCCGCCAATTTAAAAATATTTTATGACCATATACCAAATTTCATATTGATGGAATTTTAGGAAGTTTATAACTTTCTAACAAACGGGGTACGTGAATCACCCTGTACAGTACAAGACACAATGCAGATAAAATTTTTATTTTATTTTTAAGATAAAACAACGGGAACATAATAAAGTTTTATTTGCTATAAATTTACACTTTTTGCAAAGGCTTTACATTTTTACTTTTTTACATTTATTGACATTTACATCGTTTTCTTCTTTTCCATACTTCCAACATCAACTTAATTGCCCTTTTTCTCGCCTCTATTCTTACTTTCTCACCCTACACTTCTTCCATCGTTATATATCCTGGTGTGTCTTTATCTATCCCAAGCACCCATTTCCAGTATCTTTCCTGCACCCTCTCCATTTCCTTTTGTTTCTTTCATCCCCATATTTCCGCTCCGTACATCATTACACTTTTTATAAGTTTCTCCCACATTAGTTTCCTTTTTTCTATATCCATTCCAAACGTTGTTTCACCCATGCTCCATACCTGACCCAATATTTTCATCGCTTTATGCACCCTGTTTTTCATGTGTCCTTCTTCTCCTTGTTGCTTTTCCTAAACCCATATCCTAGGTATGTGAATATCTTCACACTTTCCATTTCATCCTCCCCTCCCCCCATCTCCACATCACTTTTCTTCATTTGCCATTCCCTTTCCTGAATTCCATCATTTTGTTTTTCCCGTATTTAACTTTAAGTCCTTTCTTTCTAAATACCTTTTAAAACCTTCATCATTTCCCTCATTATGTTCTCTTTTGTTGCTATCAACACTAAGTCATCCGCGAATGCTAGTGTCCACACTTTTGTCCTCCCAACCACCACGCCGCGCGCTTGGTTTTTCTTCATCATCTCCTCAAGGTCGCTTATATATAATGAAAATAAGACAGGGTTTAAAGGGCATCCTTGTTTTAGTCCTCTTGTTGTCCAGAATTTCTTGCTAATGTCTTCTTTTTCCTTTACTTTGCATACTGTTTCACTATACATATCCTCATTCTCCTCACTTATCTCTATTTTCCTTAAAAATTCCCACATCCTTTCCCTATTGCTATTGTCGAACGCTTCCTTTAAATCTACAAACATTGTGTATAACTTCCTCCTTCCTTATCCATCTTCTTGTCTATAATATGTTTTAATATACAAATGTTGTCCATTGTTTCTCTCCCTTCTCTAAAACCCGCTTGTCAATCTGGAAGTATATCCATTTTTTCTACTTCGTTTTTTAACTTCCTCTCTAATCATGTATGCTGTGTCCACGAGATGTATGCCTCTGTAGTTTTTTTTGTTATTCTTGTCCCCTTTTTTAAATATCGGGCATATCAGTGAAGTTCTCCATTTCCTCGGTATATTTCCACTTCTTATTATATCGTTCACTATTTTTGTAAATCTTTTTTGCACTACTTTACCGCCGTATATCCATTCCTCCCCTTGTAATCCATCCTCCCCTGCCACTTTTCCTTTTTTTAATCTGCCTATCGCTTCCCCTACTTCCTCTAATTTTATTTCCTCCATTCTACTATTTTCTATGTAATTGCTCCTACTTTTCGTTACCGTTTTCTCTTCTCCACCTAGTAGATTTACATAGTGCTCTCTCCATCTCTGAATTTCAATATTATTTTGCACCATTCTTCTGCTTTTCTTTTTCTTTAGATATCGCCATACATCTTGTTCTGTTTTTATTTTTCTTACCTTCTCCTCTTCGTTCTTTTTCCATTCCTTTTTGTTCTTATCACAGGTCTGTATGAATTCTTTTCGTGCTATTTTGTATTCCCCTATCTCTGCTTAACCTTTTCTCCATTTTCTTGCTTCTCTCTTTGCTTTCGAATATTCTTTATCCCAACATTTATTGTTTCCGCTGTTACTATCCCTTCTTGTTTCGCATGTTTCTTTTATTGCCGCTTTTCCTATTTCTTCTATCATTTCATTCATACTATCTTCTACCTTTTCCTTCGTCCATCTGATCTTTTCTAGATTGCCCTGGTACTGTTTTACACTTTCCTCATTCCATATTGTTTTTTAATAAAATGTTTTACTTTTAACTGTTAATTTTCTCTGCCTCCCCATTTTTACTTGTACTGGCTGATTATTTGATTCTATCATTTCCCCAATTTTAAATTCTTTTACTTCTTCCCATGCTTCTGTGTTCGTTATTACGTAATCTATTACTGACTTCCATTTTGTTTCAGTATATGTGTATTTCCCTTTTTCCTTACCATTAAGAATCTCCCACCCTTCTTCATCACACCACATTAATAATTTTCTTCCTTCCTCGTATATGGTTTTCAGCCTTCTTACATCTTCTCCCATTCTTGCGTTTAAGCCTCCTCCAATTGTCACTAAGTCTTCCTTAATTTCTCCGAACATTTGCTCTCCCTTCTGTCTTATTTCCTTTATGTCCCTATTGTATACTGTTATTACATGCAATGTTTTGTTGTTCTTCCATTTTATTCTTCTTCTTGCTACCCCCCCGGTATATTCATCTCTTCTGCCTCTTCTTCTTCTTCTTCTTCTTCCCATACTTTTCTTACTCCCGTTAATATTCCTCCTTTTGCCCTTCCTTTCATGTTGCTCCTCACTGCGTGTTCCGCTTTCCATCTATATCCCTGTGGCAGCCTGTTTTCCATTCCTCCTAATTATGTTCTTTAAGTCAGGTTTCTTGTAGACCCACCACGTCAAATTTGTCGGTGTAATTCCAAAACTTGCTATCCTTATTTCTTACACCCGCTACATTTTAATAATTGTCTTATTCGTTATCAGATAAGTAGGAGCATTAATACCTGAAACAATGGGACGCATTGCTTTTCCGGGTTTATGTATCTTAGGTAAACAATACATTCTAGGAAGAACCGGGTTAGATACCGTTAGTCTAAACCTAAGTTGTTTTGGTATAATATGTTCTAATGATTAAAATATATGTCGGCATCTTACGTTTATACTTCGCAACTACTACATCGAAGTTCCACTTCACACACTTGTACTAAAATAGTACATTGCCAAGTAGTCCGGGGAAATTGTTTTGAAAAAGGGGGTTAAATAGAAAATGATCGCGGAAATGGAAAAACAACATAGGTTTGTAAGGAGGTTCTTGCTGAATATAAACCCATAATTCGGCATTTTCCAACTTTTTGTAAAATGTGTAAAACAATAGCCCATACACATAAAAGACATTCGCCAGTTGTATTTATTTTAAATTACAGTGTACTTTTTAAAAAGTGTATTTAATTTAAATACCGAAAATTAACGCCGAAATAGGTCGTTTTAAAAGATAGTATTTTGGAAATTTTTGAAGTTATATTTTTTTGTAGTACTGGGGTTTCCTTTTATGTTTATGACTTAACACTAAAGTACAGTTTTCTTAAATATAAATTTTATGAAAACACCAATTCCTTTGATCGACTATAACTCGCGATGCCGTACTCGTACAAGTGATTCAAAGTGATCATTTTTCGGAGGATTTTACGCGCTATAATTTTAGCCATCTTGACCAACCTCGAAAGTGGGTTTTTCAAAAACAAATAGATTCGCTTGGATTGGCGAAAATCCACGAGTCCTTGAGTTTCTAAAAGACCCATTCTGTTTATTTCTTGACGCCCTATATTTTTGTTCTATTACACGAATTAGTTGGTTCAAAATTTTTCGAGGCTGGGAAAGACAATTTTCAAAAATTCGCCCTTTTGCAATGCCAAATCTCGAAAAGTATCAATCTGAGCAATTCGCGGGATAGGACCAAAATTGTTCCCCTCAAAAAAAACCGAAATTTGAGTGCGATAGCGTGGCATTCATTCGTTTTTTTTTAGCAGGAATGGGTCGCAACGCCATTCCAATTTTCAAAAATTTCCCCTTCGCAACGCGATAACGTATTCAATTCAATCAAATTCATTTGTTTCTGAAAAACCCAATTTTGGAGATTGTATAATGTCAAAATCTTCAGCAAAACGATCACTTTGGATTGGGTCAAGATCCCAAAAACTTCGATTTAGATTTAGGAAGGACCCCCCTACAAACCTATGTGCCATTATTTCCCACTCAAATGACATTTTCCGTGGATAAAGTGCGGGAAATAGATGTTTGTGCAGAAGCATGGAGTTTGACAAACGATTGTAACAAATCTTCACGCACGTATTATACACTATACGATCATATCATGTACGTTGACTAATGTGTGTAATAGAAAACAATTATAATCAAAAACTACTTAATAATTTGAATGTAAAATCTATCAAATTTTATTCTTTTAAATTTTTGCTAATCAAGGAGTTAAAATTGATTTTTAAATACACAAGGTTAAAATAAAATTTTTAAAGTAGTTATTTATGTAGCAAGGCAAAGAGCTGTTTTAGGCCCGATAAGCGAGGGACGAGAGCCTAAAACAGCTTTACAGCCGAGCTGCATACATAATTTTTACAAGTTCCATTATTTTTGTATACAAAAAAGATAAAGTGAAAACATTTACAAATTGCGTTAATCTACTTCATTATTACCATCATAGGTGCCTTACATAATTTTTTATTTGTCACCCACTGTCTGTCATATTGTAAAACTGCAAGCATCGAATTATTATTTAACAAAAACATGGAAGATTTTCCGATAATAATAAAACGGAATGCAAAATCATAGAGAACAACCGATAACAAGACTAAAATAAGCAAATAGATAATAAAGGAAGGTAAAAGTAGAAAAAAATTAATCAATTCGCAAAAATTAAGGTTAGGTTAAGGAGATTACTCTAGTAAAGTTTAAAGAAGGGATGGCTGCATTCATTCAGTGAAATAGAAACACTGTGAAGTGTGAATTGCACATAACCGTTTACAGAATACAGATCTTTTAACAAGCGTATCAATCATTATAATTGTTAAAGTTGATTACAGAATAGTCAATACAATAGACACCAATAATGGCTAGTTGGTTGCATCCAGCAATACATTAGATCAATTTTAACGATTTAAAAACCGAAAGCCCACGAGCGTAAAAGTAACACTTTTAAGCCCGCGGGCAAAATTTCTACTTTACACCCGGAAATGGGGTTAAAAAAGTCAATTTTACGCCTGATCGTGTAAAAAGAGTATTTTTTCTGAATTAAACGATGTATTAAATGCCTATCTTTATTTCGGTTGAAAGGCAAAACAAAGAAAAAAAATTATTTTAAAAAAACTAAGTTGCTTGATGTTTTTGGATAAATGTCATTTTAACAATGACAGATTAGTCAAAACTTGAACTTGTGTGTAATTACTTTCAATTCATGATGGTGCAATTAACCCAAACCGAACATACTGAAATTCTAATGATGGTTGGATATGGCCATAGAAGAAGAAGTTGTTCTGAGGTAATGGCTTTTTTCAATCAAGTTCATCCTCAACGGGAACCGATTTCCCGAACCACGGTCTCAAGAACATTGCAGAGATTTCAAGAAACCGGTAACGTTAAAGACCGGGAAAAACCTGGACGTCCTACAGTTGTGATTAATGAAACAAACTCTCTGGACGTTATGTTGGATGTAGTTGAGCATCCAAAAACTTCAGTTTAACAATTGGCTTTAAATCACATTAGCATTAATAAAATTTGACTTTTGTTTAATGTTACAAAAGTTTTTCACTTCCAAAGCCAACTTGATTTTCTTAATATTTTTTTAACAAAGTTTTTTTTTTTACCTTTTAATCAAAATAAAGATCGACATCTAATACATTGTTGAATTCAGAAAAAATACCTCATGCTATTTAAAAAAAATCAAGTTAACCCATTTCCTCCCAACGTTGCGTTAACGCATCAACTATACTTCATATTTTTTTGCCCCGCAAATATTTTTTAATAAAAATTCGTGAAGATTATATTAAAAACAAAGATCATAGTTGCCAAAAACATTTTTTTTAAGAATCTATTTTGTTGTTACTAAGTTACAACGAATTTAATTAAGGTAAAAAATACACATATAAACGTTGGTCTCTATTTTCTTCTATAATTGAGATCATGTTTCAAACTTAGCCGTCATTGTTTAAGATTTCACTACTTAATACTTATAGATTACTTATACATACATACAAAATTTTAATATTTTCTTAGATAAAAGCATAGAGACCCGAAAATATATGCGTTGCGTTCATGCATCATTGGGAAGGTACGTATAGTTAGTCATCATCAATTGTGCAACTAACGTTTCAAAATAACTACGGTTTAAGTGCCTATTTACTTATGTTTATGCTGATTTAGTTGTTTTAGGTTTTTTCTTTGTTAGACACAAAATATAATCCTCTTATTGACTTACAATAACATACCTATTGTTGTTGTAGTATTATTTTATTTACAAACTAGTAGATTTATTTAGACAGGCTTTTTATGTTGTATAGTTGTATTATGCATTTCACAAACCCTAATTAGTTACCTTTTAGTGTGTCAAAAATACGGGATAATTATATCCAATGTATGAGAAGGGATATTTCTCTAAATGAATATCAATAGTCATTAGCGCGTTGCTGAGTTTTGTGAAAAGTTGTATCTGATTTGAGACTATACTTTAGTTTGTTTTGGGTTTTTACTTTTAAAATTACTTAGTAGAACATGAAATATTTAACACAAAGAGAACTAGAACTTGCTCTACAAGATATAGCGGAAGAATTATAATTGGAGAGAAATGGAGGTAAGCTGATATTGATAATACGATTACAAGATTCCTAAAACTATGAAATGTAGATTGCGATTTACGGAATATAATTTCATATTTCAGATATTGATGCTGTTTACATACCCCAGAAGTAGATGAGCTAACCGACGAAGAACATTTTGACGATGAAAATTTTGCACCTGAGGACAATTTAGAAAATACAGACATTGTCGGAACATTTGAATTGCAATTACCCTGTCCTTCTAACACAATAGATGATAAAGACTTTGACTCGTCGGATGACGAAACCTTAGCATGTAAGAAATGCAAGATATCATCAACTGTCAAAAGTTCCGATGAGCCCAAATGGATTACTGGAGAAATCAATACACGCATTCGCCAGTTTCTGTTGAAGATGAGTCAATACGCTCGATAAAAGAAAATTTATACGGAAAAACACCTTTGGAGATATTTCATCTTTTCTTTGATGATACAGTAGTTGACATGATTGTAAAATTCTCGAAGAAATATGCTCAAGACAACAACCGTCACACCTTTGAGTTTTCGACTTCTGATTTTTACAAGTTTCTAGGAATCATGATATTTTCTGGATACCATACGTTACCACAAACACCAATGTATTGGTCAATGGAGGAAGATAAAGGAGTTGATTTAGTAAAAAATGTATGAGTAGAAACAAATTTCAAAATATTAAAAGGAACTTACATTTGTGTGATAACAGCAAGCTTGACAAGAACGACAAATTTGCAAAAGTACGACCACTTTTGGAAAAATTGAACGAAAAAGAATTTACAGTGGGGTGTTTTTTCATATAATCTGTCAATTGACGAACAAATGGTCCCTTATTTTGGAAAACATTCTTGTAAAATGTTCATCAAGGGAAAGCCCGTGAGATTTGGTTTTAAATTATGGTGTATTTGTTCAGCTGATGGTTATTTATTTAAATCAATCCCATATGGAGGTGCGCAACCAAAGAAGAGTAACAACTTCTTAGGACTAGGAGGTACAGTGGTTACCGATCTACTTCAAATAATTTCAAATCCGTTCAACCATCGAATATTTTTGACAACTTCTTTTCTTCGTTCAGATTATTTGTTTATCTCAAAAATAAAGGATTTTTTGTTACAGGAACGATTAGGGATAACAGAACAAATCGATGTCCTCTAGAAACCGTAAAAACGATGAGTAAATTAGATAGAGGTGCTTTTAGTACTGTCTATGATGACGTATCAAAAGTATCAATGGTGCGATGGAATGACAATTCTGTCGTAACTGTTTGCAGTAATAATATCAATGTGCAACCTTTGAGCACTACAAAAGATATAATCGCAAAGAAAAAAGGAAGTGTCTGTTGCTCAACCAAACGTGATTTTGCAATATAATAAGTTCATGGGTGGCGTCGATTTGCATGATAATGGAATAGCGAATTATCGTTCCAGAATTATGGGTAGAAATGGTGGTGGCCACTGTTTTGCAACTCTGTAGATAGCACTATTGTAAATGCTTGGAAAATTTATAATTTAACAAAAATGAGAAGAAAATGTCTCAGATTGATTTTAAATCATATATTGCTCTTCGTTTGATGAAGTCATCTGATAGAAAACGTGAAAATAAAACTACCGTAGTTGATGAAGTAAGACTCGATCATTCCGATCACATTATTGCTGTCTCCCAACCAAAACACAGAAGAAGATGTAAATTATGTAAAAGTCAAACTATAAACATTTGTGAAAAATGTAAAGTTCACCTTCATCTTGAGTGTTTCAAACCATTTCATGAAAAATAGATTACACGGTACTTCCCAATGTTGCGTAAATCAACATAAGAAATAATTAGTTTTAAGTAGTATATATTGATTTATTTTGTACATTACAACTTATATTGTATTTTTGTAATTGTTAATTAAATATTTTAGCATTATTGATTGAATTAAATAATTTAATTGCAAACAATTTTTTAAATTCATATATATTCCCAATGATGCGTAAACGCAACATCCAATTATTCTGATATCAAATTAAATTTTATAAACTTAATTTTGTAAAGTATTATAAGAAACGTGTCTTAAGCAATAAAATATAAGAATTTAAACATGTTTTACGATTTTAATGCCTTGGGAGGTAATGGGTTAACGTTATATCTCCGAAACAAATGCCGCTAAAAAATTGAAGAAAATCTTCACAAATAGAATTTAATTGCTCCTAACAGTATACCAAAGAGCTGTGATAAATAGTTCTCAAAATATTAAGCTGTACCCATACATAATACCAACCCTGTATGGATAAAAGGTTGCAAGTACACTTTATAACAAATAGTTGTTCATTTCATACATTTACATTTGTACGTTCGGTCACGTAGTGCGTTTTATAACTTTATCTAGTTTACATTTCAACGTTTAATTAACAGATCAATTATTTTCGTGTAAGTGCTCTGATCATCTATCTAAAACTCAATAACTATGTTAATTTTTATTACATACGAGGATGTATTGATATCTAGTTAGCCTAGACCAGTTCTTTGCATAAACAAAATATTGCGTTACCATAGCAACGAACAATAACTTATTAGAAGTGTCAGTGTAAAGTTTGACGTCAAAAAAGTAAACCAGAGTCACGCAATAAATTAAATGAAAAAGATGTCCACCGAAATTGTGAAAATCGAAAAATTGGAGTATCGAGCCATCATCAAGTACCTGTATTTAAAAGGGTTAAGAGGTAAGCAGATTTACGAAGATATGCTTAATACCCTTGGTGATCAATGTCCTTCGTATGCGACCGTCAAAAATTGGAATGCAAGCTTCAAAAGAGGTAAATTTTCCATTGAAGATGATGACCGATCGGGAAGGCCAGTTTCTGTGTCAGTCCCCGAAAATATCGATGCAGTTCATGACATGATTTTATCAGACCGTCGAATTGGGCTAAAACGGATATCTGAAGCACTGAATATTTCATACGAACGCGTTCATCATATGGTTCACGTCAATTTGGACATGAGAAAAATTGCTGCAAAATGGATCCCCAAATGTTTGAATGTTGACCAAAAGCGTGCAAGGGTAGAAGCATCGCGTTCGATCTGTGCTCGATTTGAAAACGATGTAGACTTCTTAAACCGAATTGTTACTATGGATGAGACTTGGGTACATTTCTACGATCCAGAAACAAAGCAACAATCGATGGAATGGCGACACTCTGGTTCTCCAAGACCTAAGAAGTTTCGTGTCCAAAATCTGCTGGAAAAGTTCTTGCTTCAGTTTTTGGGATTGCCATGGAGTAATCATGATTGATTTTTGGATAAGGGTAGAACAATAACTGAAATTACTATTCGACATTACTGACCACTCTACGGGAAAATATTATAGAGAAAAGACGCGGAAAGCTATCCAAAAGTGTTTTGTTTTTGCAGGACATCGCCCCTGCACACAAATCGTACATTTTTTTCCAACAAGGAGGTAATAGAAGCTGTGGAGGTCTGGTTTGCAGAGCAAAAAGAAACATTTTTTTAAAGGTCTAGAGACGTTGCAGGTTCGCTGTAATAAATGTATCTAATTAAGAGGAGAATATGTTGAGTAATAAAATATTTTGACATTGAAATTTTGTTTGGTTCTATAGTAGGCTAAGAATTTTTCAATATATCCTCGTATCTTAACGTTTATTTTGCTTTTTGAACAAAAAGTAGGAAGAAAAGGCTTTTCTCCCATTCTCCGAATTGAATTAAAGAAAAGGATGCGACTCTTTATGAATTACTAAACCTACAATGATGGAGGAGAATGAAAGAAGGACCTTGAGCGAATGGCGCTTCGAAACAATGAAATGCAAAAGGATAGGAATTAAAACGTAGAATAATAAAAAGGTTTTACTACTACAATATTTATTCTTATCAAATTTTAGTTATAGTGTTCCCTTTAATATAGAATCTAATCTAATTTTATTTTTATGTAACCTTCGTTTCTGTGACTTCAACAACATCAAATAATTTAATTGTTTAATATTCCAGTAAGTTCGAAAACAACACTGTGAATAACCATTTAAATTCAAGATATACAAGAATAAACATTTTTATTATTGGAAATTTGCATTTATATGCTCTAAGATGACTTTCACAGATAACTGCAAGGTTGAAAAGCAGTGGTGGTCATTCATTTTTTTCCACAAGCCCTGAATTTATCATTCGACGCTGCATAATACAAGCATACTTGAATAAGCTTCAGTTTGTTGGGTTGTGGAGTGCTCGAATGATGAGAAGAAACTTTAATCAAAAAAGAAGATTTTTCTCAACCAACAACCAATCAGCCAATCACAAAAGGATTGACATATACCTAATTTCAGTTACATGTGTAACCACCTACACGATTATTTAAATCAAAAGTAAATAAAGCTATATTCAAAATGATAATGAGTGCAATAAAATGTGGTACAAACGTAAATGACATTAAATAAAAAGAAACATTTTCTAGAAAAGAAACAATGCACAATTTACATTAATACGCAATTGTAAATAAACAATCAAATTTGATCATGTACATCTTAAATCAAATCCTACGACCTCGCCCACATAAATAATTTGTACTTTTCTTTATAATTTTCCACGTTCAATAACATTGCATATTAAAATAATAAACGTTGTCATGTAGAAAACATAGAGCCCCTATATTAATACCCAAATTATAATAAAACAAATACATTATATTTGATTGAACACATTTAAACTTAGATGTGACATTTGGTTTCACCTTCTTGGAAAATCAAAAGTAAAGTAAACACAGTGCTAGTTAACAAGTCACGTAAAATTATGAAATGTCTAATTATTTTAAATGTTTATAGGGCTATTGTTTTGGCATGCCTACCTAAATTCAGTTAACTTTGTTAAAAGGTATTCTTGCTTCATTTCAACTTGACCTGTTTAAATAGTACAATGAGGTTTACTATTTTACTGTTATTTACAAATTGTAGATTGAAATAACGTGTAATTGCAGCAGACGTTTAAAAGTTATGCAATATGACTGGAAGTGAGTGATAAGTACTGATAATATTCATGGTGTCGTTGAACTGTATGCTAATTGCCGTGTTTTCCCAAGTCCTTTGATTTTTCATGAATTATCTGAGTTTCGGTTTACAAATTTTTGTTATCAGTTTTTTTAATGCTGCGGGATTTTGCACAATGCCTGTGTATTTTTGAAAGCATGATTACATTTTATACGGTAGAATCACACGTGCAAAGATTAAAATTAAAATTGGGAAAATATTCTGCAAATTAAAATGTATATTTTCATTTATTGTCCATTTTGAAATGTGTCATTTGTGCAGAACAATATGTGTCTGCTTGCTCATAATGATCTATTATAACGTTATAACAGCCGTGAACTTATTGAATAAATAAAACTTTCTAAGCAAAATACAAATTAGTTAAAAAAACTATGTTGTATGAGAACAAGTATTTCACCATCTTGGGTATAAATTCCTGATCCAAGACAAACATTTATTAAATCAACATTCTGGGTATTCTGAGCGGTAGAAGACTGATATCTTGTCCACGAGTGTTAATTGAAAAGTTGCCTCGATATTTTAACTTGTTTACTAACTGATTCTTTCACATATCATTCTGTGGCTCTTCCAGACTTCCAACCACCAAATCTCTTAACAGTAAGCATTGTACGCCAATAATGTGGCTGCTGACTCCCTAAAGCAATAATTCGTATAATCGTGGCAATTCTCAAGATTTAAAAATTTCCCAATCTTCCTAGGAACATAATCTAAATACACTCGTACACCAACTGCCGAAGTACTGAATATTTTCTGTAGAGTGTACAACCTTTAAATAGCGTCTCATCTTCAGTAATAGTAAATTTCTTGCATTCGTTATTTTTGGTGTCTTCTAGCATAACTTTTCTAAATCTTCCAATACCTTCAATATAGTTTATATGCAACGGAAAAAGTTCTTGGCGACAACAAGCGTCAAAAACTCTAAACCCCAAAATCACATTGTTGTCTGGCGCTTCCAGAAGAAATGTTTTAATTTCTCATTAGTTCAAAAAGAGAAAACAAAAAAAACGCCACACTTGGTAAACGAAAATTACACATGAGGAGGAGTTCTTGACATTGTCTAATTAGTTTAACAGTTTTGTTACTCAAATAAAGGGGATGTGTAGAAGCTAAAGGTAATCTGAATTCTCCAATAAAAAAAAAGAACGATGTACTGTCAATATTGAGCTGCTGTGGGTATGGAGCATTTGCATCCCTAAGCAATAAGAAAATGCTGATCAATACCTATAGTCAACTATCTATCTTCGAACAAACTTACACTCCTCGATGAGGAAGATATTGCACATCAAGTTCACTCGTCATTATTTTGGAATTTTGAATGTAAATGTCATGTAATTTGATTTGAATTTAATTTGGTGATGAAGTTATCTCAGGAAGTCCACATTTTTCAGTGACTACTGTAAATATTGAGATGGTTTACTGAAGAAGGATCTAGATGCAGATTGAGACTACGTTTAGATGTGCCCGGGTAAATATACAGGTTATTTTTTTTTCAAGTTCCGATTGGTCACTAAATGAAAATCACAGTGAGAATTAAGAAAATGTATATGAAACAAAGTAATAAAACATAGTCGCCGTTCCAGTTTTGTTATAGCATGGTACCAATTTTCTAATACCTTCGTCATAGAAAACATTCGCCTGTGCCCGTTTTCAGTCAATTATGTTCGCTGATCTGCAGCTTGTTGTCTGTGGCAATATTGTGTCCTCCTAGCTAGTATTACTTGTGGGCAAATAAATTAGTCAAGTCAGTACTGTATGGTGGGTGATAAAAAACTTTCCATTCAAAACGCTGTAGGGGGATCGTTGTTATTGCAACTGAGTATACGGCCGCGCATTGTCATGAAGAAGGACAATGCTTGACAACAACATTCCTGTACTCTTGTTCTGAATTGCCCTTCGATGTCTTTGAAAAGTCACGCTGTTTGGTCCCAAAACACATTTTTCCCGAAGCTTTTCTTTAGTGACCAATCGGACCTTGAAAGAAAATAGCTTGATATTAACAAAACCGTTTTTCGTTAATAGACATGTAAGAATCGATCCGGAAACATTACTCAGAAATGCTGTTTTATGTTGTTCCTTTCAGGACCGTTTGAATGGAGATAAGATAAATCTCATCAACGTTTTACCCCAACTGATGTGTCTTTTTTTTGGTTAAATTTAGATGGGCGTAGTCTTAAAAATGAATCAAAATGGACACTCTGAAGGGAAAAAATTGGTTTTAAAATTAAAATCGTTCAATACTTTCTGGAATAATGTTATTTCCAAAATGACAGGTAACCAACCCTACGTTGGTCAAGAATGTGATATACTAACACCAACAATATCTTCAGACTTATGAAGAAAGTAATGTACGAATTTTCTTGACAAACTGATAGGTACACCATAAAATGCCTAATCCAAATTTTTAAGTTTTGAATTTCCAATCGATGTCGTTGAAAAGTCACGCAAGAGAACACTTTTTTGGTCCCAAAACACATTTTTTTCAAAGCTTTTTTTTAGCGACCAATCGGACCTTGAAAAAAAATAGCTTCATATTAACAAAACCGTTTTTCGCTAGGAAATGACTTTTAATAGACATGTCAGAATCGATCCGGAAACATTACTCAGAAATGCTGTTTTATGTTGTCCCTTTCAGGACCGTTTGAATGGAGGTAAGATAAATCTCATCAACGTTTTGCCCTAACGGATGTGTCTTTTTTTTCGAGGTTAAATTTAGATGGGCGTAATTCTAAAGATCAATGAAAATGTACACCCTGAAGGGAAGAAAATGGTTTTAAAATTAAAACTGTTCAATAATTTCCGGAATAATATTATTTCCAAATTGGCAGCTGATCAACCCTACGTACCTCAATTTTTCTCAATCCTCAAAAATGTGGTGTACCAACAATATCAAAAAATCTCAGACTACAATCTACAAAATGGTAGGTACACCACAAAATGTCTAATCCAAATTTTTAAGTTATCTTATATCCGTGGTTTATTATTAGGGTAGTCCATTATCACATCCTGCACAACCCGGTCTAAATAAAATAATGTTCCTAAAAATATTTGTAGTTTAATAACACTAGTAACATAAGAAAACAAAAAAGAAACTAGACCAACCAACGTTGAATTGAAGTTGGAGCCATCATCGACGGGACACATTTATTTTTTCTCAGTCTGTACTAATTTATCTCTCTTTTTATTTTAACACATTCTCAATGTTACCCTTGAAAGAAGAAGATATAATAAATTGAAGATATAAAGCGACAAACAAGATAAAAATTTAAAATTGTAGAAAATAGAGTTAGAACAAAAAAAACTTGTTGAATGGAGACCGAGAGCGGAAAAACATTACTGGAGAGACCATCAACTAGATGTTATGTAATTTTAACATAATATGTCTAAAAAACTCATCCTTAATTTTAGTAGAGCACATTTTAAAAATGTCTTCAGAGATGTCAGACTACCTTCTTATATCGGAACATGGAAGTTCTTTATTTTAAATTGGACACCCTATGTTTTATTGCAAATTTGAATTTTTTGTCGGATTTTAGTAACTGTTTATATTAAGGACTTATTGCGGGCAATACCTACAATTTTGGAGTTGTTATCTACTTTCAGAAATATAGTTGGTTTATAATTTTGCAACGCCGCCAAAAACGAGGACGAAAATTGATAAAGTTATTTAAACATAATAATAATGATTAACAGTAATAACCCATGTATTTGGAGAACTTTAACTTAACCAAATAATCCATTCGTAAAAAAATACAAACAAATTTAAATTTCAATGTATTTTTGAAATTTTTAACTAGATAATTATCATAAGTTTTTCAAATATCTGGTAGAAAACTTTTCCATCCCTACGTTTGATTCATAGAGATTAGACTAAATAAATGAAACTTATAGAATGTTCATCTTCACTAGAAATATGGTGTGAAATGATAATCTTGTGGTGCATACTATTAATGATGCTATCAACACAAAATTGATTTTATTAGTCAATAAACACGTGAAATAAATTCGATTAAATTTGAAATTAATTAATATTTTATTCATTACGACGTAAGAGAGAAGCTAGTAAAGATAGACAAATATGGCGAAATAAGTTTAAAATATTGCAATATTTTAATGTCTTGTTAGTATTCAAAGTGTACAACATTTAAAAAATATGACTTATTCGCGTTTTATGAAAATAGGTTAATAATATAATTATTTGCAGTACCTATGTGTAATATGTTAGTTGTCCTTAGAGTGTGCGTAATAAAATTGTATTAAATTATAGACATGTTAATTATAAGTCGCTCCATATGAACCACAACACGCATTTAATGCCATCAACATTGCAAGGTGTTTACGTGTTCTAATCATTTCCGGCGAATTATATTAATCTTATCCACTTCTAAAGTGTAACTCATGACTTTTTGACCATGAAGACCGTTAGCATTGACATTTTATGTCGGTTCTATTATTTTATGCATTTAAAAATAATACATGCGGGTATTTTTTGTTAACACGTTGTGCAACATAATATGTATACAGTAGGTTTATAACAATATAAGTTACCGGCGTGCTAGTTGTGAAATTTCGTGAGAACGGCCGTGAATTTTTCTCAGGAACGGATTATCAAATAACTAATGACTCTTTTGGAAAACTTTATATTGTTTGGCATATTTTCTAACAAATCATCGAATCCACGAGGAAAAGTTTGATAGATATGAGTTTACATAAATGCCCACATCCTTTGAAACTTAAACTTATTAAAATTGTCCTTGTAATCCTGAACTGGAGTTATGATTGATGAACACTTATTGTGATTAATGTAAATTATTCTGATATAGTTAACCTGAAATCGTGTTATATATCATACTTAATTGAGTACATGAATTCATTTAATTACGAAAAAATGTTATTGCTAGTAAGGAATCTTAGATGAAATATATTATTAAATAAGCATAGATGCAATTATGTTACGAGTGTACAAAATACTTGGAAATAAGTGTGAGACAAATAATACCTTATCCGCAGACTAGTTATTGCTTACAAAAAATTGGTAAACCTTTTATCAAAATGAGATAACAAAATAGTCCAATATCTGTGATCTTAAAGATCTCAAAAATAAAATTTAATTAGTAGTTGGTAGTAGGTAATTCTTTGTTTTGGATTGATTAACCCCTAAGGAAATTCATCCGAAGTTGACAAAAGTTTACGGGGACTCTGCTCATTCGATATTAAGCGTTAACAAGTGGTTAACTGAATTTAAACGTGGTCGCACATCCCTCGAAGATGACCCACGTGAAAGACTGCCAAAAACGCAAACACACTGGAAACCATAAAATTTGTACATGATATCGTGTTGGACAACAGACGAGTGAAGGTGAGTGAGATAGCTCAGGCTGTGGGAATATCGAAAGAAAAATTGCACGAAAAATTAGGAGTGTGAATAGCTCTGCTCAAAATGGGTGCCGATCAAAAGCAAATGCAAAAACGATTTTCGCAGCAATCTTTGGACCGATTCAACAGGAAGCCGACCGATCTTGTGCGATTTCTCACTATGGATGAGGCACCACTACCGCCAGAAACAAAACAACAGTTCAAGTACCGAGTGGAAGCCGGTGGTTCAGCGCCAAAGAAAGTCGATCACATCAGCCGGAAAGGACATGTCCATCGTATTTTGGAATTGGATCCTGTTAATTGATTATATTGCAACATACAGAACAATTACAGGCAAATATTACTCCAACTTTCTTAACCAGGCCTGGCATGAAAAAGAAAAAAATCACCTTCTGCCACACGGAAAAAACGGGTTTGAATATGTCAATTAAACCAGGAGGGATGTAACTTAATATGGTGTTGCATACATGAAATTAATTATAAGTAAAATGTGTGTCTTGCGACATCTCGTGTAAACATTGACACGTATGAATTGCAAAGCGCTATCTAAGCGATAGCTTTAATGCTTGTAACACACTCACTTTATCACACACATGCCGTTACAGTTAACTGTTGAAATTAATTATGTAACCCAAAGTTCTGTATTTGGTTTTTAGTAATCAAAACACAAAGTAAATCTTGTACCAAGTAACATTTAACAGTTTAATTTTTTCAACACAATCTTGGTTGATTTGATAAGACTTTTTGACACTCGCTTGCATTAAAATTCTGTTGTAATGATTTGAATTCCTTGTAGTAAGTATTGGCATTTACACATGATCCTCATTTAATAATTTTTGACTAGACAGAAAAATCCCATCACTATTCCCTAATGTGTGGATGTTTATAAGTTAAATGATTTATAATCCTTTTCAATTTCTTAGATCAGCATTTCTTGAATACGAGCTACCCTTATACCGTTCGACACATTTTCCTTTTTTTTTGAACTGGACAAGGTAGTGTTTCAACACAAATGAACTAGTTTTGAGTCAAATATACTGCTGTTTATGATCATTGGGGAAATGTTCAGTTTTTTTCTAATTATATTTCAGTACTGCTTTGATCTAAAACATCGGTTTCTATTTGTTATCAGTAAAGTTGTAAATTTTAGTTTCCCACTAATTGATAAAAGGCTTTCTTCGTAGGTCGGTAGTGGTGGGTCGATTAAATCTACACGAAAACCTTTTTTATGCCGATGATTCGGTTAGAGGTGTCTAACCATATCAAGACTAAGAAAAAGGACACCCCTGTCCGAAACGTCGTCATAAAATGGTTTTATGGGATTTTAATCTACACATCACTAACCCTCCTACAAACAAGGTTCTACATCAATTACTGGAAATAATTCTCTATTCTATGGATGTTCGTAAGTTAAATGATCTATAATATTTTTTAATTCTTTAGATCAGAATTTCTTAAAAACTAGCTACCCTTATACCGTTCGACACATTTTCCTTTTTGATGATTTTTGAAGGTAGTGTTTCAACACAAGATGCACAAGTTTTGAGTCAAACATACTGCTGTTTATGATCAGTTTCTTCTAATTCTATTTATTTCAGTACCGCTTTGATCTAAAACATCGGTTTCTATTTGTTATCAGTAAAATTGTAAATTTTTAGTTTCCCACTAATTGATAAAGGGCTTTCTTTGTGGGTCGGTAGTGGTAGGTCGATTAAAGCTTCACGAAAACCTTTTTATGCTGATGTTTTGGTTAAAGGTGTCTAACTATATCAAGGCTAAGAAAGAGGACACCCCTGACCGAAACCTCGTCACAAAATGGTTTTTATGGAATTTTAATCTACCCATCACTAAACCTCCTACAAACAAGGCCCTACATCAATTATTGGAAAACTAAAAATTAAAAACGTTCATACAATAACAAGGATCAATTCAAAAAAATCTACTGTGGATATTATTAACTCCTTAAAATTGATGATTGTTATTGACCATAAAAGTCATCCAAAAGGTTTTCAAATCCAAATGAAATGAAAACAATGCCACAAAAGTTGAAGTGTTACACGGTTCTATTATTACTGATTACTGTAAATGTTCAAAATTTTGATTACTAATTCGGTGGTTTTAACTTCATTTGTTTTAAAATTGGAACTCTTATACTATTGTTTAATTATAGAACCCCAACGCCGGTTGGGCCTTCGAGAAGAACGTTTTATTTCATTAACAATCCATGCAGCAAGATAGAACAGGGTAGTTAATGAAATAAAAGCCTCCAAACGCTCTTCTCAAAGGCCCAACTGGCGTTGGGGTTCTAAATTTTGTTTCTTTTTACATCTATTCCAAGAACCAATCTTCCAAAAGAATCATATAAGTTGCTTTCTCTGAAAGTCTCATAGTGGAAACACTTACATGCCACACTCAGCTGCGACCTCGCGTTGTATTAATTTTCATTCTGATTGGAGCTGTTTTCGACATCGAAACGTAAACTAATATTTTGGCTTGGTTCAACTCACATCTGATTCTAATGTCGCTGAAGTTATAGATAGAGTTGTAGCCAACGTGATCAAGCGAATGCAAACGTGGAGAAGAAAAATAACATCAGTATCTATTCAAACACCAACAATATTTTGCAAAATTATTTTAGGGACTAAATGAACTTCAATATGTATGCCGAATATTTTTAGATATTTCTTTCATTGTACAACTTACCAATTTTACAGTTATTACATCAAATAAATAATTTAAAAGTAATACATCGAAAAGAAGAGAAATCAATAAACGATTTTCAATATAATACAAGTTAAGTATGTTAAGTATCTAGACAAGCAGGACGTCGGTATTGGTGTTCCGCAATTAAATTCGAAATTCGAACATTGCGAGCGTTAGTTACCGGGTGATTTATGAACATAACTAAATAATAAGCAAAAAGACTCAATTAAAAAGATTAGGAACCTCATAAAGTGTAATGTAAGTACAAATATTAATTAACAAGTAATAAGTAAATACGAAATAGTGGATATTTGTGTACGAACGAATGATAGTGATAGTAGTTATCACATTTGAACAGACAACGTTAAGTGATAGTTCTGGGCGGTTATTAAATAGACAATACGTAATACAAGAAACGATTTAATTTAATTAAATTCGTGTACGGGACAAAACAAAAGAAGTTGTGGAAATTTAACTTAATTTAAATTAAATTTAAAATTAACGCACAAAGTGCATATTAATATCAACGAAAATCAAAGCAAAACAAAACAACATGAGCTCAACGGAGGAAGGAAAAAGAAAGCGAACAGAACGACATGCATCAAGTGACGAAGAAAAAGAAGTATTTAATAGTAGTAAAAAGACCTTAAGATCTCCAAAAAAACATCACGATGAAAATAAAATTGATAAAATATTAAGCGTACTACAAAATTTATCACTAGAAGTTAGCCAAATAAGAACAGATCAACAAGAGTACCAAGAAAAATAAGAAAATTAGAAGCGGAAAATGATAAAATAAAGAAAGAAAACGAAATAATAAAAAACGAGTATCGACAGATAAAAAATGAACTACGTGGGACAAATATACGACTTGAAAAAATGGAAAGAGAAAGGAAATGGAATAACGTAGTAGTATCAGGATTGAACATGGACAAATATAAACACGACAGCAACATAAAAGAAGAAATGGGAAATTTTTGCAACAGAAATTGGAAGTGGATGTTCCGATTAAAAACGCATATATAATTGGAACCAAAATGTGTGTGGTAGAATTTGAAAACCTGAAAGACAAAATGGAGATAATGAAAATAAAAACAAATTGAAGAACATAAGAGGTGAACAAATATTTATTAACAATGACTTAACAAAATTAGAGAGAGAAGTCGAAAAACAAATAAGAACAAGAGCAACAGAAGAAAGAAAGCAAGGCAAAATATTAAAATTGGTTATCAAAATTAACGATAGACGGTAAAGTATGGAAATGGAACGAAGAAAAGGGCGCACTAGAGGAATCTAATGCACCAAAAAACTAAAGAAGGAAATGGCAGAAAATAAAAAGACGGACATGGCAAAGGACTTGGACAAGCAAATAAATTACAAAAAAGATACAATCAAGAAAGAAAAAATGAGTTTAAACTGAAAGTGGGCACATGGAATGTTAGAAGTGTAATTGGAAAGGAGCAAGAATTGGTACAAGAATTTGAAGACATAAAACTAGATATTTTAGCAATTACAGAAACGAAAAAAAGGGCAAGGTATAATCTCATTAGAAGGAGGACATATATTTATATTTAGTGGAGTAAATCAGGAAGAAAGAGCGGCAGCAGGGATAGGATGCTTAATTAAAAAACAGTATGTAAGCAATATAAGCAAGTGGGAGTTTATATCACCAAGAATACTAAAAATAGTAATTAAACTAGATGAACAAGTAAAAATAACATTGTTAATAATATATGGACCTAGTGAAGATGAAAAACAAATATAAAAGATGAGTTCTGGGAGTTGTTGAACGAATTACTGGATGATATAAGTGGAAGAGTATTAGTGTTAGGTGATTTCAACGGGCGAGTTGGTCGAAGAAACGCTGATTTAAGAGATGTCATTGGTAATGAAGGAGAGGTCACAAAAATAATAACGGCGAAAGACTAATAAATTTTTGTGTAAACAACAATTTAATAGTGACAAACACGTTTTATAAGCATCGCGATATCCATAAATACACCAGGGAAATGCCAACGAGAGGAGAAAAGTCAATAATAGATTATGTACTAATTAACAAGGATTACAGAAAAGAAATATTAGACGTAAAGGTAAGAAGAGGACCGGAAATTTATAGCGACCACTATTTAGTGATAGCAAAAGTACGCATAGATATAAAAACCGCCAACAAGAAAAACCAACCCACCATAAAAGAAAAGAAGTTATAAAGGCTTATAAGTTACAGGAAAGAATTACGGCATATAAATATCAGCAACGAATACAAATAAAAATGAATGAAAATAAAGATCTTGCGGAAGTATCAGAGCTAGAAGAAATGTGGGATATATTCAAGAATATAATTTTACAGACAGCACATGAAATATGTGGAATAACATCGATAAATAAAGATAGGAAACAGACGAAATGGTGGAACCAAGAAATAAAACAGCAAGTAAAAAATAAGAAAGAAAAATGGAAAAAATATTTAAGAAATAGATCGGAAGAGAGTTACTTAGAATACAAAAACCAAAGAATAAAAGTAAAGCAGATGGTATCAGAAGCTAAACAAAATCATGGGAAGACTTTGGTAAAAGAATGGAACAAGACAGTAAAGGAAATCAAAAGTTATTTTATAAAGTTTTAAAAAATTTAAGAAAAATGAACAGTACAAATCGAAACAATTAAAAGCGAAAGACAACAGTATAATAACGCAAGACAAAGACATTATAAGAAGATGGAAAGAGTATTTTCAAGAACTTCATAATAATAACGAAGCAAACAACGAGATAAATAATAAAATAGTAGAAGTAGAACTGGAAAATGACGATCAAAATATACAAATAGATGAAGTATTAGTAGCTTTGAAAGAAATAAAAAGAGGAAAATCAGCAGGCCATGACAAAATAACTGGGGAAATGTTAAAGAATATAGGAAAAAGAGGAACAGAGATGTTAACACAAATTTTCAACAGAGCCTGGAACACAGGAAAAATATCGGAAGATTGGGCGATTGGTATAACAATACCGCTGTTTAAGAAAGGAGACCGAAGAGATTGTGCTAATTATAGAGGTATTACATTACTGAGTGTAGTAGGCAAGACATATGAAAGGATATTAGAAAAAGGTTGAGAAATATCATAGAAAGTCAATTAGAGGAATCTCAAAGTGGATTCAGAAAGGGAAAAGCGTACAGGATCATATTTTTAGTGTAAAGCAACTAATAGAAAAAGCGAGAACAACTAACAAAGAAATATACATGATATTTTTAGACTTACAAAAAGCGTTTGATAGTGTTAAACAAAGTGATGTCTGGGAAAGCTTGAAGAACAGAAACATTAGTGTGAAATTAAGAACAGCAGTAAAAAGTTTATATAACAACAATAAAAACTATATAAGGAAGGACAACATGGAATCTGATTACTTCGAAATTACAGACGGTCTTAGACAAGGGGAGTAATGAGTCCAACACTTTTCACAATCATAATGGATGATGTGATAAAAGCGACAAAAGAGAAAACAAAAATTACATGTTGGGTACATAAACTTACTACCGGTCTATGTATCAGAGTGCGCGTACGCAGACGACTTGATAATATTTGCACCCACAGAAAAGATTTACAAAGAAATATACAGATTTGGGAAGAAGAATTAGATAAAAGGAACATGAAAGTAAATGCGAGCAAGACAAAAGTGATGATAGTGAGTAAAGAAAACAAGAACGTAAATATAGAAATAAACCAAGAAAAGTTAGAACAAGTAGAAGCCTTCAAATATCTAGGAGTAATAATACAGAGAGAAGGAAACATGGACATGGAAGTGGATGAAAGAGTTAATAGTGCAACAAAATTATACCACAGCATAAATAAAACGTTCATAGGAAAAAAGAAATAAGCAAAAGAACAAAAATGACAGTATATAAAACAATTTATAGGCCAATATTAACATATGGAAGTGAGAGCTGGATAATGACAAAAACAATGAATAGCAAAATACAAGCGACGGAGATGAAATATTTAAGAAAGGTTAAGGGAATTACAAGAAAAGATAGAATTCGAAACGACACAGTACGAGAAGAACTTGAAATAGAAGCAGTAAAGAAAACAATAGAGAAACAACAGTTACGATGGTTTGGACATATATGTAGAATGGAAAATAATAGACAGGTAAAAACATATGGAAAGCTGGAGTTCATAAAGTCAAAAAACAAGGAAGACCGAAGAAAACCTGGAACAATGAAATATCAGAAATAATTAAAAGGAAAAATAAAACATGGACAGAAGCAAAAAACTGGCAAAAGACAAGAAGAAATGGAATAAATTTGTGTACGAACTTGAATGAAATCAGTGATGAAATTTAAATATCTTACACCTTACGGTAAACAAGATTTTTGATTATATATATATATATATACAAGTTAAGCCATAACTAGAGTGAGAAAAAATATCACATAGTTTACATTGCTTAATATTTTTAAATATTGCCTTAAACAGAAGTAGTCCATATTTTGTCATTCACTTCTTCACCAATTAAAATTTCATTGTCAATGCCGTTTTTGTTCGTATGTAAAATCACCGACATAAAAAATTGTCTTGGCATTCTACACTTATATAACAATAGTCGCCGTAAATTCTTTTGTTATTGAGGTTAAAAATAATATAATGTACTCTTTTAAAACTTAAACCTTGTAATAGAAATGTTTACATATGAAATTGTCCAACATTTACCTTGAATTACTTCTGAAAATTTAGTAGCATTTAGGCGGACATCTTTGTATTTAAAAAAAATGCACACGTCGTCATTCATATATTCAAAATCTTACGACATCACTCATTCATAATGTAGTAATAGCCGAAGCAATTAATTCTATTTAAATTGGGCTTAACTACGTACGTGTGTCTTTTTGCAGCGGTAAAGTATGCGAAGTATTTAAAAATCAGGGTTAATACCTACAATTAATATATAGGGCTTTTAGATTCGGAATAAGAATTTCTTAACAATGTTTTTAATTGGTAAAAGTACGTGTCATTCAAATAAGAAGATGTTCTAATAGCGCCATTAACATATTTCACACAGTTTCGAAACAATGCCGAGAAAAGTATATTACATCTTCCTTGTTACATACCTCGTTTAGAAATTTGAATGTGAAAATTAAATACTCCACAGCTTCCAATTGAGTGGCTTGGTTAACGTTTGTTTCAAAATTCCATTGAGCCGCAACATTATTGGTGCACTGTTGAGATGCTTGTATATCCAGTGATTGTAGTAAAGCTCGTATATCTCCACGATAAGATGAGCTTTCGCGGGGACCGTAATCACGGTTTTGATGTGGTTGATTATTTTGATCATTTCTGTCGTAGGGAAAATTACGATCGTAAGAATGATCCCCGTTGTATGTTGTTCTATCGTAATCGTATTGGTTAGTGTTGTAAGGGTTGTTGTTGTAATTCCTGTTTTGATGCGCCGGTATATCTAGTTGTGGATCTGCATACACACAAATTGCACCCAACAAAAATATAATTTGAATTTTTTTAATACACATATTGAAAAGGTCTTGAAAATGTGTATATAAGTAATAGGGTATAATTGCAAAAAATTAATTTAATTACACTTGTACTTAGTTCAACTTGTGTAATATAACTGACAATAACATCGGTATCCTCTGGATGTAGAAGCAGGTGTAGGTGGGAGGGTCCCTTGTCCTGTGCATTGTCGCTTTCACGTAATATCAATTATGTTTTAAGAGAAAATGCTAATTTAATTAATGCTTAAAACAATTACATACCGGATATCACTTTGTTCATATTACATTGTAATATATTTGTTTTCATATGCTTCACTCTTAATTACTTACAATTTAAAAAAGAATTTAAAGCAATCTCTTATGTAACTATCACTCTGATTAGTCATTTTATGAATAGCAAAATTTGTTGTTTGCGTATCTTGTATTAAAGCTTTTTCAATTCACTGAACTTTACTTTATTATATAATAATGAAAATGCCATAATTAATCATTTTTATCTTATACGTATTTTTCAAACATTCGCAGATGATTTTTTAATATATAGAATAAATCCCTGGATTTACTAGTAATAACTTTAGTGAGTGGTATGTTTTTTGGTACCACAATTGTTATTAATGTTTTCACTGCTAAAACTGTGACTATAATTATAGTGCTAAAACTTAAAATTTTAGTATAATGTGAATATTATTTATAATTAAAATTATAATAAACAACTTAAAAACTAGGTAGTTATTTTCAAATACGAATGAACAGGGTGGCTCGATAAGAGTATGGAGCGGATGTATCTCAAAAATGGCAAATCCTAGAGATTTGAGGAAACATTCTTATAAGTAAAGACGGTCAGAGAAACGTCTGGAAATTATTTTGAAGTTTGTAAATTGACCATTTGGGGCGTAACTACTATGAAGAAACACAAAGTTGATGCTATCTCGGAAGGATGATCCATAACTTTGAAACCATCATATGGTAACTTGTGTGTTAGGGTATAATTTTGTTTTATGAAATTTTTCATATCTGTCATAATAATGGAGAGAAAGGCCACTCAATTTTTGGATGATTACATTTTAATATCTCCTAAACAATTCAACCCATTTCAATATTTTTTGGCTCGTTAAAAAGGGCATTTTGTGATTTTCGAAAAATCACAAATATTTTTGTAATTTTTGGAAAATGTTAAAGAAAATGGTACTATTACTTAATACCTCCATGCGTTCACGATTTAGAGAAGAAAATGTTAAAAACTCGAGTACCTTAATCGAATCAAGTTCCCTTAGCGAAAAAACAAATCACTACGTATTTAACACGTTGAACGCCACGTGCATCCCTCAGGACACACAGTAAGTTGTTGGTTGGAGTCATGTGTATCTCTCAAGCACACGCACTCGCCGTTACTCGCAGACCTGTGTATCGTATATGAAACACAAATTCGTATGTTTCATTACTAAAGCAAATAGTAGTGGCCTCTACGGTTATAATGGTATTTTGGGTTCCCTGAAATGTGTATAACTTAAGATCTATTGAAGTAAGAAATCTGACTTCCCTCATCCAGTAATCCATCAACTAACTTCATGACGAACTTCTCAGCCACGCTGCTTTCTGCATCGGTTTTTCCAGAGTACACCATCACATTCCATTTGTATCCTCGATCCGTACACAATTTGAAAAGTTGGATCCCATACTTATGCCGTTTATTCGGGATATATTGCCTAAATATTAAACGACCACGCCACGGTATCAGACTTTCGTCTATGCAAATTATCTGGCCAGGAGTGTACGCCACTTGATAATTATGAACAAATTTGTTTATCACATTTCGAATTTTGAACAAACGGGCATCTGGAGAGGCTGCTTTATTATCGGAAAAGTGTAAAAATTTGAGAAGTAGCTCAAAACCTGTTTCTGGTACATCAACCGGCACCCAAGCATGTACTCTGGCACATTTTGCAACGTCTGTACTCAAAAGGGGCATATATATTCGTTTGATCAACAATCAAAGTATTGGTATTCTGTTCTTGTTTACAAGTTTCTCAATCAATGTTGTCAAGTTTCTGGTTCACATTTACGGTTTCAGTCGTTGGATGAGTAGTTCCAGAAGTATTGGATTTTTGATCTAAATCACGTTGTGGACTATTAACCGGTCTTACGTGTGTGAACTCTTCATCTTCGTCATATTCAGATGTGTCTAGAGACTCTGACTCAGACATATCATCAACGGAAAAATTCGGATCTATCTGCGAGTCATCGCTAGAGTAATGCATCTTGAAAGATTGTTAGTTTGTTTTTATCACTATGCTCAAGTCAATATACAAGTCAAATACAAGGTCAAAGCTGACTCAGAGGCCAGATGTGTCCTCAGCGCATACTCTGTAAACAGGTGAAATTCGATCTTGGATCATATTCATATCATTACACTTACTATAAAACACCATTCTGTAGCAAAAGAGTCTAAATATAAGAAAAAAATAAAATGATAAGGAACACGTTTTCATGCTTGGCGGTCAACGTGTTAAATGCCGACGTGCACTTTTTGTTTAATAACACTTTCCGTCGACTGTGCATTTATTACAAACATTAATGTAAACAAAATTGATCGTTAAAAGGCTGTTCTCTCAGGGAGCTATACAGTTTATGTAAATTTATCTCGCTTATTTTTAGAAATGTTTTCCTGATTTTGCAAAAACATATAGCTAACATTATTATTTATGTCGTGCAGGAGCTATTTTTTTGTTTTCGTCTTCGTTGTATTTAATTTAATTAAAACGTAAAATAATAGAAAAATGGATTTCTTTATGAGCCCAAATTTCGACTCCTACGCGACATAAATAATAATTTTCTGACAACAGTACTTTTTTTTTAATTTTTAGTTAAAAATCAATGAGAAAAATTAACATTAAGTAAACGATAAATACTGAAAACTCTTGGAGAATTGTGAAATTAATGTACTCGCGGGCAAATTTTTCTGAGCGCAACAAGCCAGACTTGGAAGCCGATTAATATTAATAGATAAATAATACATCGTTGAATTGTTGATGTCAATTTTTTTTGTACATGACGTGAATTTTAAACCGTTTTAGAAACAGAAAAAAACAACAAATAGCTATTTATGTAACAAGAAATAAAAATAGTGAACCGCCTACTAGAAATCTGAAATTGTCCCGAGTGATAAAACAGCCTTAATGATACCTAGTAATGAACGATTTTAGTATAGGCAACTAAGCATACATATTTAGTGCATCAAGTTGCCATTTTATCTGTCAATCAACTACAATATGAAAATATAAATAAAAAATTTGTCATAATTTGTAGCAAAGTACATTTTAATAGTAACAAATTGACATTAATCTACAGTTGTAACAAATATTCAATTTGTTCACAAAAACTTTTTATAAACTCTTATCTCACGGAGTTTTTAAATATTGCTTACTCATTGTTCAAAAGTTAAATTCTTCAAGTAGGGTTGTAAGAGATAATTAAAACTATGAAAAAGGAATGGCCTGATAAACATTCCGAATATTTTGGAAGTGTAGTGGAATAACTTAAAAAAATGTTTTTTTATAAACTCTACATGCACATGTTGTGTGAAATAACAGAACCATTAAGGTGAAACCAAGCCTCATCGTTAAAGAATCTTAAGCTAATATAAAATTGCTGTGAAACCATTGCCAGTATTAAACACAGGCAGGATAATCAATCCTGTATTAATTATTTGGTTGGCCACTTGCACACAGTAAGGATGTAAAAGAACATCTTTCTTCGGTATGATGTGACAAGTCATTATCGAAAGTTCAACTTGTTTACAGGCAACGTAGAGATGTACTGCGGTTTTGTGCATGATTTATCAAACATTGTCAACTACTTCTGATGTGGTCTTTGTAGGTGCATCATTATTTTGCTTAAGCACCAATTTGTTCTCACAAAAAAATGTAATACACCTTGTTTTGCCGTGATGAAAACTATTGTATTTCGATGCAACCATTAGAATTGAGTATCTCAATTCTCCATCAACTTAATGACCTTAATTAAAATACTGTTGGCAAATAGTCATACAAAAGACGAAAAGGTAAAAAATGATCAAAGGCAAGGCTCACAAAAAATACAACAATAAAGTGAGTTCACAAAACGGTACTTTTCAAAGGTGCGTTCACAATAGCATATCTTCTCTAAAATTATGAAATTATAATTTCATTAAAATTACTAAGTACGGTTGACGGAAAAGTTGTGTAACTCTTGAATTAAAGGGCGGTTAACAGTTTTCTACATTCTAGTTAAAGTATCTCGATTGTTAATCGCCCTTATTAATAAAGTCGTATGTTAAATAACTATTAATTTGCATCGTACAATAAAAACATGTGTTACATTTGCGTCGTGCATTCGTACATGAATGAATGAAATTTTTTTATCTGAACTCCTTTACACTTTTACAAAAGTAGGGCTAGATGGCGCAGTAAACTAACTATAAACTAACCTATTGCGGCACATACATTAAAATAGTATATTATGCAATGAGCATATAATCCTTACTATTTAGACACGAGCAACACAAAAAAATAAAACAACACGTTGCGAATGTCTTAATAGTTATTACATGTGGATTGCATACACTACTTTTTCTACGATCCCATAATGTTAAATAGAAACACTAATTTTATAATTCGGCACTACTACTACTCTAGTTACAAACTGTCAAGTTTGCTAAATTTATGTTTGACTTTTAGCCACAGCACCAGTCGATAAGTGCAATAGACAACGGTGTATTTCTATTGGTTCTGAATGTGTATCCTACTTATTGAACATTTGATAATTACGTAATGTTCCAATTCAATTGGTTCTAAATCTGTATCGTAATAAAAATTTGTATCATTATGAATTTCATTAGAGTACATATTGTAAAAAAAATTGAAATATATAAATTACAATACAAGAGTAGAAAAATTAATATTTGAGTTTTAAAACATTTAAATTAAGAACAACAAAAATGTTAAAAGTTTAGTCACAAATAGCTCAGAAATGTTCAAAATGTTCCATCATTTCTGATTGTTTGTAAGAACGTTGTTGTGTTGTTATTATAGAACAAAGCATTTGTAATGAAGATGGCATTCAAGATATAATGAATTTGATTCTAAATGTTTATTTACTTGTAATTATTTGATGCCACTTAAATATTATGTTTGTTATTGCAGAAAAACACCCAGGAAGATGATGCAGTTGTGCTTCAAGATGTTGAGTCAGATGCAAGCTTGGCAAAAATATCTGACTCAGACCTATGTGATGAAGAGCTTGAATAAATTTTGTAAATTATGTAACTTTGATTACATACAATGTTTTTTCACTATTCCTTAAACTAAAACAATTTTATGTCATCGTTTACATAATTTCAAGACTGAACCTTATGTACCTACTGATTCAAACGCCATTTTGCAAAGTGCAAATTATAGCTTAAATCTGGTTAGCTAAAGAAAAGAATTTTTCTATAATTTATAAAATATTTAAATGTTTATTAGACGAAAATTATATCTGTAACATTTGTAATAATCACACTAATGAAACACTATACACCATTGTATTAATGAATGTCCGATTTACATGCTCATAGAACCACTTTCTCAGCAAATTTACTTAACAATTATTATTATTTACCTACTGGAACAGTTTGTGTAACAAGCAAAACATTGATTATCGTCCTATAGTTTTTTTTTGAAATTTCAAATTGATAAAAAAATATTATGAACTCACTTGAAGTAAATCCCAAAAATGCGTCACATGTTTTTGAAGAATTTGAAGCCATGCTGTATAATTAAGTAGGATGAAACAATGATATAGCAACACAAGTAAGAACGGGTCACAAGATTCTTGCTTGTCTTGTGTGGCTGAAGAAAAAGTAAGCCACAATTACATACCATTTTGTTTTTTTTTATAGGATCTGTCCCTGTCTCAAAATTTACAGCAGGATGAAGCAGTGATATCTGAGGGTCTATGACAAATCGCCGAATGGACAAAACGCCGAAAATGCTTCTGTGGACAAACCACCGGATGCGGTCAAAACGCCGAAAGTAAAAAAACGACGGCTTAGCGATTGTAACCTGGCGTCGTCTCCGAACTCCAACTGAATCCGCTGACAAAACGCCAAAAATGCTTTCGTGGACAAATCACCGAAAATGTTACTGTGAACAAGCACTGAAAATGCTTCTAAGGACAAATCGCCGAAAATGCTTCTGTGGACAAAACGCTGAAAGCTGTCAAATTTTCAGTAGTATTCAATTCGGCGATTTTTCCACAAAAGCATTTTCGGCATTTTGTCCACAGTAACATTATCGATGATTTGTCCGCAGATGAAGTTGAAGTTCGGGGATGACGGCAGGTTACAAACGCTAAGACGTCATTTTATTACTTTTCGACGTTTTTGACCACATTCGGCGATTTGTCTACAGAAGCATTTTCAGCGCTTTGTCACTTTTCGGCAATTTGTACACAGAAGTTTTTCGGTTCTTTGTCTATTAGGCGATTTGTCCGGACCCCAATGAAGCTATCCAAGCAGGCAATATTTGCAACATTCCTGCTTTAAGCTTGGGGCTTCACTTCAATGACCTCTTCATCTTTTATATTGTTAACCGTCAGATTTGTCAGTTTTCCTCTTCTCCTCTTAGTAGATTCTGTAACAAGGTTAGAATACAAAATTCCAAACGCTGAAATTATTTAGTTACAAAAATTCTTTTGTCAACATGGATTTATAGCATAATTAATTGTAAATAAATAAACTTGTTTTGGTCATGTTGTGAGCAAAGAGAAACATCAATTATCAAATAGTTTATTTTTATTGTTTATTTTCTGTATGTTTACATTTTAACATTGGTTGTAGCTAGTACAGTACGTGGTGTAAACACTATTACTCATCATTAAACATATTATTCATTTAAACTCAGTTACTTACAGGCGTTAATGCAGGAAAATGTGTACTTACTACAAATTGTTCATTGTGTATTTTTTGTTCGTATCAGTTTCTGCTACTTCGAATAGAGTAGTACAGGTAATACCTTTTCTTAATTTTCTTTACACTACACTCAAAATTAATTTTTAGAATTTTCATTATCATGAAATTGTTCCTGATTTATTTGAAACTTCTCCTCTCCGAAAGATTTCTGTGCGTTTTGTAAAATCAGGAGCGATTGTTGATTTAGGAAATGAATTGAAACCTTCGCAAGTACAAGAAATGCCGTCGGTTAAATATTCCGTCGGAACTAACAAAAGCTATTATACTTTAGTTTTCGTGGATCTGGACGCACCTACACGAAGAAATGCAATAAACCGACCATTTCTTCATTGGTTAGTGGCCAACATTCCTCAAACCAATTTAGGTTTAGGTGATACAAAATTTTCATTTATCCGTTCTGCGCCTTCTAAAAATAGTGGTTATCATCGTTACGTATTTATTCTCTATAAACAGAATTGCAAAATTCAATTCAATGAAACTTTAATATCTGGGACAAACTTTGAAGAACGGAAACGTTTTTCTTTAAGGGGACTTCAAGAAAAGTACAATTTAAGTAATCCTTATGCTGGAAACTTTTATTCAAGCGTAAGTGAAAACTAGCATGTCACGATTCAGAATAACTGCATTTTCACAAACTTTTGAAAATCTAGTTTTTTTTGTATAATGGTGTAATATACTATTCCACAAAATACAATGAAAATATTTGTTTGGTTTTGAAAAATAATCTTTGTCGGTGGTATTTACTTTGATTTTTTCAATAAATAAGCATTGCTAAATAAAAAGTCTTTTATTCAAACTGTCCCTTGACCTTGAAAATTCAATTTAACTGGCTAGTAGAGTAAAGTCGCCGAATGTGGAATACCATTTTATTTCCAGGTCAAAAATATAACAGTTCCTCAATGGAACCTCAAGATATTTTGCATACTAGTAGATCTGGTTATCAAGTATGTATGATCATTAACTCAGAGCCTTGGAACCTACTGAAAATGCCAAAAAAATAAAACATACAAAAGTGCATTATTCGGAATTTTCAAAACAGGGCTCCTTTTGTGAAATACCCTGGTTCCAAATGTGAAATAGGTGGGTTCCTAATGTGAAATATTATTATTATTCATTATACATATGGTAACTATCAAACATTCCTAGGTATTAGATAAATTCAAACGTCAAGTTATTCTCAGTACAATTTTATCAAGTACAGACAAAGTTATCGACAAAAGTCACAGACATATGGGTCTTTATCTGCACCTGCGCACTCTTCATGTGCCCAACAATTGCACAATACGCACATAATCCATATTTCCCTCGATTGTTGCACGAAAACTTTTCACCACAGAAAATACACTCAGCATCTTCATTGGGATTGGATGATTCCGGAAAAAATTCGTTTTCATCTGACGAAGAATTGTGAACTGAAATGCTCGATTCGGATTCTGAGTCTGACGAGGACAGTTCTTTCTTGTTTTGTTTAATAAGCCTCTTCTTTGTCTTCTGATCCAATTTCTGAGCTGAACTGCAACCTGGATTTTCGGGAAATACCTGTTTTTAACTGCTTTCTTTTTTTAACTGGTTTAACCACCTTCACCCTGGCAGATTCTTCAAGCTCCTCTTTGTTAGGAGTTGAAGTTATTATTTTGGCTTTTCCTGGCTTTCTTCCTCGGGTACCCACTTTTCTTTGTAATTTGGGTATTGGTGTGATATCTTCTGGACAAACCACCAATGATGCTTGTTCATTTTCGCATTCGTTTTCTTCTTCTGAAGTGATGACATTGTGTAATGCTTGAGGTACAGGAGAAGCCTGATGAACCACCTCTTGATTCTCACTAGCTATGAAATCTTCTTTGTTGAAAATATTTCTCTTTGTCGGATAGATTCCCGTGGGTGCAAACCCTTTGACGGCTCGTTCAGCTGATTGAATCTTCAAGTAGGCTCTCCCAAAGAGTTCAGAGATGTCGAAGTAAGAGACAGCACGTTGATTATTTCTCAAGAAAATTCTTATTTCCTCATTATAAAACGTCTTCAATGCTCCCATGACCGTTTTATCGAGCGGGTGCATTTTATGGGAGGTGTGTGGAGGTAGAGCTAAGATAGTGACAAAATTTTATTTTGCCTTCACAATAACGTCTAGGTTTCTCGTATGTGTGTTATGACCATCCAGTATTAACAGGACTGGGTTAGTTTGGGAAGGCCGAACATATTCAATGAAATGCTCGAACCAAGCAGTAAAGAGATCCATTTGGATCCACCCAGATGGATGGAATTTAAATAGAGTTCCAGGTGGAGCACCCTTCTTCAATTGCTCATTAGAATTTTTCGGGGAAATATGATCATTGGTGGCACAAATACTCCATCTGCACTCATACACATGCATACTGTGATTAAAGATCCCCGCTCTGTAGACGTCAATGCTCCTATCTGACGTTTACCTTTGAGTGCCAAGATTTGGGGACATTTGGATTGGACAATGCATATGCCACACTCATCCACGTTAAAGATCTGTTTGGGAGAAAACTGTTTATCGTCCATAACTGCTTCAAGCAAGTCAAAGAACTCATCAACACTTTGCTTATTGAAGCCAACAGCTCGTACAACTGATGTGCCTGTGGTCTTCTCACGCTAATTTTATCGCCGTGTCTTCTCAGAAATCCTTTGAGCCATTTTTTCCCGCAGATTCCTTAAGTAAGGAGAACTTATTCGGAACATTATTTCGCCTCGCTAATTGAAATGCCAGAGTACGTAGATCTCTCCTCGTTAAACCAAAAATTGCTTTTCCATCTTTAGAATGTAGTCCACAAGTTTAACTTCCAACTCTCTTGGCAAAATAGGGTTCCTTCCTAGGGCTTCTTTTTTGATATCCTCGATGTTTTTACCGCTCTTACAATATCTAAATAAAGTAGCTCGAGGCACTTTGAACAATTTGGAAGCTTTTAAATAACCCATTCTATGAGATCGCACTGCTTCGACAGCATTCCTCATGTCTTCTTCCTTCCACGTTTGCTCTTTTATGTTTTTCAACGGCATTTCACCTGAAAAAAATTAAAAGTTTCTCAGACATGATATATACAGCCCTAATGTAGAATATTTCACATTCGGACCCCCATTCATATTTCACAATACGGCAATAACGATCAATTTCAAAATTCAACAATTTTTAACATAAAATTGCAACCAGCAACAAAAACAAGATAGATTCTAGAGCCCCTAACTATCATGATTAACCCCAAGAAAAAACTCACCTTCAATTTCCAAAACAAATGAGTTTTTGCACTTTGACCTTCACGATGAAAAATGTTGGCCGTGACTGATATCGCTCTCCATCAGATTCCGACGTACAACTGACCTTGATGCAATTATGGCTGATGCTGGACAGAAATGGTTTAGAGAGGGGTGTAATGTGAGAGCCTGCGTACAGATGTCATTTATAGATCTGGTAATAAATCGGTATTTCACATTAGGGACCTATTTCACAATAAGCGACTTTACTCTAGTGTTAAATTGACAGCAGACCGGTTATGAATTTAACAAATTAGTGGAGAAATTTGAGATTAGGAAAAATTATAGTTTCTTTAACATTTGAACATTTTTACTTCTTTGTTTCAAATTAAAATTAAATTATAATTAGAATTTCCGCTAATGCCAAACATTCCTGAAGCAGAAATAAATTCTCCCGTCATTGGACAATTAATTGTAAAGAACTTCTCGAAGTGGAGTGAAGTGGAAGTAACATCTGTTGAGTTTCGTACACAAATCATTTTTTCGTTACTTCATTTGTTTTACTGATAGAACATAACCTTACGCAATTGCATTGGATTTCCATTCTTCCGCACGTTTTAGTATCAAAATATCTCCGCCTGCATCCACAACCAATCTAGCTGCTGATTGGGGAAATGAGTAACCTGTGTATAATTCAGGCTCTTTTAGAGGAAGAAATAGAGAAACTGGTATCTGAAATACACCATCAGATATGATAACTAAGATAAAGATTAAAAGGAACTACAAGGCAAAGGAATATTAGGAGAAGTGTGGGGAATTACAGAAAGGATATTTGGAAAGATATAGTTAAGAGAAAGTGGTTTCTTAAAATACTAGTTACAAGCGTGGTAATGTACGGGAAGAATTGGAGAAAATATAGCAAAAATACTGGAGATGGGCATTAGGACAGGATACCTACTAGAAAAGGAGTTAAAACTAGAAAAAAGAAGAATTGAAACGGGAAGAAAGGCATTGCGACTGAAGAAAAGAATTGAAAGTAGAAAAAAGAACGAACTGCTGTACGAATGTGGAAAGAGATAGAGACACATATAGTAAAATACGGAGGAGATGATAGAAAAGCCTATTATCAAAGAGGAGGATGATCTAAAGTAAAGGAAGAAAAGACGGAAGAAGAAACAGTAATAAGAGAGAGAAAGATAACTAAGTGGTGTTTTTTTCAATTAAATCGTATATAATATAAAATTCACTATATTTTTTAGTGCCAACTTTATACATTATTGCAAATCTGTAGGTGAGTTGATCTAGAGTTAAACCATAGTTGTACAAAGCTTGAGTTTTTAAACGTAGTTTTTAAATTAAACCGTTTTACTAAACTCAAAACTAATATCGCACTATAACATCAGTTTAGTAGATATTGGGCTTATGTCAATGTCCATATTTTGTATCTTCGAATACCGAGGGTATTTAGACCAAGAACTCCTCATTTTAAGAAATAGTCTAAAATTAAATTTAAAGAAAGATTTCATCTTTAAAAGAGTACTGTTGCGTTTGTTGCTAATCTTGAAGAAAGCATTGCATCACTTACAAATCAGTAAGTTAAACTTTGATACGTACTGATGACCAATGATAAATTTCAGTTATTTCTTAAGAAAATGGTTTTGATAATTCCCTACTTTCTTACTAAGGGTAGTATATTATATTACAAATAAATACAGACTTTAATGACATGCATGCATAGTTCTACTACAAGTAAAATACTGTGGGAAATAAAAGAGAGAAAGTGAAATAAAGGAGGACATAATAGGAGCGATATAGGAAACGCAATGTAGGGCAAAAGTAAGGTGGAAGTTAGGAATGAATTTTGGATGAAAAAGGAGTTAAAGCATAGGGATGTCTTTGACGCTTTTGTTTCAATAATGACCTCGGCCGTTGAAGCCAAAATTCTTACAACAAATAGGAAGAATAAAGATAGGAAGGAAAATGATAATAATATTGGCGTATCCACTTGTGAGAACGATTTCAACTTCAGACTTAATTTAAAATGTTACGTTTAGTTTGATAATTTTTTTTTTTGGTGTTGGGGATGTTCACACAGAATTTTCAATAGTTAGGTCTGTACCTGTCAACTTTCCATTAAAAATGAATATCTCGAAAAGTATAACCTGTAGGTATAGGGTATTCTACACAAAGTGACATTAAAATTGAACAGAACCCGAAGAATATTTCCATAAATTTGCAATAGCTTATTATCCAACTATGCAAATTTTTATAAAAATTGTATGAGTAGTTTCCAATATGTAGATAGGGTAAGTTCGTCGTGAAACAAGCTGTATACAGTGTGTCCAGTATAAAATGATGGGAATATTGGAAACCGTTGGAGATACAACGTCGGTTAAATGGGAGAAAAGTTGCGTATTTATCTGCCCAAAAATAATCTACGTTTGTTTTAATTTAAATTGATACCGTTACATAGATACAGGGTGAAACAGGAAATTGTGCATTTTAGAAAAACCGCCATATTATAGAAGCTATGGTTATCAAGTTTTTATGATATGGGTAAGAGGACACGCCGAAGCTAAAAATGATGCCAAAAATTGTTTAAGCCTACTATGTTGTGCACAGCCAAAGTCAACTTTTGTTCTTCTTATGGGCGCCATATTGAATTTAACATTTTCAAAATCCTCATTAAAAATGCTCTTCAACCATGTATAACACATTTATGTTTGGTTAAGTTAAATTATGTGAAATAACAAAATTAAGATTTCAGGATAGTAGGCTTTGATATTGCTATTGTTAATCTAACTATCAAAGTAGAATTTATTGTTAGTCCGTGTCAGTTGTGTTTGGTTAATAAACTGTGGGTTTAAAATTAATTACTTTCCAAATAGTAATAAGTACGATATGTTGGAGTGTTTTATTCTTTGTCGCCGAAATGACGCGCAAGCGGAAGAAATGTATTTGAATAAATACCCTGAAAGACAACAACCGGGTAGAGCTATGCTTAGGCGTCTGAAAGACAACCTTATCGCCTACGTAAGTTTTGCTAAGGTTAAAGGGAAAAATAGACGAAAATAAAGAATACTTGGTTTTGCAAAGAGTGGTTGAGACACCTCGTACATCTCTACGTCATAATAAAGAGATAACAGGCGTTGCTCGGTTAATAGCGGATAATATTTTAAAGCGCCATAAATATCATCCTTATCGCGAATGGCCTTGCCAGGGGCTTCAGGGTGGCGATACGATTAGAAGAATGGCATTTTGCCAGTGGTTTATTCAGAAAAATAATGAAATATTAAACTTTTTCTTACAAATCCTTTGGTCGGATGAGAGCCGATTTACGAACTGTGAACTTTTGAATCGTAAAAATACCGTTTACTGGTCAAATGTAAATCCACGGCTAACTCGTGAAGTTAAACATCAAGTGAAGTGGAGATTTAACGTTTGGTTAGGTGTTTTGGGTATCCGCATGATTGGGCCATATTTCTTCAATGAAAACCTAAATTTTGAGAGATATTTGAACCTTTTATAAACAAACGTAGCGGAAGAACTTAAAACTAAGACTTCCTCTGGTGTAACGGTTTAAACTGCTTCGAGGAGAATTTGTACCTGTAATTCTGACCCAAGAATTGGATAAAGTAAAGTGGTTGGAATTGTTTAAGGAGCGGTTCATTGTTGGCGTCGATGAACCTATTGGCGAGTTTAATGTGTATCTACCTATCCTTGGCTTGTCCAGCTGCAAATAAAAAACAAAACTTTTATTTTCACGCATAATCGTTACTTATAATACAAGTGTGTGAAGTAGTTGCAAAGTTTAAAAACACGAGTCGCAGGCAATCCAATCGCAAGGAGTACATAAAAACCCTTCATACACATGCATCATACAATATATTTATATATTATAAAACTAAAATGGTGGTATACTTCTTGCTAGGAAAGAACAAGATCCCTGCGTCATAAGTATTTGTATATGAATCAATATTATAAACTTCTGAGTCAATTTTATCATTTACTATTTAGTTACTGGTTAGAATTAGAAAGTAACTAAAACAGTGTTGGCAAGATATGTGGTTGTCAGTTGAAATACTAACCTTAAAAAGTAACAATTGACAACAATTTATAACCAAAAGAATGAACTAAGAATGACAGCGACCGACATTTGACAGAACGTCAACTTAAATGAAATTGAAGTCAATTGAGTAACTTTATTCATAACGCATATAGTACATCTTCCCTCTTTATTTTACAATGATCGATACGTTATTTCGTACATCGGAAAATAATGGCGCAAGTATCTTCTTTAGTGGCACCATGTTTACTCATGTGGTTGTGTATTCAATCGCTCTTTATTATTCTTAATTTTTATAGTTAATGTCTGAATGTGTTTAAAGTTGCAGGTAGTGAATAGTATCGTTACTGTGTTTAAGATTGATAACTTTGAGTGTTGGAAAGATAATTGTGTCTTTAAAAAAATAATGGAGTGTAATACATGTACTAATAAAATTGGTTCAACTCGCCATACAGTACAATGTTCACAATGCCTTAAATATTATCACTGTAGATGTGAGGGTTTTCATCTGAATAATAGTGAAAATTGTGCCGATTAATAAAACCATTTCGGTGAAAGGTACAAAAGTTTATCCGACGTTGATAATCCGTTTCTTTGAGCTCATGGTGAAATTGAATACGATATGGATGGAATTTATTTTTATTAATTATTCTTTTAATAGAAGTTCGGCTGAGTTGAAATTTTTTTTCAAAGTTCGCGTGTATCTGTATGTAGATTTTGTATCAGTGCTTCCTGTTTCAATAAACCTCTCCAAGTTTCTAAATATCGGATATCTTGCTTTATATAGACGACTTGCTAGAAACGGATTTCTAGAACATTCTCCAAGTATAAAAATCATATCAACTAATTTATTTTGAGAAAAGTTTGTCATTATTATCAATAAAGTTAATATTAACTAACGACGCAAGAAATGCTAGAAATAATAGCTAACCTACTAATTACTAATAGATCTTAAAAATTAAAACATACCGTGACTTATAAGAAATTGTTAAATAAAAAGAAATCTGGAAAAGATAAATACCAATATGCTTATATCGTTGGAAAGGTGATTAAATTCTGCATTTGATCCAATAAAAAAAGTTTGTGGTTTGATTTAAAGAATCAAATTAGTTTTGATTGAAAATTTGCAAATTAGAATAGCAATTGCTTACATAATGAGTTTTGAGTTCGATGGGTTGGTATATGTTAATACATTATTATTAACTTTGCACAGTCGCAACCTTCTTATATTTATGATAACCGCGATATTCAATTTTTACTATACCTTTTCCAATTTTATTCGAGAAGTTGTTAATTGTATTTGAAATTGTTACTTGTAGGTATTTGAGAAAACAACAAATGTAGTTCAGAATTGTCAACTGTATCTAAGAAAGTATCATTTCATTTTAAGAAGTCGTTAATTGTACTTCAGAATGTGTAATTTGAATTCGAGAAGTTGTCAAGTGTATTTGAGAAGAATATCCAAATAAAAATCAGTTGTTCGGTATTATGATTATCGTATTGTTTATTTGTTTACTTGCAAATGAGTAACAAATAAGGTTATGTTTTATAATTTTAGTGGATGTATTTTGCACTTTTTTGAAAGAAATAATATTGATGTAATTTATGTTAATTACTTGTAATATAGAGCTCAAAGAAAATTGTAGCATTTGCCGATCGACCATATTGAGGAGACAAGTAACAAGAATGTTACCGTGTAGATATTTGTTACATGAGGCTTCCTTAAAAAACCAGCGTCAATTACAGATTTATAATGCAGAACGATGTCCTATTTGCCGACAAAACTATAGAGAAAAAAATATCCAAGATCGGCGTAGGATTGTGACTACTACTAATAGAAGAGAAGATTGGGCGGCATTGAGCACTCAACTGAATGTGCCCTACAAAACAGCATACCTAAGGGTCAGATCCGGAGATGATACACCTCTAGCCAACGGGGGAAAGAAGCCAAGAATTATCACAAAAGAGGATTGTAAGCTGGATAGAGGACGATGCTGGTCTTACCTAAAACAAATTAAAAGTACAGTTTTGACTACTTTTCAAAAATATGTTAGAACCTTAAACCAACTTATACAACAAGGAAAACAAATCGTTTGGCTTGAAGAGACAAACTTCAATCTGTTCTGCAGGTATAAAAGAGGACGTGCTAAAGCTGGAATCAGAGCAATGCAAAAGCTACCTGCCAGCAGAGGTCCGAATGTACACTTGATTTGTGCAATCTCGGTAGCAAACTTGTTTTCTTTGGAGCAAAGAAGAAGAGGATCGTTTACTGATGAATTAACAAAATAAATGGATTGAAACACTTATGCAAAAATGTCAAGACACTGGCAATCGGCTCGAGCATCTGGTAGTTGTTATTGACAATGCTCCTTGTCACAGCCGGGTAGAAGCAGTTCTTGAAAGGACACCAACAACACTACTGCGGTTAGCTCCTTACTCACCAATGTTGAATCCCGTTGAAACAATATGTTCCAAAGTGAAGGTGTTTGTAAAGGCAAATCTGTGAATTCCACAGGTTTAACCTTCAGGTGTTGGAGACTCACCTACTTAGAAAATGTTATTGATGAAGCAAAAACCACTAGGTAAAAAGTTCGGAAGGGAACAGTGTCTTGGTTTTTTTTTTGAGTGATTCATAGTATAAATACATAGCCGTTTCATCTGTAGTTTGTATGTAGTGTAGATTATACATGTGATTTTGTTTTTCTCATATTCATTGATATCTTCTCAAATACATTTGACCATTTATTGAATACAATTTACTACTCTCAAATTCATTTGATGCCTTCTCAAATTCAACTGACAATTTTGAACTACATTTGTTGTTTTCTTAAATACATTTGAGTATTCTCAAATACAATTGATACTTTCTCAAATTAACCTTATGCTTTCTCGAAATGATTTCCAACAGGGCGGCTTACTGTAATCCTAAAATTCTGTAGTTTCCTCGTTTTAATGTTTGTTGTAAGAATAGAAAACGTTTAATGGTATTTTCAAAAAACTTTATTGATTCCTCCAGTATTATTATTCAAATCAATTTTAAAATGGAATAGCAATTGTATAGGTAATTAAAATTCGCAATTACCATTTGCGTTTTGTGGACTGTAAATGTAAGTATAGGGGCTGAAACATCCCGCTGAATTGCCTTTCTAAATTTCGTATGCCTTTGAAATAAACACTGCGTTCACTATATACAATTTATTTACACACAAAAACAAACATTTTAGAGGTTTCAAGCAACATCACCTGACAAGACAACATTGGCAAGTGTTCTTGCATCCTACAGGCAGCAAGCATGACACACACAAAAACCCCGCCACCGCTAGGGTAAGGGGGCGAGCTCAACGTACAAGACAATACACTCGCCGCCTTGAAATATCTTATTTCAACTAAATACTATTGTGATAAGAAGGATATGTGCAAAAATATACAAAAAACTTAGTTCTAGATAACAATGTATATATATGGGCATGCATGCAATTTCTTAAGTATAATATTACATTAATCTTAAATTAAAGAAAGGAAAAAGAAAACAAAGTGCTCTGGTAATTGAGCAAACATTTTATAAAATTAATGCACCACACCTAGCTATCCACTGGTAAGGCACAAAGTCGGCGAACTGATCGTCGCACTATATGACCGTTTGATAACCGTACTAGTGCTGCACGAACTACATTCCCTGAACCAGGAAACAGTTGAAGTATGCGGCCCAATCGCCACTGAAGAGGAGGTACGTCGTCTTCTTGTAGTAAAACAACGGAGTTAACTTTAAGAAGTTCAGGCAACCTCTTGAACCATTTTTGCTTCTGTTGCAGTTTAGGTACTACTTCACGGCTCCAGCGTTTCCAAAAATGATGCATTATTAGCTGGGAGCGTTGGTAGCTGGTAAGACGACCTTCTGAACAATTCAGATAGGAAGGTCCAGGAAGGCAATTTAAGGAACGACCAATTAAAAATGGCCAGGGTAATAGGTATAGGTTCATTTGGATCGGAACAAACGTACGATAATGGCCTGGAATTCAGGACCGACTCTATCATTGCTAATGCAGTGTAAAGATCTTCAAAGGTTAAATGTGCGTTGCCGACCACGCGTTTTAAATGAACCTTTACTGATTTTACTAAGGATTCCCACAGTCCACCTTCATGAGGAGAGCGAGGGTTTATGAATTTCCATTTTACAGAGTTTGCGGTCAAGAAAGTTTCTATCGCATTCTCTTTGTCGCATAATACATTAAATATGGAATCAAGTTTAGTTTTAGCTCCACGGAAATTAGATCCATTGTCACTAGATATACAAGCAGGCAGTCCTCTACGGGCAATAAACCTTTTTAGAGTATGAATAAATGCATCCGTAGATAAAGATGTGACTAACTCTAAATGTACGGCAGTAGTCGCCATACAAACAAATACGCAAATGTATGCCTTTGTTAGGCGAGCTCCTCTAGTTTTCGGTCTTTAACCATAATTGGTCCGGCATAATCAAGACCAACATTGTAAAAGGGGTACACAATTTTTAAACGTGTTTCGGGAAGATCCCCATTATAGGACATTGGGCGACTGGTCTCGTTTTGAAGCACGTGACACAGTTGCGGACATATTTTTAATGTGGTTTAACCCGCCGATGGGCCAAAACCTTTCGCGTATAGCAGCAAGTAGTTGCTGTGCTCCACAGTGCAACAACCTGATATGATAGTTACGAATAAGAAGCTCAGTAAATTTGTGAATTTTGGGCAGCAACAAGGGGTATTTTTTTCATAAGGAAAATCAGCATTTGACAGTCTTCCCCAACGCGCAAACATCCTTTAACGTCAAGAAATGGGCTTAATGACTGTATGCGTGAATCCTTTATGTTTATATTGAGCTTTAATGCTTGTATTTCAGAATGGAATGAAATCGATTGACAGAGTTTAGTCAATGTCGTTAATGAAGCTTCGAGTTCATTTACGGTTAATTCACCTGTAAGTCTTTCGCGCTTCAAGGAATTGTTGCCGAATCTGTGAATATAAGCAACAACCCTTTGTAACTTAAGTAAAGTAGAGTATCTCTCAAAAAGGAATTAACAAATGTAGCCTCGCCGATAGTACTGGCTAAGACATTACTCTTTAGTTCAGTAATTTCATTATGATTTACACAGTGACTAATACTAAATTTTGTTGGATCATCTAAAAGGAACTCAGGACCGTGAAACCATAATTGATTATTTTTAAGTCGGAGATATTAAGTCCCCGAGAAACCAAATCAGCTGGATTATAGGCTGATGGAACGTGAAACCAATTTTCAACATTAGTACACTCTTGAATAAGTGCAATTCTATTGGCTACAAACACCTTGTACTTGTTCGGAGAAGAATGGAGCCAATTCAAAACAATTTTAGAATCAGTCCAGAAGAATATTTTGTTAAATTTAAAATTAAACGTGCTGATGACCTTTTCGGACCATTCCGCTAATAGTGCCGCTGCGCAAAGTTCCAAACGAGGTAACGAGATTGTACGCAGTGGAGCGACTCTAGATTTCGAAAACAGTAAGTTGCTAGTTACCTTTCCAGATGCTAAGCGGCAGCGTATATAAAACAGAAACCATACGCGGACATACTGGCATCAGAAAATCCATGCAACTGCGTTTCGATAGAGTTAGCAGGGACGATGCAGCGAGGTACCTTTATCATCGCAAGGTCTGGTAATTGCGCCTTAAATTGTATCCATTCAGGCAGCAATGCAGAAGGCAAGGGTTCATCCCAAAGTGTGCCAATTTGCCATATGCCTTGGATAATGCGTTTGCCCTTAACGACAAGTGGCGAAAAAAACCTAGAGGATCAAAGATTTTAGAAATGCATGATAAAACCTCTCTTTTAGTAGGAATTAAATCATTGAGCAATTCAATTTTGCAAAACAAGGAATCATTATGAGCATCCCAATGAAGACCTAAAGTTTTCGCATTTGAACGCTCTCCTATGGGAATTACAGTTAGATCGTCGTTTTCGAAACTAGACGAACTAATAACGTCTGATTTGTTCGAAAGAAATTTACGAATTGTAAGACCAGCTGAAGCAAGTATAGACGTAATTTCATTTTTCAAGCGAATGGCGCTTTCCGTGGAATGAGTAGAAGCGTCAGGATAAGTATCCTTTTTTAAGTCTGCAAGATACTGTAGACATCGTGTAGCTAGGTAACTAGCTGACGCAGTACCGTAGGTTACAGTGTTTAGGCGGAATACAGACAAAGGTTTGTCAAGGCTTTCTCGCCAAAAAATATGTTGAAGCCTTTGAGCAGCTGGGTCTACACGTATCATGCGGTACATTTTGGCTATGTCCCCGCAAAGTGCAACCTCGTGAGCTCGAAATCGAAGCAGTATGTGAAATAAACTATCTTGCACCGCGGGGCCTACTATTTGAGTATCATTGATGATCATTGACAGACACATTAGTAGTAGACTTAGCGCTGGCATCAAAAACTACACGGACCTTTGTAGTCAAAGACGTTTGTTTAACAACAGCATGGTGTGGTAAGAATTGCGGGGAAATGTCCGCCATGTCAACTACACCATTTGACGTATTTATGTATACGGACTTCGCAGGACATGCAAAATCGGTTTGTAAAACCTTGGTCATGTGACCTAGCGATTCATACTCTGCCATGAATTTGGAATATTCCTTTCGAAGTTCGGGATTTTTTTGAAGTCTTTTCTCTAGTAGATAGAATCGTGATTTTGCAATTTCCATTGTATCACCTAGCAGCGGTAAATTTGCATTAAAAGGAATGGACACTGACAAATGACTATCGGTATCAAGCTTGACAGTATTAAGAAAATGCGTTTCGCAAAACTTTTCTTGCGGAGATAACAAAGACAATTTTGAAGATGGTTTGGCGTTGTCTACCTCCCAGAAACGAGTTAACAGTTGATGAAGCTCATCATTATTTTCATCGGGTTGCATTGTTAAGTGACAAGAAACAGAAGTAGTTCCGTTGTCGTTATTTTGAGTAGGAGTAATAAGACGATAAGGAAGAATCGCCAGAAACAACCCATCCTAATAGAGTATTTTGCAAAGATGGCATGCGAGAGCCTAAAGAAATTCTTTGAGGCAACAACAAATTATAAAAATGGAAGATCCTATGAGAAGGTGAATATCTTCTGGTTCATTAAAAGTATCATCTGCGAGACGCAAATGTGGAGGAATGTCAAGCAAACCCTTATTAAAATGTATCCTTGGCAACCGATCTGTAATTTTGGAACCACCAAACACTCCAGACTAGTTTTGAATCTGTCGGTAGTGGAGTGCAGTTGGATTGTAGTACTTTTATTGCAGGTAGTAACTGCATTATTAACTCCTTTGAGAGTTAATGTGATCGGGTTACATGCGGAGTTCAACATTTTTGAAGGTGCTCTGAGACAAGATTATTTTGGGATCCTGAGTCAAGTAAGCATTTCACTATAAAGCATTTATTTCCATAAACTAACTTGACTTTAGCAGTGGAAAGCAATACTTCTGAACCTCTAGAAAAGTTGCAAATAGAAGAGGTTGAAGGAATTTCAGGTGTTAAACTCAAATTGCCGTGTGCAACGGATGCGCTTGAAGACGCGGTTTGTTCAAGTTTCTTAGTATCGTGATCGACATTTTCTTTAGAGTCTGCATACTTAAAGCATAGTAAACTATTGTGACGCCCTCTACAGGATTTACAATTTGTGGTGGACGTACATTTTGTTTTGATGTCATGCCGTAGACAAATTGTGCAAAACTTAAGTAATTTTATTTTTGAAATCGTGCATTGACTGGCAAGGAAGTAAATGAAGAACAATGGTTTAAGAAGTGATCGCCTTTACAGAGAATGCAAGAAGTAGAAGTTTGAGTAAATGTAAGGGTAGTATTTTTACTATCGGTGTTATGCCGTTTATGGTGAACGTGATGTTTAGTTAGATTACTACTAGAATGTTTGGAATCGTTATTTGTTTCATCAATTATGTTACATCGATCAGAAAGGAATTTAGATGTTTCACTGACTGACGGAATTGTCTTTGGGAAAAAGTTTGGCAAACTCCTCAGCAGTACGATTATCTATTTTATTTTTAGTAACGTACGCTAAGACTGCGTCTTTATATTCGTCCGGCGTAATTTTTTCATTATCAATAGCTCTTACATGGGTAATGAAATTATCGTAAAACGATCTTAATTGGGAATCTTTTGTGAGTTTAGGTGCGTCGAACAATGTGTCGAAATGACTAAATATAAGAAATTTTTTATTATCGTACCTTTCCTTGAGAAGTTGAATAGCTATACCGTAACTGGTATCACCAGCCTGTAATTCACTGATGATACGAGCAGCGTTTCCTTTAAGGCAATTTCTAAGATACAAAAATTTTCTAGTGTTATTTAAGTCTTCTCTACTCCCAATTAAAGCCTGGAAAACTTCAAAAAAGTTCCTGAAAGTATGATAAGTGCCATCATAAGTGGGCAATGAAATGTCGGGAAGTTTAACTTTCTCGGAAGAACGAGATGCCAAAGAAGAAGAATTTGAATAAGTAGATGGTGAAGTTCTTGATTTACAGGGTTGAAATAGTTTGGGAAGTGTTAGAATAATCAGCTAACATTGCTCTAGCTTGCACCTTAAGAGCTGTATACGATCTCCTGAAATTAGAAGCTTGAGGCATATCATTAAGAATAATGTCCATCGCTTCACATTCAATTAAAAGATCAAGTATATTGTTGCATTAGTGGATCAAACAACTCAAGTTCGCAAGTGATTTGTTGAATCATAACGTTTGTTTATAGGTTCGCACGATATTAATTCTAAAAATTCTTTAAAATAATTTAATCCGTCGACAATAGATTTTGCCTTCGCAATCAATAGTTTGTTTTTAGAAGGAGCCATTGTATGAGTTAATTAGGCAAAAGATATTAATATAAATGAACAATTAAATTGATAAAGTAACTTACTAGGTAAATGAAATGTTAAATGCCCGAATTGTATATTCAGAAACAAAGGATGTGTCAATTATAAGATTTTCGAAATGCGACGTTATTTAAAACGCTTAAATCGGCAACGAATGCTAATTCAAATCAAATTTTAAAAGTAAAAATGCGTGTAAAATTTTTAGTAAATAGGTACGCAGGTAGAGGATTATCTAAGATGCAAGGAAGAAAAGGTCGCTTACCGGTTTTGCAAGGGTGCAGGTACTCTGGTCGCCACATGCGTAACGGTGAATTGACGGTGGAAAGTTTCAATCTTCTTTGCGTAGAACCATTAAGTAAAAATTAAGACAATACGGATCCAGATTACATAATTCAGCGTAGAAGGACCAAAATGTATAGGTAATTAAAATTCGCAATTACCATTTGCGTTTTGTGGACTGTAATGTAAGTATAGGGGCTGAAACATCCCCGCTGAACTGCCTTTCTAAATTTCGTATGCCTTTGAAATAAACACTGCGTTCACTATATACAATTTATTTGCACACAAAAACAAACATTTTAGAGGTTTCAAGCAGCCTCACCTGACAAGACAACATTGGCAAGTGTTCTTGCATCCTACAGGCAGCAAGCATGACACACACCAAAAACCCCCGCCACCGCTAGGGTAAGGGGGTGCGAGCTCAACAAGTGCCAAACAATACAGCAATATCAAAAGCCTACTACCCTGAAATCTTAATTTTGTTATTTTTCATATTTTAGCTTGACCGAACATAAATGTGTTATACATGGTGGAAAAAGCATTTTTAATGAGGATTTAAAAATATAAAAATTTCAATATAGCGCCCATAATAAAAACAAAAGTTGATTTGAACCGTGCACAACATTAGTAGGCCTAAACAATTTTTGGCTTTGGCGTGTCTTCTTACCCATATCCTGAAAATTTGATGATCATAGCTTCTATAATAAAAGAAATATGACAATTTTACTAAAATGTACAATTTGCTGTTTCACCCTGTATGTTTCTATTATTAACGATTGTATCGTATTTAAATTAAAACAAACGTGAATGCCGCAACAGATTATTTTTAGGCAGATCAATGCGTGACTTTTCTCCCATTTAACCGACGTTGTATCTCAAACGGTTTCCCAATATCCCCATGTACATCATCTTATACTGACACACCTGTATACTAAAAGTATAGCTTCCTAATAGAACAATTAATTACATGTCAACTCAAAAAATTAACATAATAAAACTGTTAAAAATAAGATATTAACTTTTTGCAACTCAGAATTTATACACAGTAACTAATTAAAATCAAAAAACATATTAAGAAACAATAAATATGCTAACATACTCATAACTGTTTCACTCTTTTAACTATCATAATACACAACACCTTCTAACACATAATAATAGTTCAACAAATCCACACTATCACAAAATGATTAATATTACAGGCCCCCACAAACAATATCAAAAACCTATTAGATGCACCAAGATATAAAAAATCACACTATACAACCAAAAACACTATTTTAACAAATCTTTCACCAAATTAAAAGATAAAGTATCTAATAATAATAATAATAATAAATCCAGTTTATTGTTAATATCTGAAAGATTTACAAAACGTCACTGTATAAAGCGGAAAATACAATAAATATAAAATAAATATAAAATTTGAACACAATAGAAGATAAAACATAGTTACATAAACATGTCTATACGTAACTTACATTTATAAAATTCTGACAAAGAATAGAATGCATTATTAATTAAAAACCGTTTTGGCGCAAAACTGGTACTTTAAAAATTCAAAGTTTCGAATTCAATTGGAAGTTGGTTAGTACAATTTTATGTGGCATGTTAATGAGGCACGGTTTGACTTTTTTTTAGTCATAACTAAAATTACCCAGTAATAAAGTTGTCCGTTAATTTTCGGAGTGTGAAATATAGAGTGCTACAATTGAATAATTCATCCAATCTTCTTTATGTTTTATGCTATCGACTAGACACTCAAGTATATAAGTGGAAGAAGCTGATTAAAGATTTGCAGTTGTTTAAAATAGTTCTTTGCGATCGGATCTGTAAAACAGACCGCAAAGACGCGGTTGTTGGTGTCATCTGCGTTTCTCCTGTAGAGTTAAAAATTCCTGTTGCGTTCTGTGGGACATCATCTCCCCAAACAATAATACCGTATTGCATATACGATTGAAATGAGAATAATAGCATGTAACAAGGTTTTTCGTCCAATGACGGTTTTATTAAAGTTTTCGTGAGTCACAAAAAAATTTGTGAAGAAAGTTTTGTGGATACCATCCCAATGTAGAAGATTACCAATTGCAGTTTCATTAATCTATTATAATGCTAAATAAGTTATTCACAGGTTACCTCATCTTTGGGTTTTGTTTTTGGTTCTTAGAGACAATTCCATCATGTTTGGTTTTTAGAATTATTTAGATTTTTAAGTTTATTAGTAATTTTAAACCAGTTACTGTTTTATTGAATGGTGTGTTATGTTTGTTTATTGGGTTTGTAGCTAACAAGTCTGCTATGAACTATTGGGCATCTGTGTGAACTACTGAGAAAGAAAGGCCTCAAGTGGTGTATACGTTCTAATTGTAAGCAAAGATTGTACAGGATCTTTATACTCAAGGACACACCGGAACAAAACCTTAAAGAATCCCAGAATCACAAATATAGTTGTCTAAATAGTAACAAGCATCGTCTAATATCTCTAAAATGCACATCTATCTTTAGCTTTGCACCAAAAAACAATAATTTCTATTTTGATAACCTAAAATATTAGATATAGGAGTATAACTACCATAAAGGAGATTAATTTCATAGATGATCTTTATAAATAAATATGATAATGACGTGAACTATAAAGACTGAGATAGCTTCCAGATTTAAATAAAGGGGCACAAGTAAAGAAATAAAACTGCTCTGTACGTTATTCTAGTGTTAAATTCTACCCACCACCACTATCTGATTTAGACCTAGTTGTGCACGCACCACTGTTGTTTTCTAGTTGTTTACTACTAATATCCCCTCATTATTCATTATGTTAAAAATTTTCGATTCACTAACTTAGATCCTAAAACAAGTTTCATCGGTGTGTGAAAGGTAGATATTTCCTCCTATAAATTGTGTAGTTGGATTCGTTCTATTCGTTTGAGGAAGGGCGAGAGAACAATCCAATTCTTCCAATAAATATGTATTATCATACACATCCGCAGGTGTTGAATTTGTCTCTGCTTTCATGATCTTTGTGTATTTCATAGAATATATTTCAGTGAAGCGATTTGTAATTCTAAAGTAATGTTAAGGTTCGGTTTTCTAATGTTTTCTCAAATTTAAAATTTTCATTATTTTAACGATTTTGACAGTAAGTATTCTGTTGAGTTACCAACTAATGTGTGGCTATTCTTCCTCCTTTCATGCAATTATTTGTTCCTTAGATTGACGACAACAGGGTGGCTCATGTCTTGTGATGTTTTAATAGTTATATATGAGCTCATTGTGCGTAAACAGATTTTTGTTTCACGCAGAAGTTCCCCATCATCCTATTTTGCGACGACATGCTCTAAATTCGCACTTTCAATTTCTGATATTCGAACATTCAGGCACAAATTACCTAAGTCAGTGAGCTGTGGCTATGACGCAAGGTACAGTAAGGCGTACATTTGTTAAATCCAGATCTAGGTTAGTCTATTTAATTGATTTAAACTTTTATGTTGAAGATTTGTATTGTTTTTCGGCATTTATAAAAAATACAGGGTGAGTGGATTGCATTTCACAAATAACGAAAAATGTGAGTACATCGAGAATTTATTGTATTACGCACGCTCAGTAGTTCTGTATCTACGCATCATGGTGATGATAATGCCTACAAGCTGTCAATTCGTCATTTCAAGATTTTTCAATTATGGAATTAATTAAAAGATCATAAAAAGGTTTTTTGCTATTCTCAGGAATCTAGTGATTTTTTCGTGGCTGGAATTGTGTGCTCATGCAAATGTTTTTGTAGCAAATCGAAATCCTATTAGACTAATGCGTTTCTTTACATTAGCAGTAGTGCGTGATTTCTGTTGTTTCGTTGGGCGTATCGGCGTAGCGTATCTGGTAGATTTACGTGCAAAAATGTTTTGATAAAATTCACCACTTGGAACTCGTTTTTTGTCGTGATGGCATTTGAATTAATATGTTTTTTACATAATTATCGTGTGTTTTGCTCTTTAGATTTTGTTTGATTATTATTAAAGTGAAGCCTGATGAAGCTCCCCCTGGAGTAGCGAAACGTTGCATTTAACAAAGGACCAAGAGTTTTCTTTCAAGAACCATTAAATTCAAATAGTAAGGCGGCCTGTTACACTGCGGGCTACAGATTGTATGTGTACCACTGGATCGGATGGGGCCCTGTTAGCACTATGGTGGCTGGCGGACATGTTGACCAAAAATAGACCACTCGGGTCGCAAAAACAGCCACGAGACGCGGTGGAACAGTTTCTCCAGCTACGGTGGCTGGCCACCACGGCCGTGGCTCATTCCACTAGCCGGAAATGCACCGTTTAGCATTGTTTCGGTTATGCGGAGAGACGGTTACCGCCTACGGTGGCCGGCGGTGCGGCGTCATTCTAGTACAGAGCAATCCATTGATGGCTATCTGAAATCATCCGCGCCAGGAAAAATGTGGCTGTTTAGAAATTTCGAGGCGATGATTGGACCAATATAAATACGCGCTCCGAGACAGAAGTAGAGTAATTACTAGCATGTATGGGAATTGGTTGCAGAGATAAATATTAATTATTACCAATAATTTATTCTGGTGCTGGTTAGTTTAGGTAGACATATGCGAGGAATTCGAGCGTTTTATGCTGTTGAAATTATTGGCTTTCTACATATCATAGATCCCGTAAATCCAAATAAACAAATAAATGCAATAGCGATAAATAAAATAAAGAACTGCGCGTTCTTTTTCAGTGCTGGATTTGAATATACCTAAACTATAAATCATTAAGTTTGCTCGCTAATTTTGGAACGAATAAAAAATAGAAATAATTTTAATGAACACAAGTGGGAAGGTGCGGCGAAACGATTCAGGGGGTAACAACGACTGCAGTAGTTATTCGGTCGTCGTGCGGTGCTGCTTGGACCCCGCGTCAATCACTTTATCAGTTTTCAATTCTGGCATTAAATAATTACAACGATTCTCTAACAAAGTCCGTAAAAACTTCGTTTTCGTAATATTCGTCTTCACGGTTTTCTTGACGTTAGCGCACCCCTTGTTCCAATCTTGCCGCCGTAATGGAGCAAAATTTTCTTCCGCTAGAGTGGTCGCACCGCGTCTTACCGCAAACTTAAGTTACGCATTCGTGGGGATGCTACAAAATTTTACGGTAACCAAATCATCTCGATTGGGTTAGTTCGGGGTTGATAAGGGGTAAATCTTAACGGCAGTATGACCGCTGAACGCTGCTTCGTGTTGTGCGATTTTGAGGTTTTAGGTTTGTTTGTGTTGTTTGTATTAAAAAATAAAGTTCAGCTAGTCAAATCCAGTGATGCGGGAATATCGTTTTGCGTTAACCAGTCAATCATCCGCCTTGTTTTCTGCACTTTCGGTACCAGAATTGGGCGCTGGATTTGTTGGACAGTTGTTGTGTATGGCGCGTTGTCAATCCACTAACTTACCGATTTTTCTGGACAAAGAAGTTGGTATAAACTTGTCGGCGAGCCGTTTTTCGTGGTGTGGAAATTTGTCTCGCTGATGATAGTCTTCCTGATTTAAGTTCCAGATTTAAAAATTAATAGTGTCGCCATTCTTCCCAAAACCATGACTATCCCCTCCTGCATGCAACATAATTAATCGTTGTCCCTTAGAAATATTACCAAATAAACCATTTCTTGTTTTGTCGGTCCACGATTTTGAAACTGTATGGCTGCCATGGATATAAGTTTCGTCCATGTAAATGATTGGTTGATTGTCATTGCGGTACATTTTAATTTTTCAAAAAAACGCAATTCTTAAGTGTCTTATATCGGGCTTCTCTTGTAATAATTTTCGATTATTTTCAGCCGAAGAAGAATTTAAACCCCATTTTTAATAATTTTGTGTAGTGAAGACCTGCCACCAACATAATCTAAATCTTCTTTTAATTTTTGTAACAAATTCTTAAGAGTTACCCGTTGGTTGTTTGTTTTATGGTAATTATAAATGATACGCCTAATGTGATGCAGTTCTGTTTCATGTATGTCAGTAATTGGAAATTTTTTCTTTCGCTTCCTTTTTGGAGATTTAAAAACATTGGCGTCCTCTTCAGCTTCAGGATCATTTGGTGCGTCATTCCCTTCCTTGATAATTTTGTTAAAGCATACTCTGTGAAACACCTGTAGCCGCTGATAAATGGCTTTTAAGCTCAACCTCAGAAGCATCTATGATGTTCACTTCATTGATGGCAATTTTTTTCAAAATATTGAAAAACTTTAAACACTACTTCATGAGTTTGAGCACCAATAGCTTTTCCCTGTCCTAACTGACATTTTCTTAATTTAAAACTAAATATATAGACCTAGCTATGCAAGTAAACTGATAATGTTCAACTAATGCCTCATTTTACCACGGTTTGCGTAAAGCATAATCTTTAGTTAACAAAAGATATTAACAATTTGTTAGCCAATCAGAGGATTTAAGATTTAAATTTTAATCCAATCAGAAAGACATTTACTTAACAATAGAATTAATTTTTGTTTTGTACATCAAAGCTTTTGTATTCTAAATTAGTCATTTTAAAAAGAAAGTTTTACATTCCAATGATATAGAATTTTGACCCGGAGGTGTAGTTATTAAATTAAAATTAGAAAGATAAAAGATAAAATGTTATATTTCACATTATAAAGGGACGGTCATTATAATCCATATAAAAATTTAAATTGAATAAATGAATGTGAAGTAATATTTTAAATATCTACGGTGTACCTACGCTGATATCTTATACCGCCAGTGTTTCATGCTGGAATAACCAACAGTTACGAAATCATTTTACCTTTGAGTGTACAACCGGGTCCCTAGCCAACACCTTACCTGTGCAACGTGCAACTTTTTCTACAGTTACAATGGATTGCCTGTACATTGTTGATCGATGCGCGCACACCTCGGCGCAGCTGGAGATCAGAGTGTGCCGAGTGTTGTTTGTCAGTGAAAGTAGTTTGTTTTTACGTGTATAATTACTTTGAGTGTAAAGTTTATTTCCTTCTAAAGTGGATGACGTTAGAGGTAGTGGAAATGATGAGAAACGCCTAAAGATAATAATGTAAAGATAAAAATCGGTAAGAAAGAAGAAGGAATGAAAGAACTATCAAGGGTCTTCTTCTTTTCTTTAGCAGAAGAGCTAACAACAACATGTATTCACTGTTCGATGACATCTTTACAACTAGCAAAACTGAATAGATGATGAAGCATCCACGCAGCTTTATGATCAGCGACGTAGCCAGCGACCGTGTCAGTCGCAAAACCACTAACGTGGCTAGCCACGCCGCCTGCGACGTGGCTGGCGTTGTCGGCGGCTCGCCACCGTAGTGTAACAGGGGCCAAGTCCAGACGTGCGCCCACTATGTGGATATTTTAAGTAATTAAATTTGAGTAAAGGATACCATCAATATTTTTTTAAAGAATGTAACCTACTATAGGAAAAAGTGTTTTAGAATATGACTGGAGGGCTCAAAAAGATGCAACGGAATGATGGTAGAAGAATTGAAAGAAGAAAAAATAAGATTGAATGCGAGAAGAACATGTGAAAAATGGAAACATTTTTTTATTGTTATACCGGTTATGCATTAAGCGAGAAAAAAAGTATGTACGTGGAAATCGACAAGAAAACATGTAAAAATGTAGATGAACGATCTTTTCGTAGTGAGTGGAGTCAAGAAAAAAATAGTTTACTGACCTCTAGTAAGTTAATAGAAATAACATGTCCCGGTTTTCATCAAACAGATTAAAGCATCAGCTATAAACAAATAATCTAACTTAAAGAAATATGTTAATTGATTAAATGGCACTTAAAGTATTTCACACTTAATCTTAAATTGCATTATGAAGAAATACAATTTCACAATATTTTTCAACACGGATCGTACTCGGACCTTATCGTTTAACGTGCGCGTTCTGTACAAACAATTTCAACATTTTGATAATTCTTTAATGATATGATGGTGCTGTAATTGTCCTTTTTAATAGGGAAATTATAATTAAGTATATTGTTTATTTAAAGCAAAATTAGAATGTTAAATGTGATAAGTATATGTATTTGAGAAAATTTTTATCATATAATAAATAAAACCTTCGTGGAATGTAAATAATACTTGATTAACATTATACAAAGGAAAATTCAGTTATAACCGTTAAGTGTGCACGTCAGTGCAGCAAAATGGGTTTTTATTGTACATTTACGTTTGTATGTTTTTTGTTTGCATCGGTTTCAACTAGTTCAAATGTAGTTGAGGTAATATTCTTCATTGTGTGTTTGCAATAATAAAAAGTAAGCAATTTTAGAATTTTCATAGGGCAGAAATTGTACCAGATGTAATTGATACTTCCCTCATCACAAACTTTCTGTAATTTTGTTAAATCTGGAGTGGTTATTGACTTAGGAAATATGTTGAAACCTTCCTAAGTACAAGAAATACTGAAAATTACCTATTCTGTAGGAATTATCAAACGGTACTACACTTTAGCATTTGTGGATCCCTGATGCACCTAGCCGAGAGCTAATCCATTCGAAAGATCATTTATTCATTGGTTAGTTGGCAATTTCCTCAAGCAAATGTAGAAGAAGGTGACACTTTAGCTTCATTTCTTGGTTCTGCACCTCCTCCAAAACAGTAGCTACCATCGTTACACATTCCTTCTTTATAAAACAACGTTGCAAAATTCAATTCAACGAAACGATGCTAACAGGAGACTCATTTTGAAGAAATGGAAAAAGTTTTCACATGAAGAATTTTGAGCCAAAAATATAATTTAGGCAATCCCTAAATTTGAAACTTTTTATATAGCTGCAAACGAAAACTGATGTATGATCATTATCAATCCAACATTAATCAAACAAATTAAATAACTATGTAAACTTTTATATTAAATACCTTAAGGTGTAGTACCTTCTCATTAAAGCAAAATTTATTTTTATCTAAGATCACTTGTCATTAAAGTTTCATCCTCACCTTTGAAGAATATAATGTTTGGACTTTTATCTACTAGCTAAATCAATAAAAAATATAGATATTATCTAAAATGGCCTTGTGCATCCGGATCGAAAGAGCGTCAAGCTTGTCTGGGATTGCAAAAGGCTGAAACAAATTACATACGTATGTTTTACTGTACAGGTTTATACTGATCTTCTGTAATTAATAAATTAATTAAGTGCCCACATAAAAAATTTTAAAAAACGTGTTCAAAAAATTGCGCTAAAAATTTCAACATACAGAACCAATTTTCTAAACTATTAAAAGATAAGTATAAAGTGCAACAAATAAAATATGCAGAATAGATTGAAAAAAGTTTTTTTGTGGAAGAATTACTCACCTTGCTTTCTTAATATAAAAGATACGATTTTTGTTTACGGAGCACCGTCAATTTTATTGCCGTATATATCTTTTGTCCGTTCTCTCCACTAATAACCGATTATTCTTGGACCAAAACCGCGAACAGGGAAATTCTGATTCAGAAGGTGGCTAGTGGGTCTAAAACATTCTTTAATCAAGAAATTATTGATTAATAAAGTAAAAACAATGAAGCTAAATATGGGTTAGCAGGAATAGGAAGATCGAAAAGAAGCTTTAAGAAGAAATAGCGTCGATTCTGATAATAAACCGTGAATAACTGTTATGGTTGACGGAGGTTGGAGCAAACGAAGTTACGGCCATAATTCTGACTCAAAATCTGGAGTTGTAAGTGTGGAGGTTAACTTAAATAAAACAAAAGTACAAGGAAGGATTGCGCTTGAGTGAATAGATTCATCAAGTACGTTACAAACAATTTATTGGAGATGGCAATTCAAGTGGTTTTGCAAGGCTGTGAATTTTTGTGATAATCCGTTAGTGGTTTTTACTTTCAAACCGTATTTATTTCAACCTTCAACTAGAATACAAACAAAACGTTGTATGTATTCTGTAATGGTTAGAAAATCGCTCGATGCTGAAATTTGTGATGCACTTTTCAAATACAGCTTTGTTTAAATAATTTATGTCGCATTAATTAAAAACAATTTTACAGTTGGCTTAGGCGTATTGCAATAATCCTTCTGATGGTTCAAGAATCATTGCAAAATGTTGAAAACAAGCTCCGTAAACGAGATGGCAACGTAAAAATATCGATTTTAAATAATAAAAACACTAAACATTTTTTTTGTGCCTTTTTGCAATCCCGGATCAGCTTGGCCTCCCTCTCGATTCGGATTTTTTCAAAGATGTATATCTTGAGTGCACACCCCATCGTTTTGAAATCATCTTTGGGTAGCTTGATTTCTGACTATGTGGGCAATTATTTTCTCATGAGAAAGACGAAAATTCTCTTGAAAAACATAAAGTTGTGTATTCTTGAAAAACAATGACCTCCCATTCCTTCAACGTCATTAGAAATTATTTTCTATTGGTCGTAGTAGGAGAAAAACAACATTGATATGACATTTTTTGGTATATGTAGAAAAGATTACCTATTTTGTTCATTTTATTATTATCTTGTTCATAAGACATTCTTTCTGGGTCTAGATGAACTCCACATGGTTTCTATTACTGATTCAAGGATTTAGAAAATACTAGAGGACTCAAAACTGGTTATGAACGAAAAGTAGTGCAAATGGAATAGGTTGAATAAGGGGGGTGTTCTAGTAATTCAAACCCTAAATCACGAATTTTTGCATGGCAACATGAGATTTGTGTGCAGGGGCGTTGTCCTGCAAAAACAAAACACCTTTAGGATAGCTTTCCGCGTCTTTTTTCTTTAATATTTTCCCGTAGAGTGGTCAGTAATGTCGAATAGTAATCTCCAGTTATTGTTCTACCCTTATCCAAAAATCCAATCATGATTACTCCATGGCAATCCCAAAAAAACTGAAGCAAGAACTTTTCCAGCAGATTTTGGACACGAAACTTCTTAGGTCTTTGGAGAACCAGAGTGTCGCCATTCCATCGATTGTTGCTTTGTTTCTGGATCGTAGAAATGTACCCAAGTCTCATCCATAGTAACAATTCGGTTTAAGAAGTCTACATCGTTTTCAAATCGAGCACAGATCGAACGCGATGCTTCTACTCTTGCACGCTTTTGGTCAACATTCAAACATTTGGGGATCCATTTTACAACAATTTTTCTCATGTCCAAATTGACGTGAACCATATGATGAACGCGTTCGTATGAAATATTCAGTGCTTCAGATATCCGTTTTAGCCCAATTCGACGGTCTGATAAAATCATGTCATGAACTGCATCGATATTTTCGGGGGACTGACACAGAAACTGGCCTTCCCGATCGGTCATCATCTTCAATGGAAAATTTACCTCTTTTGAAGCTTGCATTCCAATTTTGACGGTCGCATACGAAGGACATTGATCACCAAGGGTATTAAGCATATCTTCGTAAATCTGCTTACCTCTTAACCCTTTTAAATACAGGTACTTGATGATGGCTCGATACTCCAATTTTTCGATTTTCACAATTTCGGTGGACATCTTTTCATTTAATTTATTGCGTGACTCTGGTTTACTTTTTGACGTCAAACTTTACACTGACACTTCTAATAAGTTATTGTTCGTTGCTATGGTAACGCAATATTTTGTTTATGCAAGGAACTGGTCTAGGCTAACTAGATATCAATACATCCTCGTCATTATTGCATGACAACTAATTTGGTTCAACTAGTTTGTGAGTTACATAAAACTATGTCAAGCAACTTTTAAATTCATTTTGAGCGCATGTCCAATCTCTCATACTTAAATGGAATAGGTCATTCCTAAGCGCATGGCTAATTTTAGACTCCAAGAAATCAGCAGGTTCTAACCGATTTGAATGCAGAAAATTGAGGTTTTAAAGAACGGTTATATTATGCATAAAATCAAATAATGACAATATTGAAAGGGCGAACATGATTATTACATTGGATCAAAATTGTAACAGACATTTTCAACATAAGTTTAATGAAAACTGAAAATGTTTTATTTTTGTAAACGTTTTTACAATAAACTGCTGATTAAATCAACAAACAAATGTAATTTGAAATTTTTTTGCATATGTAATAGTTTTACAGTTATAATAAATTTCTGGAATGTGAGAATCCGAAATATGGTTTGCTACTGTTTTTGGCTTGTTTCTTCGTCTGTGTAAATCTTATAATTATAGGAGTTGTAAAAATCCTACATGTGCCGATCCAGTATCGTTAATCTTCGGCACGTCATCGGTTTACTAAGAATGCCGTTTCTGAATTCTCAATCCTATATCAACATTCCAACAGAATCGATCCACGATTATTGTATTCAGGATTAATCATGCCAGCAACATTAACGCCTGCAGATCAAAAAATTACTTCATATCACGGATCCGGGAATTCCTAGACATCGTGATCGCTGTGAAAAAAATTCAGTGGTTTGTATTGAAGAGATTGAAGCCTGTCCTTGTAAGGTCAAACATTGACCCGCTAAAAATGATAATCGCCCTTACCTTTGCTAAATGGCACCCAGTTAGTCCGGTGGTGATGCCCTAAACCTACAAACTATAAGATACTATAAATGGTAAATAGAAGTAGGTAGGAGGAAGAATCATGTTGACTAATTATCTACCACCGTATGCGACGAGGGCGAGAAACGATTTCTGTGGAATGTATTATGTAGCTGCTGTTACAATACTTCGCCCTTTACCATCGACAACTTGGAGAAACAATTCGAAGATCCAAATCATACGTAAAATTATCAAGTGTTTAGAGTCTTCAGATAGAGAATACCACTGATTATTCTTGATCGACGGACGGGTGGTTGCGTCGTGACAGGGGCGTCGCTCTGCAGATACTGCACACGGATGGTGAATCGAGAGGACCACGGTCGGTCGTCTCAGAAAATGCTTGGAATGTAAAAAATCGCAAAACCAAGCAAGTTTAAAACCAGCGACGCCATGCGGACCCCAAGTGCTTGCCTAAGGTTTAGAGAACGCTTAATAATTACAATCATGGTTACGGCCTCACCACGCTTCGTAGAAGAAATAGGGAACGTAGAATACCTGCTGTTCAAAATTCGAAACGAGGAGATGGTTAGGGTTGATTTGCTTTACAGCACCGAGGCTACCTGCCAGATGTGCCTAACCGCTCAAGTGATAAGGTAATCCATCATTGAGCTCCGTTCATCAGCGACGCCGCGTAAAGTTTAGCTTTTTCTTTAGGTTATAATACAAAACCTCAATTCAGTAGGATCATCCCCAGAACAACAGTAAACAGAGTTAGAAAACGCTTCTGGCTATCGAATAATGGGTACAAAAACCACTAAAAATGGCACGATAAAGATTAAGCACTATTTGTTCTGCACCATGAACAGTGCACCCAATCTGTCTACTTGTTATTGCGCAACTTTGGTTCTTTTCAAGAGAGATTCGTTCTCCAATGGATGTGCATTCATGACTAATAAACGATAATGAAGATGTAGGGTAAAGGAGGTCTCAATGTCGGTGAAATTGTTCAGCAAGGCGGTCTGTGTGATTAGAACTTGCTTTCGGCTCTTTGTGGAGGTTTCTCTACTGCCAATTCACTCGATTAGAGGTCGATGACGTCTGAAGATGCTACAACGGGTTCGATCGTTGGACCCAGACTAGTCACCTAAACCACTCCAGCAAGGTACCGACACCAACGTGCCAGGAAGAATATTTGTCACCTCGAGATATCACTGTGCCTCTATTACCGAAAAATTATAGATCGCCCTGGGAAAGAATGACGTGAATGGTTTTCGCTTAGACTTGTGTTTGTTTAGGAATATAATCGTTTTTAAGTAATAAGTTTTAAAGTTCTGTTTATCGCTGTTTAATGTTTCGAATCATTATAGATTTACTTTGGATTGGCGAAGGTTTCTAACTCATATGATATTTTTATTAAGTATGAGAAGATTTGGCAATTAAAGCGGAATTATTAAAATCTTGCTTTGACCCAGTGAGCGTCTGGACTTGGGACGAGTATTTTAACGCTTTACAACGGATAATGTTCAAATAGAGTGTAGTACTAGACGACCAAGTTTCACGCATGTGTGTTGTAAACCTAAACCATGAACAAGAAATTTCAAAAACCTATTTTTACATCTGCATTACCAAATCTCACTAGAGTTTTATCTTCCCCTAAGGATAAGTTTCCGCTCTTCCCTTCTCAAATGTATATCCTCATTCACTTGTCTGATGAATTGTGATACATAGGTGACGTTGATCTGTTCTATTCGTTCATTCTTTAACTCTGCCGTTGTTTTAGGTTGAACACGGTTGAGTCTACCGATGGTTGCAGTTTTCTTACCTTGCAATCCGAATATTTGCTAATTACTCATTCTACAATCTGCTTGTTGAAAAGTTGATTGCCTGACTTTTAGAAGACTATCGGAACTGTTGTTTGTTTGTTTTGGGTTTTAGCCTGCAGTGAATCCCTTACGATAGGTGGCAGAAACTGTTTGGCGAGTGCTGGTAACCATTTCGGCTTACGGTCCAATCCCGGAAGACGTTTTGTTTTCACAAATGAGCTCCGGCCGTGGAACTTCAATTCTTTCAATTCCTACATTGTATTTTGCCAGGTTTTTTCTTGCAATTTATACAAACAAAAGAATTTAATTAATAGGGCGCCGGTTGCGCTAAAGGTTAAGCCAAAAAAGGCACTCCACACAACCATACCACAACTGTTAAGCCTGAAAATAAGAGCCGGGCAGGTTAAAGCTCATTTGATGTTTGTTAAAGTGGGTTTCCATATTTTCATCATGTATCGCGTTTAGCTAAAGATGATCGAAATAGAAGAACCCGTTCAGCACCGTTGGACCTTAATGATAAACTCTCTAAAGTCACAAAATATCACCAATCTGATATTAGATTGCAGCAGTTTCTGTAAATGATTAAACTAAGATGTTCTGTTTCGTAAGGTAAAGGTAATATTTATTAAAACAACAGCTACCTATATATCCCTTATTATTGATTTAAAAGAATTCAGTTTTGGAGAATGGTCATGTCAAAACTGATTAATCCAATCAGGTGACACTGGAATAAATAATGTTAAAGGTAATTATGGTATATGGAAATAAAATAAGGAAAGTTTTAACTTGGTATTCTAGAAAAAGTTCAAGCAGAAACTTGGATTTTTTATGTTGTAATCAACATTTGATAACCCTACAGAATTGATGCATCAACTAAAGTTGAGATTCAGAATTCTTCACAAGGTAATATTTTTAAACAAATGTTGTTCTGCTAACGTTTATTTAAAAATTTTAAAGATAAAACAGAAATGTATATAAATTCTCTTTGGCGCACTTTTATGTTTTTAAAGATATTTCCTTTACGATATGAATAATGATGTTTTTAAGTTAATTATCTAAAATGAATCCGAACAACATGCAATAATACGACTATTTGTTAGATACTATACAAAAAACACATCAGTTTTTTGTTAAAAAACAAATTGAAAAAAGGTTACATCTAAAGGTTAACCACAATGATATTCATCTCATGGTTCCAATCAATTTTTAAAGTATCCTACAAAATAATTATTAAATAAAGCTTTATAATTTCACGCTTTACTTTTCTGGCAGTTTTCCATCCTACGTAAACGTTATTCTTTTAGATTTTCAGCTTAAAACCATTTCTGTAGTGGTCAAAATATTCCAATAATCCACTGGCGTCCATATTCTTCTGGCCGGTTAAAACCTCCATTGCATCAGGGCAAGGTCGAGACGAACCCATTTGTAACATTTTCCTAAATTAAAATGATACACGTTTTAAGTGGTTATGTTATAAATAAAGAAAATCTGCCCTATCACATTTCCAGGCCGCGGTGTTGTAAGCGAAATATCACATTTGTGTATAAGGTTTTGAAGGATCATTTTGGATCATATTCTCGCCAGCCGGAGTTCCTGCATGCAGCACGGTGGGAGTGAAACTGGATTTGCGTAACTAATGAAATATCTAAACAAACAGAATTTTTACAAAAAGCTAAATGTTCGGTAAGTGTTAAACCTCAAATATGGTTGCGTTGGCAACGATCTTGATATTTTGCTGCAGCGTCGAAATCCGCTTCGGTTCTGTCAACAGGTGGTTTGATACCTTGTATGGTTTCACGATATTTCCACCAATTAGAGTTGTATTCGTCGGGAGAAATTTTACCATCAAAAACATCCCATCTCCAAAGATCCATTAAATAGCTAAAGAGTAAAATGTTAAATTTTCTACCAAACCCATCTGAAAAATGACTAAAATTAGTTAAGCTTGTGCAAGAAAAATGGTACAATTATGAGGCTGTCGTTGGTTGGGACTCTTAAATTGTACACCTTATGTTTCTGAGCTATTTTACACAAAATAAAAGTGTTCAAAGATCAACTGGAATTTTAGTTACGTAATTTAAAATTTTTCTTTACAACACAATTAGTGGTGATAAGGATATAATAACTAATGACAATAACTATACGCCGATTCTGAAAGATATTATCATTGTTCTTCATTTATAACAAAGATACCGTTTTATGTTACACCGATGCCTACCGAATGCGCACATGATTTTGCAACATAATATATAGACCACTAATAGCATCACTCATACTCTGTAGGGTTCGTTAATGTCAGATTTTTCTTCGATCCTTGGGTTCGTCGGTAACAAGTCCAGTCTTCTTCCACATGCTTTGGTAAAAACAGAACAGATGGGATCACGTCTCTGGCGGCTTCATGAAATCCTGAAAACGAAGTATTATATGTGATATTTTAAGTCAATCTCTCATATACTGCGTAAACAAACCGTCATTGCACCTTCACGATAAACCACTGGTTGCGACTTATAATTACCGATAATGTTGTAATAATCGTCCCATTTCGTGGTGAGCAGAATTACAAATCTTCAAAGGTGATTCCGAGTACAAATTGCGCGATTCTAGAAAACATTTTAATGCTTATAAATTAGAAAACAAATTTTAAAATGTCAGTGCCGAAATCTTGATTGGTAAAGGTCCCAACTAACGGAAGCGTGACCGGTCGAAATTCGCGATCATCGTTTTGGTTTTCATCCAGATGGAATTTTCCCGAAGACCAGGTCCGGCGTTTTGGTTAAATTAGGGCAGAGAAGGAATTTATCAGCCATTTGGAACAGTTTTTTAAGTTGTTGTAACCCTAATATGTTTACAGTTACTGATGGAAATTAATTGTCTGTAAGAATTGGTACGTTGACGATAACAGTTTCGAATAAGTCCTGGTCCGCTAACGGTGAGGTATGGAAGTGTAAAATCTGCTACCTCGTTACAACACACAAGTTTGGAGCCCACATGTTTCCTAAACCCAATTGTGGGGGTAAATAATTATATTAAATGTCAATACCCTCTACCTAAAGAAGAATGGGCGCAGGTAAATCCCTCTTCCCGGAACGACATCTCCATGGCTGGTTCATCGTATTTGTCATCGGGCGTGGCAGTAGAATTGCATGTATAGCGGCTTTAATTCTTGCCATAATGTCTTTGTGCTTCTTCACGGCAAAATTAACGGGTTCAGCGATCGTAGAGACTGAGATTCGAGTGTTAGCGAAAAAACAAAATTCAGAACGGCGCCATGTTTCGTTGGATAGTTCAACGTAGTCAGCAGAACTCAGGTTTTACGGTTTTGGTTCTTCACACTCCAATTGGAACCCAGACGTGCCCAGTTCTTCTGGTTGCCAGGTTGCGGAATATTTCTGCCTAAGTGCGGTGGTTAGAAGAGAATGAAACCTGCAGTTGGTGGCCTATCATGGTAGTCGCAAGATTGCCCCAAAAACGCTGCATAAATAGTGGACTCTGCGTGTCCCTAAATTATCTTTCTAGCTTCCGAACGGAATTTTGATCATCATGAACCAAACGACTGAACCCAAAATAATATTTTTTTGAATGTATTTGAAGATCTACAATCCGGAGGAATGAGTCACGTAAATTCCTAAATTTTTAGTTCTCACCCCAAGTCTTTCCTTTTCACTTCCTTCACAATGTACTGAAACTTATTCTAAATCCATAAGGTAGCAAGGTGTCATCTACCAGAATAAAGACCTAATTACAGATTGTTTAAAACTTCACTTGTTCTTTCGTAGTTAAAGGAATCTCAAATACAATTCAAACGCCATGTCCAAGCAGGCTATCGATCCTTTTCATCAAATTACCTTCCACGTTTTTATTAAAATTTTAAAAATGCTCTTGTCTCAGTTTACTTCCAGCCTCTGTTTCCGGGATCTGCACTATCCACCCCATTAATTTGGTCAAACAAAATCATTAGGAGTTGGTAGAGACACAAATACTTTTACCGATCTAGCGTTTTGTAAACTGAAATGAAAAAAATTAATGTCGTTCAAGAAGTCGTCTGACGTACAGAATCAGACAGAACCTCACAATAAATTATTTTAAATTACACACCGAAATTATGTTTGTCGGTGCGGTACCAATTTTATAATGCCATCAAATGTCAACGTTTACATGCTCCAATAAACAAACGGTAGCGTGAACATGCCACCAATGAACCCATTTGGAACGTTCTTACAATTACGTTCGGGAAGAAATGTTAAGGTTTATGTGTTCGATCTCTAGTGATTGTTACTGATTAAAAGAAACTGGGAGAAGACTAATAGGTAGTAATTAACAGAATTGAATCGTAATGCGAAATCTCCATGCAAACGTGACCTCATTCATTGGTTCTTACGGTTGACGTAAACTCAGCCACTTTTAATCCCTCAGAACCGCTGCTGTGTTTATATTCATCATGTAACTCAATTTATCAACAATAGTGACTTTACTTTATTTATTTTTTAGGGGTCACTGCCTGCAAAAATGCATCTGGGGTCCAAGATACAATAAATGGTAAGTTTACGTCTCTACGAATCATTATCAATTTTTGATGATCAGATTCAAGGAATAAAAAAAACTTGTTTAATATTTCCTCAATAGGTTTCTCATCCAGTCTTGTCGAATCGAAGTCTAATTATAAAGACCGAATAAATCTCCAAGTATCCTCGATTATAAATTGAGAACTGGGTTTAGTTGCACCTCAACTCATTGCTTTTTAACAGCTGATTGGATTAAGAGCATCATTTAATTGAAGGTGCAAAATAAGAGTGTGGCAAGTATTCCCACACAAACAATTTTACAAGTAAATAAAAAAATCAGTAAAACTTGCCATCCTGAAATTGAATTTTATCATAAAAAAAAAATATTCTATTATAACACAGCTAATCAGTTTAAGCACGAATACAGAATTAACAAGCATGTGATTTGAAGATAGATCAAATTCGCGTCTACCTTAATAAAATTAACGATTGTAAAGTTAAGCAAACAATAACAAAAAAAATGGGATTTTATAATAGAATGACCAGTAATTTCCATATTCACTTACTCTGTTTCTTGTTGAATGATAGAGTTTGTGGGATGTGAACGATTTAGTCAGGTGGACGTTTACACTAGAGAGAAAACTGGGCACATTCAGGCGAATTAGAAAGTGAGAAACAGAAATGTAGGTGTTTTTCAGGCGAGTGCGGACAGAACCTAGAATAAATGCCATTTCCCACGGATTGCGTAAAGTTAATTTTCCACGCTCCTTATTTAAGAACAAACAAAACATTATTACTTTATCATGGACAGGTTATATTAATGGTAAAAATTTTGAGTCATTTCCCAGCTGCTGCAAGAACAAAACTTTTAGTTTATTTTCACTCCGTTTCAAAAAGAAAGGTTAGATTTATAGATGGAACTGTAGAGAAAAATAGTTTATTTACAAATTAGAAGTCTGGAAGGTAGTTTTACAGCGCGACAGCTTCGTTTGGGTGCCAGCCGTCACTTACACACCACAAAATTTATATAAATAACTTTTACAGGCCGAAGATCATCGTCCAAAAGTAAAAAAGAACAAAATGATTTCTACTGATTTTTCATGGCTGTTTAAACAAATTTTAACATACTTTACCTATAATAAAAATGTGTCCAGTTCAATTGCCAACTCAGTACAGACAGTCTACCAATAAGAATAATTAAGTGCTGCATATAAATTGCACGTATATTATCAAAGTCACCCAGAAACATGAGTGTAAAGTAAATTTTAAAATCAGATTTCCATCGATTTTCATACGTGCTGTATTTGAAAACGATGGCAAATGTGAATGAAATCGCTTACTTTTGCACTGCCACTTTATAAGTGGCTGTGCTTTGCCGCGCTGATAGTATAAAATCAAATTTACCAAAGACAAGTATGAACAAACTGAAAATGTGCTTTAAAGTTCAGGAAGCCAAAAACACTATCATTACGTTTTTGTTAACAAATATACTGAAGTGTGTACCGAGAGAAAATTGTTTAGGTTGATAAGTTATTGACGTTATGCAAAATTACAATAAAAATTCTAGCAGCACGAATCATAAACTGGTGCAAAATGATTATGTGGATGATAAAAACAAAAATTTTGATTTTCAATATTCAGTACAGATTTACAAAAAGAACAGTTTTGAGTGAAACACAGAAGAGGATCTCATTGCTGCGCAAAAAGAAATCAAGTTATCATCTGCAGCATAATCGTACCGAAAGGATGTTTACGCTAATTGTTGCAGACGGTTTGTAAGCAGGGAAAGTATAGGGTTCATGTGCTAACACTCTCAAAATTGTGGAATCACTATTTAAAATTATTGTTGTTTTAGTGAGGTGGGTGGGATAACTAAGGAGACAATAGCCTAATTTATTATAATTTAATAAGGATAAATAAAATAACCAACCAATATTTAACGCGGAATGTTGTATAACAATAAATATTTAGTTTTTGTTTTTTATAATTACATTTATCAAGTCAAGTTTAAATTACTGGAGAAAAAGACTAAGTCTGTTTTTAAATACCATGTCGTTTAGCAGGGCCGGTGCTTTCTGCGTTTATGTTGAGGCGATTCTGAAATAGAATGGGACTAAGCACTGATTCAGTTAAGTGCTTTTCTGAAGCTTTGGAATACAAGGCCCTTAGTGGAAGTGAGCCTCGTCGGTGGTTTCCAAGATCCGTAGTTATGACTGTATAGATTAGTTTAATGGTATGGTATTTTGGAATGTGTAGTTGTGATGCAAGTTGTTAGCTGTACTGGTGCTTTGAGAGATCGGTGTAAACGCTTCTCGTACAGTCATGGTGACGAAACAAAGTGAGTGCAATTATGGATTGGTTCGCCGCCCGGGAAGCTTATTTAAGCCTGGGGTTTGGGAAGGCTCACGCCTCGAAACCTCGCAAATCGCCAAACTTATCTTACACTCGATATAGCTAACAGTGCACTATACCCGAGCAGTTGTTGGATGGCTTTAGTTTCGGTTAAATGGAGGAGGAAAATCAAGCTGCATAAAGAAGTTTGGACATTGTTCGATAACCGGCCGCCACTATCTTCAGCCGATCTGTCACTAGTAACGATTAGCACTAGTAAGTAGTTAGAGATCATCATCAAGAACACTCTATTAATTTGCTGGAATAATTTCATGTTTAATGCAATTTTTACAATTAAATTCCCTGTTGTTTCGAATAGATTACCGCATGGTTTAGAGTTCCAATTCAAGCCATTGTACAGATTTAATCAGGTGTCTCCTTCGTAATTCTAGCTGATTAAGATGTTTCGTGAAGGTTGCTCCTAAGCGAACATAAAATTGAAAATTAGTCGAAAAGCTAAAGAGGAGTCCACATTTATTTAGAAATTTGATTAAACACTAATCTTAGTGGTTTGCTTATAATTAGTGCGTGAATGGTAGATTTGAAGAAGTACCATACACATTGGTATGTTATTTTTAGGAAGAACCGGTTTTATGACTACTTACTGCGTTCAGGTTTTGTATGAAGTATGATAGATGATTGGACGCTTTAGCACTTGGACCCTATTAAGCAGCATGGGAGAATCAAAAGGTTTTCCGGGAGAAAAAATAAAATCACTTCACTTTAAGTTGGCTTGCAACTTTCTGGTAGTTCCGAAGCGTCTTGGCGGATGCTGGTGATTATGAGTCGGATTTGAATTGATGGGAGAATACATGTAGCCGTTTAGTTGCGCCTTTGGCTGTAACAAATCAAAATAGGTATCACCTGAGATATCCGCCATCACTTAATATTTTATTGTTATTCATTAAGTTGTGACTGTTTCAAAGGCGGCTGTCAATCGATTGCACGCCTTCGAAAGTTCTTTCGCTTGTTATGAGTTTTATGCATTTTAACTTATTGGTAGTGGCTTATTCAAGGCGAGGAACACCGGATTAGTTCTTGTAATAATATGAATTGTTAATTACATGAATTAGTAACAAATGAACGATATCTTTACTTTTATGGAATCTTTTTGCACCAGTATGTCGCCACTACTTTATTTCACAAATTATATCAAAATATACCAAAGTGGAAATATTTATTGTTATTCTTTATTTAATTTTTTAATTATCTACGAATCATGCCGCTGTAAGTTTGCAAGAGGTTGTATGTGTTAATGAGCAAACACACATAGGAGATCTCCCTGCGCTTGACATAAAATCCTATTGGTACTCTTCAGGGAATTGATAGAACTCTAGTGCAGAGTTTGCTTTCAGTGTACAAATGCGTGCTGTCAATTGTCTTGTTGTAACCAGTTGACTAAAAAACGAATGCAACCTGAGAACTTACTGTTTTTAGGGTGTTTTATTTCATAGTGACGCTTGTCATTATGGGACCAGGTAAATGCCAAAGGCTTGACAGGAGTTGCAATAGGTTAGAAAAAAGTCACTTAGACATTTTTTAACCCAGTAATTGCCATCATATTTATCTATCTAATTTACCTACCCAAATTTGAAACTATACATTTAATAATCATCGAATTTAAATCTATTCAGTCGTTATCTTCTCATCAGCGTATGCCATCCTGACGACTGGCGAACGGCGTGCGTTTGTGAACGTTTTTGGAAAACGTTTTGTAATTTATAATAACTGGCGCATTCAGGCTATCAACTAGTAGTCGTCTAGATTTGGTCTCAAAACGTCGTCGTTGATTTATATTTTTCAAAAAGTTGCAAGCTAACACGAGTGTTCCAAGAGTTGGTCTGTAGAAGGAAGGATATAGCACACATCCTCCCTTGTTCATTGCTACGACCATCCTATGTTACTAATATTCTACACGGGTTCTTATAATCTTTTTCAATTAGCATTCTATGTGCAATTTTTATCGATGGAAATTTAACAGGTTGTAAGTTTTTCAGGTTTTATTGCGAGAGTATTATAATTCCAGCAATTGAAGAAGGCAATATTGAGACCCATGGTTATGCAAATGGATCGAGTCGTTCCGGCATTTGCTGACAGAATATATTAAGAAACTCTTTAAACGACACGGTTTTGAAAAGACGCTAAGTTGGAAGCTTTGGTCTATGTTTTGGCCTCCGATCGAACAGGCTTCGTTCCTAATGAATCATTTTTGTATGGGGTGAACCCCACAAAGTCCAAAGTTTATAATAATGTACCCATTTCAAAACTTAGACAAGAATTAAAGATAGTATCAGGTGCACTGCAAGTATATTGAAATGAATCCACAAATTGTTCAAAGTTCTTTACGTTACTTTCAGGCTCAGTTAAGCTTATTGTTTCGAAGGCAGAGTGGACATTTTGAGGATGGGTTCGTCAACTAAAGCAATGGGTAACTAATAAATACGTTGTTCAAGTTCATTGATAAAAATGTTTATTGGAGATTGTTAATAATTTATAAAGAAATTAGATTTTAGGATAAAAAAAAACAGAATAATTCCTAACCCGACTTGTGCAGTATAACCTGGTGGTATAACTGGTTGCCTATATAGCTGTGATTTGAATTTTTCATTTAAAATTTTACGGAGTAAGATGTGAAAACAAAGAAAAAAGAACCGGTATATTACAAATGCACTAATTTAGATGAAAATAGTGTTACTATTTTGTGGAGGTTCTCCCAATACATACGTAAACAGACTGGAAATTGTTAACTGTACGCTCAACGGTAAGTCCTAAGCAACCTAACAGGCCTAAGCCTTTAGCATAACTATTTGATCCGGGGTTTTGCGGTAGTGACACCACTGTTATTCTTCAAATCGAGGGACACACCTATGGTTTTACATGTTCGAATTGCCACGTCAAACTTCTGAATAAAAAACTTAGTAAGCCACAGTGTTACTATCATCTAAAGTTGATGTGACGTTCAAAAATCGTCACATAACTTTGTTTTGTAGTTTGCTGACATGGAGTTAGGGTCTGAAAACAGTTGTCTTAAGCATGTCTCAGTTATGATTTTCAAATTACTAGAGAGTAATATAGTATGTGACGGCAAATTTCAGCTTTGAAAACTTTTTATGTTTAAATGAATATATTTCTCTGTATTTCCTCAAAAAATCAAAATTAAAAGTTCTTACTTTAGTAATCCTCAACTATTTTCTATTTCAATGTTTCCTTTGTTACAGTGGCTAAGGAATCGCGACCATGTTCACCACTTGTAGGTGCACTCGATCTAAGGAAGCTGGTAATTTCAATTAAAGGGTAGCTGCATCTGTCATATCTCATCTAGAGGTGACCCAGCTAGAATCCAGTTGTTTGAAATTGAGTTTTGAATAATTGTGGAAAGAATTAAGTGAGGTATATGCATTATATTTACTTGATTTAAATATTTATAAAAATTTAAAAATTTAATTTGGTGATTTGTGCGAGATAGGCTGACCTAAGTAGTAATAAAATCTGAAACAAATGTATTGGTAAAAAAACATACAATATAAATCTAAAGTATCTCTACATTTAGGATTGTGAACTTTGATTCTAGAATTATAGGATCTAAAATATGCCATGTGTTGATTCTGCCTCTTAGTAACTAGCATTTTAAATGTATATGTAAAATGTAAAAAACTTATCTATGCAATTTCTGTGCTCCCTAAAATTGTTTAGGCCCAAAACATAAGAAGTCCTTAAAATTGTACCGGGGAACAATAAGCGAGGGTAAAAATTATGTAATATAAAATTGTTAAGGGAAATGTTGGAAAATATTTTCGAGTTTCTAAGAAATGGCCACCAGGGGCGGAATTGCCATCTTCAATTTTAAAGCCTGTTTTTTGAGAATTTTGTTTTGTATTAACGATTAGGTCGATGTTGTTTAAAGCTGAGACAATTTAAATCTTTTTTTGTCACAGGCTTTTAGCTCAATATCTAAAGGTGAGATTGGTGATGGGAGTGTTCACTTTTGTATTTCGAGAAACCATCATCGAATAACTCAAAAAGGCATTACCAACTGTCGTTCTATGAAGTGATGTGATTGCTTACCCTTGCTACCAGATGGCGTTTTCGGACATAACACTGCCAAAGAGTATGTTTTATAAATTCAACTTTGTTTTTAAAGTTAAGTTATTGTATTCATTATTTATAGAATAAGGATTAAGATATTCAGATACGGTTTTTGCTGGGATTGTTAAGTTTTTTTTTTTCTATCTAATGACATAAAAACGAGTATGTAATGAAATTACCATTTAACTTTTTAATTATATTCTTTGCGATTATGTCTGTAAACGCAGTGGTAAGATAAACAATTGCAATCATATCCTCTTATCACGACTGATAACCTACAGAAACGTCACTTAATAATATATTAAACCTTTTTGGAGACATTTATTTTCGAAAATAATTCGAACACTCCACACCTTTCCGTTTAGATTTGAATTTGTCTCAGCTTTAAAACAACTTGACTTTAACTAACGTTAACAAAAAAAATATTTTGAAAACGAGTTTATAAATTGAGAAAATGGTAATACGCCTCTTGGTGGTCATTTTAGAAACTCAAAAATAATTTCCACATTTTACACTTGACTTTTATTATACAGTTGAGCGGCATAAGTAACGAATAAATGCCTTTCAATTTTTTTAAATCGGTTAGGGTGGCAATAATTAGTGTGTAATATTGTTAATAAAGCAATTTCAATTTCCTCGTAGATTTTTTTGACAGTTTTATCAACAAAATCACCGAATCTGCGATTTTCGTTTCTTAACATATTTTTTTAAATTTCTAGGCTTACTAATTAATTTAGTTATTTAAGTTCCACCCAATCAAATAGACAATTCAAATTTTCTTTCCAATTGAATAGCTTCAAGCACACCTTCCAATTACAAAAATTGACTGGGTTGCTAGCCCCTCGAAGGAGTTCCTTGCAAGGTTGAAACAGTCACGTTAAAAATTTTTATATTAACAACAAAATTCGAAGTGTCGTTCCATAAAAGTCCCGACAAATAATCCAGAATTCATTTAGATACTAGTGCTATTTGGTGAAACCCATTTTAAATGGTTTCTGGATCTAGCCGCTCCTGCTTATTGGCCCACAACAAAACTAAAGCGGATGGTATATGTTTCCCATCAAAATTCTACTAAAAAAATTGAAGTTTGCATGGTAGATTCTATGTACCGTAGAGAATGAAGCGCTGTAGCGCAAACGATTATTCTTCCGCATTTTCGAAGTTGACATTTTTTCCTGAATTTTTGCTATAAAACCTCCAGGAACGAGACCCTTTCAACGGAATGCAAAACCGTGGAAATCGGTTTCGTGGTTCTGGAGTTATAGCGTCGGGCAGGAAACCCGACTTATTTTAAATTCTAAGCTGTGAATTGGTCAAAATGGAATCTGTTCTTTGGCATTTAATAGATATTTACTAGTTGTATGTTTTCTTATAAGATATTGCTGGTAAATTAATGGTTAACCTGATTCTCGGCCAAGTCGGTTCGCATTGCGACATGGGCTTTTTCCATTATCAGTGTACACTATTTCTCTAGATTAACTAACGGTCAATCAAATGGCACCTGACGCATTACAACGGTTGTTCAGCCAATTGTGTTGCTAGTGAAAGCGTAAACTTTGTAACTTTTTCCAAAGAATGCGCTCAATATTCATGGCAATTGTTCATGCTTTGTTGAGAATATAATTGAATGTCACTTTTCATGTTTTAGCTGGCCATTGGTTGAAATATAAAAACAAAGGACAATTGATTAATATGAGTTAGAATACTGGAGTGTTGACGTTGTCATGAATATGTTCGAATTTTAATCGGTGTGTGCTATTAACCAGTTTGATTTGTTAGGGATTAGTTACATTTGTTCACTAAGAAGTTTCAAAATACCAAAATTAGAAAGAATCTGTGGGCCCGATTCATAGGGTTTTGCTCTTCAAGATGAATGCTCTGGAGATTTCCATTCCAAAATTGCATCAATATAGAAAATATTTTAGGGGTAGAGAGGATGGTCTAAAATCAGGGAATCAAGGCCATATGGAACTCGCGCTGATCTCCCAAGAAAACTTATTCAATGAATATAGTATCAGATTCACACACGATTGCGATTGTAAAAGAAACCACCGGACTAAAATAAACAATAAAATTGTACAATAAGCGATTCTTTTTACAGTTGCGTTTCAGTTGGAGATTACAATGATCGATGAAATCATCCGTCTCAGTGATTCCATAGATCTTTCACCCGTTTTTTGCTTAATCAAAATCAACCAATCGTCGTGGAAAATCCTCCGGTCGTGTAACCTTAACAGATGTCTTCACATTGGCTAATGCCCAATATCTCAGAAGGTGTCCCAGTTCGATTGTTTCTAAAACTAATAGGAAAACGAGCAAATGTAATAACCAATAAGTTTTCCTTGACACTTAGAACACAAAACTGGAGGTCAAGAAGCACTAGGGTTTTAAACTCTGTTCAAATGGAAATAGTGGAAGTTGATAATACTAACAAAGAGTGAAAAATCATTTATAGATCCATAGCTGTAACCCACTTGGTGAAGACATGAACAAATTCCAGAGCAACAAGTCATAAAGATAATCGGTCATAACAACTAGAAAATCTTTAAAGTGTTATTCAAACATGAAATCCACACTACATTCTAAAATAGTAAATAAAATGAGAAGGATTGAAACATCTAAAAGCGTTTCAGTTTCCCACACCGAATGTGGTAGGTACTCCTCAAGTTGTATTTCAAAACTGTCACATTTAATGATTGAATGCATGTATTCCAATAAATAACTAATTTTTGTTCAAGTGTGTAATTATTTAATATCTTTTCTAAAAATGTCATTTTATTATAGTCCACTCAAAAGAGATCTAAAAGGAACGAAAAGTGGAACTCGTGTATACTGGCGATTTTTTCACATAAAAATTATCAGTGTTGTATCTTTTTAAAGTAATGGTATGCTTTGTTGTGGTCTCAATAAAGCAAAGATCAGGCGAAATTGGAACCGTTGATTACTGGCGTTTTAAACCGCTATAGTAAGAATTGGCTGTCAGGGCCAACATGGGTCAAAGTCAAATCTTCGGTATTTGGCTTCTATCTTTTAAAAGGTTCAAGTGGGATAAAAAATGTTAAAAGTTTCAAATGTCACTGGCTGGGATTTTTTTAAAGAGTAAGGCATTTGGTGGAGTTCCCACATTTTTTAATAATACGTTAACGACGAGTATTTTCCATTTTTTTTTAATTTCAAAAGTTTTTGATTTGTTAATTAACGATTTTTTCTTTAAAAATCCTACGGCCATTCTATGAGGTTTAAAAATGTGTAACTTTCACAACTACTCTTTTTATCGCCACAAAGCGTAAAAAATTGGGAACCCACCAAGTGTCTTACAAAAAAAATTCCATCCAGTGACATTTGAAACTTTCCAATTCTTTAAAAACGAAATTATCGCACTTGGTGCGCTTGGGTTTTGCACACTTATTGTACCCACGAGAACTATACTTTCACCCAATATCATCGCTCTACGACTTTTCATTATTCAATTATACGCATTTTAATTTTTACGATTTTTACGGTTTTTACGTGTTACGTTACAAAATTTTTAAAAATTTTTGGCTAAATGGATAAAATAGTTGAGATCCTAACGAACAACTTTCCTTTTTAACGCTTTTTTTATCCGACCTAACCTTAAAAAGATAGAAGCCAAAAACTGAAGATTTTGACCTTAATTAACAAATTGCGAAATGTTCCCATACAGTGTCGATGTCAACTTTGTGATTGTTATTCCTGACGGCCTAAAGCTAATTTACGTGAAAAAAATCGCCAGTATACACGAGTTCCACTCACTTTTCTCTTTTGACTGGACTAGTGTGTTCTTTTATATTCTCACCAAATATAACAAGTGTTATGATTAAATATAACACTAGTTATATTATCTTCAATTATTATTTACACAATCGTTCATAAATTTGAATTACATAACTCATCAATACGAGTAGGTAATAAAAGTAAATCACTGTAACAGTTATAGATAGCAATATTGTTTGGCAATGATACTTCTGCATTCTCAAAATTAGCGTTGTTATCTACTAAAGGCGTAGAATTATTACCAATTGAAGAATACAATAGCCAGTAATAATTATATACTATTGTTTCCTAATCATTTACTATTCTTAATTCTGAACACACTTTCGAGTACCTGTTTGAGCCGAAAATCTATCTGTTCTATACGACTTTAGTATTTACAATAGGCATAGTGAATAATGCCAAGTAAAGATATTATAAGCATCTGACCTTCGATATGCACTAGTCTGTTTGTTGACCATTGTCGTTCCATAATGGAAGATCAAGCGGCAGTGCAATTTTGAAACTTACTAATTGGCTGTTTCGAAGATTCCAAGTATTACATAGTAAATTTTTAGCCTTATCTAAGGTTTTTGACTGTACCATTTTCAATATATTAATTAACAAACTTAGGAAATATAAATTTAGTGTAGGACGTATAGGGTTGCAATCCTACCTAACATTTTCTACGCAGACAACATATAATCACTAAATACGGTAGATGATTAGAGTTGGCATGTGGCTTGAGTAAAAACTAGTGAATGGTTTGCAGATAACGGATTGCATTTGAAAGCATCCAAAAGCGAGAAATGTATGTGCTAAATTGGATGAATCAGGTGTAATTACATTATTAGGGGTGATGTTAGATTCGAAATTAAACTGATTGAAGCATTGTAAAAAATTTAAGCAGTAAGTTATGAAAGCTTGTATTATATTAAGCCTAATGAACAGTATTAGCTAAGTTAGCATATTTCAGGTATTTTCACTCAATAATGTGTTATTTACTTATATCATGAGGTCACTCTTCTTGTATGCCTGAAATTGTTTAAATTCAATGACGTGCAGTCAAAGTTTTTGGAATTTAAAAGATTTTGCAAAAATCAATTTATCACTCTGGGTATATTAACACTTCCCTGCATTTATATATTAAATTATATACTATTAATGAAATATAATTACCAGTACTATAATTAATTTTCCGAAACTCATAATTACAACACAAGATATGAAAGCACATTAAACCTTATTCAAATATGTCTTTCGACTTAGCAAAACAGCAGTAATTGCGATAAAACAATTGACATATAAACAACTGAAATCTTGCATGACTAAATATTTTAAAACTAGTACGTATTTGACATTATTAAGGAATTTCCCGACACCAACATCTACAATGATTTCAAATTAAATTCTGTGTTCTGATATGATTCATTGCAATTATAATTGTAATGGTGTTTCGTGACATTTAATGTTTGATTATATTTATTCAGTTCTCTATATTATAATATAGAAAACATTCTTTGAACAACTTGCATGTATTTGGATAGATTTCATTATTAACAATGACGTATTTAAAATAGTGTCTATTAACAAATTATTGCTATATTGTTGTATAAGTGATATACAAATATTCCTACCTCCCGTTGTGTTGGCGAGTACTGCTATGGAAGAATGACGAATGAAGAACTAGCAATTAACTAATTATTTGGTAGTGCTCGACATGTCATAGAATCTTTGCTAGAATACAACCAAAAGGCAGAAACGAACCTAAATTTGACGTATTAACTAAATAGATAATGACGTAGTAAAAAAAAAACAATTACCTTTGTTCATTGGTCAGATATCGTTTAACCACATTTACAACATCTTTCATTTAAAATTGTGTGTTTGATTTGCAAAATAACTTTAATTTTAATATTGTATTGAATAAGGTATATTTTTAATTTGGACTTTATCTACACTCAGAAATCATCTTTCTTGCGGAGCTTAAGCCTGTTACACGCAACAGAGACTTGTCTAAACGTTATATTTTGCACAAACTATACCGTACAGAAAATGATGTCCACACGATGCAGACAAGCAAGTTCAAACTTCATTCCAGTCTCATCTTTCCGCCCTGGACGTTTCTAATAACAAGGTTAGACCCCCACCCACACAGTGGGTGTCCAAACACAGTGTTTAAGATTCTACAACAGTCCTTGAAGACAAGCATGTTTGGAGGGATTTGAAAGAAATGTGATCTGATTATGATCCAAAGTTTACCTTATTTGTATACTGCAACTTTTACCAATTTTTTGTTAAAAAACTATGAAGAATGGTATCCGTTCTAAGTAGAATGAACCAGTGACAATATCTTAACTATTGAGGAAATGTTGTACAACGAGTATTTTGAACCATGAGAAAATTATCCGTCCATAAATTTTTGCACTTCACAAAATTTGGACAGACTGAGGGTAGCATGGAAAGTTCAGCAAGTACTATCATTATCCGACTAATAAATTTGACCTATGCCTACAAATTAAATTTAATATTAGAATGTTATCACCAAGGACGTAGCACAATAATATAACTGAACAATAAGGTATTATAACGGTAGTAATAAATTAATATATTAATTAAGAATCCTAATAATCACCGTGATTAAAGTTTTTCAGTTTTCGCACATACATTAATTTTATATAAATACAATTAATATTACAATGATATTATACCAATGACTTAGCACAATAAATAAACAATAAGGTAAGTAATTTTCCAATTCATTATTAGCATAATGTGTTAGAGATAAACAAATATCTAATTGCTGCTTCTATCAAACTAAATAAAAGATTAGCGTGTATTGAAAAACTTTAAACACACGTCCGTATTTTTCATAATATAATAAACTAATGCTGTTATAATTACATTGTTAAATCACAGGTTAAATACTAAACACAATCAAGCGTTTCTGTTATTTATGTAGTATAGTAGTAACTCGGATAAAGATTTATGGCAAAATATTGAAAAATAATAATTAATTAGTATTTTGCTATACCAACAAAATTAAATCAAAAAGTACCGCGTGACAAGTGAATTGTATTCTCGGTTCAATACATATTTTGTCGTTATCATACTTTGTCGGAAATATTCTTTTTATCGTGCAACATATTGTTTAATAGTCCTCTAGGGAATGTGTCACGAAAAGCCTAAACTATTGGTACATCGGAAACCAATTACAGTATAAATTTTTTTTGTTTATTGTAAATAATTTTGAATTTAATGAAAATATTTTGAGATATTTTGTGTTACTTTCTGGTTATTTAATTTTAATTTCCTATACCGGTTGGTGTAGGCAACTTAGAATACAAAGTTATTCAAAACTATCAAAATACGCACTTTGTAGTGTATTATAAGACATGTAAGGACTGAGAGCGAAAAAACATTAACATTGAACAACTTGCATAACTTGTATACTATATAATTTTTACAAAATTTTGATATAGTAGGCTTTGAAATAGTTGTCAGAATATGTCGTCAAATTTTTATTTTTATTTGAGTCAAATTGTGTTCACAATGGCAAAAGTAGTGGAAGTACATAGATTAATCATTAAAAATTTGTTGAGAATCCACAATGGTCAGTCGTTCGCATTGCAAAGGAGGCAAAAGTTTGCAGGCAAGTGGCAGCAAAAGTCATCAAGCGGTACAAGGAAGACTTTACCATAACACGGAAACCAGGAAGTGGACGACTAGAGGGTTTTCATTCACCAAAAAGGTGCAAAAGGCAATATCTGCGATGGTTAAGAATCCGCTGATATCGAACCGGAAATTAGCTGCAAAAGTCGACTTGTCGGAAAAGACAATTCGAAAAAAAAAAAAAGAGTGGACTTAAGTCCTACAAAGTTCAAACAACTCCAGAACGTAATGCGGAGAAAAACATTGAAACCAAGAAACGAGCCAGAAAGTTGAGAGCAGATTTTTTCCAAAACGTCAATGTTGCGTGATGGACGATGAGACTTACGTCCTCGCCGATTTTTCCTGGTCAGGAGTTTTATGTTTCCTGTGGACGAGGAAATGTTCCTAAGAAGTTTAGAACTAAAATAAAGTCCAAGTTTCCAAAAAAATATCTCGTTTGGCAGGCGATTTGTAGCTGCGGTAAAGAAGCCAATCTTTTATAATAAATGGAACAATTAACTCGATATTTACAAGAAGGAGTGTCTCCAAAAAATTGCGGCCTTTTCTGAGTAAACATAAGGTATCCACATTTTTGGCCGGATTTAGCTTCGTGCCATTACAGTAAGCAAACAAAAAATGGTACGAAGAGAATCATGTCGATTTTGTACCCAGGGAGGCTAACCCACCAAATTGCCCTGAGCTTCGCCCAATCGAGCGGTACTGGGCTTTGGTGAAAAGAAGCTTGAAGCAGACAAAAATGCTACAAAATCGATTGAAAGTTTTAGAAAAATGTGGACCGTAGCGACCAAAAAGTGTCGAGCACCACCATAAAAGCCATGATGGAGACCATTCCCGACAAGCTCAAAATTTTTTATGACGATAAGTCTGATTGATTTTTTTTTTTCTTAATTTTTATATAATAAATAACCTATCCAAAACTAAATTTTTTTTGAAAATTTATTTAGCGGTTTAAAAGTTATGCAAGTTTTTCAATGTTAATGTTTTTTCGCCCTCAGTCCTTACTACAAGTTGACACCGTGTATTGTTAATTGTGGTTCTGTACCTTTTTTTGTTGTTAGTTAAACCTATTTTTCCAAGAAATGTAAACCGTCGATATACAGTTAAAAACGATACTTGCGTGCTTATTTCTAAATGCCTTTGCCTTAAATTGTAAACTGTTTGTATACAGTCTTCATCGAGGATTTAATTTGGACAATTTGTCAAATACTAAAAGCAAAGATAGTTCAAATTAAAGTTTTAATATTCACTGTGTATATTTTTACTATACTAATGATACGATGAGGCGATACGTTTGATTAGTTTAGAAGATGGTCAAAAAATAATCATCAGTGTATTCCGAAAATATTTTTCAGTGCATTTTGAAAACATATCAATTAGTCGTTTTTCAAATGCAAGAGAAACTATTTCCTGAAATGAATCGACGAAATCAAAAATATATTCCAGAGGGTCGGATGTATTTATTTATTCTAACATAAGACCTTTTGGAAAGTTTGCAGTCAGATTCAGAAAACGTGACACTAAAAAAGTCTAAAGACAAAAAACTTATGTTATTTCAATTCATTGCACGAATTGCACACCCAAAAGTTTTATTAACTTTGAAGGTTAATTTCTAAAATATCACTAACGGTAGATACTGTATTTTTACTTTTATTTACTATGACCAATGCTATGATCATTGATTGTAAAGGTTACGTTAATGATGATGTTCCCTAGCAAACAATTTTGACGTGTCCACGCGTTTTATTTTTTGAAAATTAATCTTTGTTTCGTTTTGAGTGACGCACTTAACTCAGTTTTTTTACAAGAATCTAACAAAATATATACAGCGTGCAATATGAAAAAAAGTAGACTATCGTAACTTTGGCATACGTCAACATAATTCTGATGAAAAAGGTCAACTAGGCTATGCTCTACTATGCTACGTCAAGTAGGCGATGGTTTAGTAGGCGATAAGTCAGCTAGGCGACGGTATACTATGCGATAATCAACTAGAAGGTAAATCTACTAGGCGATGGTCAACTAGGCGATTTGCTTACAAGGTGCAAATATTATGGTAAATGTTTTTGTACTTATAAACATCATTTTTATTGTACAGAACTGCAGACCCGCCGCTAAATCAGGTTGCCCCGAATTGCACATCTTTGCGTACGCCTTCTTACCCCGGTCACAAGTACACCGTAATTCATATCATCCAAACGTCGGTCAACTGAATTTGTTTAATCAATTAAAGTTTTTTTCATGTGGTCTTGGGTGAACGGTGTTAGTTGGTAGGTTAAAGTTATTACAATTTCTTTTTTTAAAAGTTACATTCATAATCACAATTTAAAAATAAACTTTTTTTACTGTCATTAGTGGTAAGAGATTATCTACCTCAGACGCTACTTCGATATGTAACAATCAATAAAATAATCATACGTACTGAACCAATCAAAATTCTTGGTTATTGTATTGCACCGAATAATTATTTTTCACCTTTTAGTTAATATCGCCTTTTGACTATCTCTAGTTGACTATCGTCTACTAGACCATCGCTTAGTTGACGTCGCGTAGTAGACCATTGCCTAGTAAAACCTAATAAAAGGTCGCGAACCAAACTCAATCACCCAGTATATGGCGTATCAAAATTCTTTTTTTAAGTGTCAGTTTGTTGCTACAACAATTTCGTTACATAAGCAGATATATTTTTTTCATTTGATTGATATTTATAAATAAATTAATTAATTTGTAAATATACTATAAATAAACACTTAAATTTTGTAATAATAATTGCGTCTCCTAGTCTTATCATTTACTTACAATTACATTTGAAGTTCTTTAAACTTCATTATCACACCTATATTCAAATTAACCGTTATCATAAAAAGAAGAACATTTTAAGTTAAAGAAATATTTATTTAACCGCATTTCCAAACAAAAATTGGATACAATAAATTAAATGAACTAAACTGCTGTATTTATTACGTTGTATTTTTTATTTAAACGTAAGGAAAAATGAAAATGGAAGTTTTATTTATACTTTATATATGTATTTTGCCTCACTAAACTTTTACTGATTATATGTAACTTTTAGTGCGCAATCAGAAGCATATTCCTGAGAATAATAATTATATATTAATCAGATTATTTTGTTTTGTTTATAATTATTAATAGACACCAGGGATTTTCCTTTAATTTAAAAATGCGAAATTAGTGGTATCGTAATAAATTTGCAAATTGCCTAAGTGAAAGTTCAAATGCAACAGTGATCTCATTAGAAAATATCCATGGTGTTAGAGGATTTAACCAAATACAATTAAACAAATATATGTATTAGATGCATTTTTACAGAACAAAACTATTGAATTTAAAGGACGAGCCAAGGTAAAAATTAATTTATGACTATAGCTCATTAAATAAACATTCATTATTAGCGAAAACCGTTAGTGCGTAACAACATACAATACCAAAAGTGTCTAAGTAAAATCAGCGGCTTACCAATAGCACAGTATACCACTAGCGCACACATGTATGTTAAAATGATTCAAATAGGAGCGATTTGTTCTAATGTAGAGAGGTTTAGTATCATTACGTACCGTCAGAGATTTGCATCCAAGACCGGTTGAGGATGGCCAACGACCGTACACAGAACACGATAAAATATAATCTTCGTTTGGTATTCCAGTTTTTATATAAAACAAGTAAATACTGGATTTTTAAGTTTTTCTATTTCGATTTATTTCTTAAAAATTTTAATTATTCTAAAACCAGCTTTTCAATTTTAATTTAATTCAATTTAGGTACTTATTCTTCGTTTGTTTGACATAGTATGTAATTTATAAAAAAAAGTATTTTGTTTTCAAAGTTGTAAATTAAAAAAGCATTGATATAATACCACTTAATTTTATTATAAATAATTATTTAGAATAGGTAAGTAACTGATAACAAACACGTCCATTAAGATGAATAATACATCAAACGTCTTTCGCATATCTCCTGATTTTTTTATTAATTAATGTTTCTAGTTTTATGATTAAAGTTACAAATATGTAGTATAATATATTAATCAACTTCCACATGGTCCCATTGTGCCTAAAAATTTTGTTCAAAAAAAGCAGAAAATTGCGGTTTAGAAAAATAGTTCAAATAATAGTTAAAATAATAAAATTGCCATCAACTTATCTTTTTTGTATAATTTATATTCTTTGACATAGTGTTAAAACAATTGTATTACGTGATTGCCATATCTCAATAATTATTATTAATAGTCAAAGTAAGGGTTGTGTATTATTAAATTACACACACCTTTTCCATAAAAAATTGTGTAATGAAAATGGATTTTTTTTGTAAACACCATGTATGTTTTACAAATTCCATATATTGACAGTTTATAAAAATCAGCTCATATCTTAACAATCTAATAAATTATTTTAAGGTTAATGCTAAGTTAATTTAAAATAACCATTTTAATGTTGATGTATATACTTAACAATTACTTTTAAATAATTATATATTTTTATTAAATACATGATTACTGTAATCTATGCCTACAATTTTTTTGAATTTTATTGTGATTAGTTTCCGATATACAGATAGTTTAAGTTCGTCCCGACATACCCTGTATATAAACTGAAAGAACGTGTAATATTAAATTTGATTATTAATTAAGTAAAATTTGTGGTTTATTTTGGTTACTTTCTTGTTTTCAAGTATCGTTAAAAAGATACACCCTATGTATTATAGCAATCAAAGCATTGTCTAAATAACGACCATGGTATTTGTTTGAAAATAATACAATTAGCTCAATCGACTCCTATAAAAACATTCCAATTTAACCTGCGAAAGTACAATTAAAACTATACCCCAAAACAGACATGTTTTAGAAAAAAATGTATCTAGTAAAAATTGTAGAAAATGTAACTTAGAACAACTGCCGTTCCACAATTTTTGAATTAATAGATTTGAATATATTCTCCTTTTTTTGTATTTTTTTGCTCCTTGTTATTTCTATTGAATTGTTTTGTACTATACTTTTTCTTGGGAAACCCATAAATGACAAATTATTTATTAACTTGATTTGATAAATCCGGCAAAGTGAACACAGTTAACCAATACCGCAAATTCATTTCTTTGTTATTTTCTGGCGAAGTTTATCTGCTTCTATATTGTTTTCTTATTTTTCGCCTAGATTCATTTTCCGGAACATTGTTTTGTTTTCATCTTGTTCTTTTGTAGTTTCACTAAAAATACATTTACACTTGATGGTTTTTGTTGTTTACTATTAATATGGTGTGTCATCTTATTGTTCATAAAATATATCCATATATAGAAGGTCTTTTTCTTATTGTAATTACCTAGAAAACATTTAAACTGTTATATTATACATATCCAAATATTTCAAACTTTAACATATTTTCTGGTCTTTTTAGGAGATAGGACATATTTTTTTGGCATCAACTATGTTTTGAATAATCGATCCAAAATGGAGAATAATTCGTGTAAGCACATGTTGAAGGCATTTCCTTACACTCCGTGTTTTTCCATTTCCCCAATAAGTGTCCACTTCTTTTGTTCATTTTGTAATATAAAAAATCATAGATATGCAAAATAATGTTTTTTGCTAACATTTTGAGAAAAGTTTGAGTGGAAGTTTTGTTTAACCTAAGAGTATTTTCCAACATGTGAATATCGACTCTTGAATTTAAAACTTTTCAGTTTAGAACATTAAAAGAAACAAAAAAGCGTTTTGCGCAGAACTCCACCTCGTTCTGATACTAACAAACGTGTAAAAGAGTATCGAACATTTTGCCCAAAAATAAATTAACTGTCCAACAACGTCGCAACTCGCAACTTTGATATAAAAGCGAAAACAAGATACGTTGTAGAAAAATCAACGTTTATAAAAGAAAATAAAGTGCACCGCAAAGTAATTTTAAAATCCAATTATAAATTATAAAATCCTTTTAAGACGAGTTGAAAATTAAAATTACGTTTTAGAAAAAAGTTCAAATAAAAGTGATAGACAATATAATTTTTTGTATAACCAATATTGGTGTAGGTATTGTTAAAACAATTAGTGTCACGTGATAGTCATATCTCGGTAATTACTTATCGGATCAAAAATAATTTAAACAAAAGTTGTGTATAATTAAATAGTAGACAACTTTTATTTGAAGAAAAATGTGTAAAATAAATGTTTTTGTAAATATTCCAAGAATTTCGAAATCTATATATGTTAACGGCCATTGTGCTTTGATAAGTAAAAAATGTCAAATTTTTTAAATATCATTATAAATGCAATAGACAACGCCTTTATCGAAAAATCATAAATTATTACTCTCAAACAAAAACCAAATAACTCGTGGTTCATTAGCAGTTTGAAACGTAAAGAGAAAAACATAATGTTAACAAGCATATGAAGAATCAACCCTAGTAACGATAATGCAATTAAATCAAGAATCTTGCGGCGTGAGTATCGGAATACCATTAGAAATTTAAAAACTTTTTCTACGATCTTGCAAAAGTAACTACTTTTGTAGCAATTACTGTGCAAAAGTTTCACTTTTTTTGCATTAGTGCAAAAACAATTTATCAGTGCAAAAGTAAATTATTTGTTGCACTTTTTGCACTAGTTGCACAAATAACTATTATGCACAAAAAATTAAAAGTTCCGCCAATCTACAAAACCATGTGGGAGATAATAAATACACATAAGTCCAATAACAGTAAGATATCGCCGATGACTGTAATCTCTTTTTTTCTAGTGTGGCATCCCATATTATTACTAGCTTACCTTGTAATAAGTGTGATTATAGAGATTACCTTACGTTTCTACCTGCTGTTGCAATGAATTTTGAATTCGCAGAGATAGGCATTAATGACATGCGTAATGCCATACTGTCACTCAAAAATAGTCATAGTAAGGATTGCTATTCGATGAACAATCGTATCATAAAAACGCTTCTAATCTAATTGTTTTATCCATAAACCAAATTATTTAAGTATTGTGTTAAAACTAATTGTTTCCCGGACGTGTTAAAGATAGCTAAGGTAGTACCTATTTTCAAAGAGGTTCAATTCATCACATCAACAGCTTCAATCCAATATCAATTATCCCAATAATCGAAAAAATACTCGAAAAACTGTTATGCACTGACTACCTCGAAGTTAACAATTATATTAATAAATGTCAATTTGGTTTTAGGAGAAATAAAAAGCACTACTAATGCACTGACAGAGCTTGTAAATTTTGTACAAGAGGGTTTTGAGTCAGGTGACAACGTAGTTTCCGTCTCTAAGCAAGACTTTTTTAACTGTGTAACCCACAAAATTTTGTTAGATAAATTGAAATTTTTATCTTGGTTCTAACGCTGGTTAGAATGCAAGTCGTACTTGACTAATAAGCTACAATATGTGAGTCACGCATCGTTGTCATCAAGAAAACAAAATATTACTCATGGTGTACCACAAGGTTCTGTTCTCAGGCAGATTCTTTTCTGCTTTATATTAATGACTTTTGAAAATTATTGTTTAAATAACCCCAACATACATCTAACACTATATGCTGATGACACCACTATAACTCTACAAAATCAAAATTTAAACGATCTTTCTTGTGAAATAAAAATAGTTAGTTTAGAGGCCGAGAAGTGGTTCCTTACCAATAATTTGCAACTCAATGTTAATAAAACCCACAAACTAATTCACTCTTTAGGCAGTGAGCAATTCTCAAATAGTAAACTGGAATCGAATGGTACGTTATTAAGTTTGTCTTTTGATAAGAAACTATTATGGAATGATCATATTAATCACATATGCAAAGAATATCTAAATAAACTTTCCTTCTGAGAAGAGTTTTACTCTCTCGTTAATGACGACACTTTTTTGGCTGCTTATTGTGGCAACATCCATTCCTTATTGTTTGACTTTTGTTCTGGGGACACTCTGCCTCTATAAACCAAGCTTTTTAAATTCCAACGTAGGGCTGTTCGCATAATCGCTCATTTAAACTATCGTGCGGATTGTCGTCAAAGTTTTTCTGACTTGACCACACTAACACTTCCTAGTTTGTTCATATTTTAGTGTAATGTTTGTTAAAAGAAAACTTAAATAGGTATACTGCACGATCTGAAATGCATTTACATCAGACTAGAAATAAAGAAAATATATCTCTTTTATATAGGCGAATAAACAAATCGGGAATGCAGTTAACCATTACGGTGTGGTTTTCTTTAACAAATTACCGCTTAGTATGCGTGAGCTGGGCGACAAGGATCTTAAGCGCAAGTAAAGACATTTTTAACTATGCAAAGCATGGGCGAGAATTTTTGGAATGCAGCATCGCTACATCAGACTTCATTTAGCGTTGTTTTATCTGGATGTTATATTCTATCGTGTGACATAAAATTGTAGTAGATAGCAATAAGCGTTCGTATTAATAGACTTACCAGTTAGATACATGTAACAATTGTTGGCCGTAACTGAAATTTATAATTAGATTGCTGCACTGTGCCCCTTTTCACCTTTTTGCTGTTTCTATTAAAATTGCGAGTTGCCACGCTGTTAGACGTTTATTTTATTTTTGGAGACAAACTGTTTTTATATTGCCACACACTTTTGATATTATTTTACATGTTTGTTATTAGTATCAAAACGATGTAGAATTCTTGCAAAACGCTTATTTTTTTTAATTTGGCGTAGTAACTCTAATTCGTCCAAAAAGTGAAAAAAATACATCTTCATTTCTAATAATTGAGAAAAGCTGTCTAGTTGGAAATACAAGTTGTATTATAACGAAGTATGCTATTTTTAATTTTTCTAGCAATAAAATTTTAACTGTAATGTCAAAAATGATTGTTAGGTCAAAAACCAACTGTAATTTTAAAAGGGATTTATTTCAAAAAGACCTAGATACAACGAATTGGATAATAGCGATCCACATGAAAAAACACATTCATATTCATTGGTAATGGATGTGAACATTTTTGGGACAGACGAGTAAAGGACGGACAATCAGATACAATTCAATACCGAAGAAATTTGTTGAAAATCCTGTCTGGGGAAATGCAGTGAATAATTGAAGTTTGTATTACAGCAATTATTTCCTTCGTCTGTCAAATTTTACTATTTCACCAATCACGTACTATGAAACTGATTTGACGCAGCCAATCGAAACGAAATAAAGCGACTATTCACTTTAGTGGTAAATAGTCGACTATTTAGTCATTGTCCTCAATATTCACCTGAAGGAATTATTTTTCACTCACGAAAATAATCTTATTAAATATAACGCGACCTTGACAAATTAGCTACTATTTTATTGCTACTAAATTTCTCGTAATTTTACAATTTGTCTCGACGAATTGATCCTAAATGATGCAATAAAAATAGTCGGCTATTTGTCAAGGGTCTTATATTACTGTCGATTATACAAAAATCGGAGATGGGTAAACTTGTCGTAGACGTCTCGCAGTCGGAATTCTTGTCGTCGGCAATCTTGCCGTCGACATCTCGCTGTCAGGACAACTAGCCGTGAGGACAACTGGCCTACGAAAACACTGGCCGATGGAAAATCTCGCTTTAAAAATATTAATCATAAGGTGGGGAATTATGCGACGGTTTCCAAATTGAAAATACATTTATAACTAAACCGGCCGTCAGTCCGTATGTAAACAAGGTTTCAAAAAGGACACTTAACTTACTTAGATTTTCCGATTTTTGCAATTCACGAATCTCATATAAAGAATGACCACAAAAACTGTTGGTACGATTTTAATGAAACACACTACTTATAGGCGTTAATTATGAAACAGGAGAGTTTAGTAAGTTTTGGGCATAACTAGTGGCGTCGAAAGGACATTTAATCTACAGATTTTCAATTTTTTACGATTACTAATTGCCGAGATACGACAATGACGTGACACCTATGTTTTAAGAATATCGTCAAAAATATTAGTTATTATTGTTATAAATGAAACTCACTTTTAAAACTTAAAAAAGAGTAATGAACTCCGAATCTTCGCATATATTCTACAATACCACAAGTGTTAATGATCTTGTTTACAGCAAAACTTCGCAACTACAAACTCAAAAACTTGAGATTAACATAAATAAAAGATTTTGTAAAGAAACGGGTTTATAAACAAATCAACTTTGACTTTTATCTGTAAATTCAATCTTGCGATTTATACTGGTTCAGTTACATTGGAAATAACATTAACAATAATATGTATAATAGTATTAAATATTCTAGCTGGAAGCATTGTTACTTTTGTAATGCGTACCAATTGGTTAAGTATTATGTACTTCGTATAAGGTGTTTCTACAATTTTTATCATTTTAGTGTCTTTTTCTCAAATGTCTGAAATACCTCATACACATTTAACACGTGGATTCCAGCGTCCATGTTAGGTATTTAGTGTTACAATTTGCAAGAACCGTCAAATCGACTTAATCTCTTTCCTCTTAGAAATGAATTTGTGATAAAATTGTAAATCGCAAAATCCTTCCGGCAAGCAGTCGGCGAGGCCGTGGGTTTAAGCGAACGAACCCTCCAACGTTATCATGCCTATAATGTCTCATTTCATCAAGAACTCATTGCAGGAGATTTGAGTGACGTATTCAATTTTGCAATTGGGCGCAAGCTAGAATGATTATAAATTTTTTTCAGAAGGTTATGTTTTCTAATGAGGCCACCCTTTCATAAAATTGAATTCGTGAATCGTCATAACCTGCATTATTACTCAGACCACAATTAAAGTCAGGTTGATCGGCAACACAAGTAGTCAATTATGTTTTGGCTGGAGGGGGGGTAATTGCATCTGCAGATTGGAAAAGGATGGCCAACTCGATCACCCGATTTAACTAAATTACATTTGTTTTGTTTATCAAGAATCTCCCACCCCCACCAAAAATATGCAGCAACGAATGCGGAACATATTTCAAATCCTTACACCCAACCTATTAAGATGATTATCAAGGTCATTTCATACTCGTCTTTGTTCATGCCTACAAGAGAACGGAAACATATTGAATATCAATTCTTTTGCGATAATTGTGATTAGAAACCATTGAATGTTTGAATAAGCTTATACAAAACTTAAAGCACAAAAATAATGTTTACTCAATTAAAATTAAAAAATTTATTTTTGAAAGTTATTGCTAATGGTATGGTAGTAGAAAAAGTATAGGTAGTGCGAGTTCGTGACTCAAACGAACTTTTCATGCCTCCGGTCATTATTGACAGTTTTGTAGGATTCAAAATCGGCCTAGACCTTACAAAAAGTGACATTTGGTAAAATTCCCCAGAAAGCGGGGTGGCACCATTGTTACTTAATTTACTAAATGTCAACAGACCGGAGAGAAAAGAAAAGCATCTAATGCATAATAAACAAATAAACGTTGAATCGTGGAAAACGTGGAATCCTCAAGCAGATGTAACCGTATCGTTAATGTAAGTACCAATTAATACTTTTACATAAACCTCAACTAATGTGATTATTTTTTAGGTTATGTGTGGTGGGTTGAATAAAGCAATTAATTTTGAATATTTTTCAACATTGAAAATATGGACCAAAGAGTTGCAATTGTTTTTTTTTTATTTCTCATCAAAATATGCAAGAAGAACATACTCGTTGTAAATGTTAGTGGTACTATTACTATCGCACAATTTCTTAAATTCTTCATACGGTTTCCAGTACCGAGTTACAAATTTTGCTGGTAATAAATTATTAATCACTACTTCCCTGTATCTTTTATGTGAGCTGGTGTTTCCATACTTCATTTTCCATTAAATTCTTCACCACAAAGTGTCACTTTATTTAAATTTAAATTTGAAAATCAATATAAATATGCAGTGACAAGTGGGTACCAACCAGAAAAAATAAATCCTTAGGAATAAATTGTTGAACTAAATAATAATTTCTTAATATTTTGGATTTGTCGGCATAAACAATTTTGTGGATTACACGTCCAGAAAATGTTTTGCGGGTGCTCGTGTTGCTCCGCCTCGGCTAGGCTCCTCGGTTACGCAATATCACTCACACTCGCAAAATATCATTTGCTGGACTAGTGATCCAAATAACTATATACACAATATACTATTTTACTACTACATTAATAATTTTATTAGCGTTATACCTCATACAAACAAAATAATTTCGGATTTTTGGATTAGAAAAAGGTTTAAAAGTGATTTTTTTAACAAAATGTATCTAGATTTAATACATAGTTAGGTACTTATTATTTTTATTGACGTGTATTGTTGAAATGGAAATGTCTTTGTTTAATTATTTTAATTAATGTATTAATTCCTATTTAAATTCGAAATTTTATTCTTTTTACTAGGTATATAACGCAATTTAGATATGAATAATTAATTTATAAAAAAAATAATTAGTGATAAACTATTACGTAATAAAATTTAAAAAGCCAAGTTACCGCAGGCACACCGCACTTTTTGAGGCAATTCAAGATGCGTCACAAGATATCACATTATATAACCCGCTACGTTTTAGAAACAGTTGATACACTTGACAAAACACCACATTTGAATTGATATTTTATACAAAACAAACTCCTAATCATTTGTAATTCATTTTTTATATAAATAAATAACATTGTTGATGATGTAGTTTTGTTTAAGTAATTAATTTTACCCAAAAATGTAAACATTAAATATTAAAATATATTAAAAGACTATATTTCCTTCTCTGCAGTGCCTTACTCAAATCTGCATACAAAAATAAAAGAACATTGCAATATAGTTTCATTTATTTTATTAAATATATTCAAGGTGGTGGGTGCTTTTCATAAACACGCTCTGTGTTGTAATTCTAACTCTAAAGGATATCTCAATAAAATGCACAATTTGAATGGCGCTCGTTTTCGTTACCATTGGTTTTCAACGTCTTCTGTTGCCTGGGACTTATAGGCAACACACCATGCAACTAAAAATAAGTAAATTGTTTGCCCTTTAAAAATATTAAAAATACTAGCGTGTTCTATATTTTTCAATTCTATGTAAACGTATTTATTAAAAAATTCTATGTGTAATGTTTCAATAAAACTTCTACCTTTATTAGACGTTACGTACTAAATTAATTTCCAAAAAAAAGTATGGTCATCTTGCTTCACTATAAAATTAAAAATATTAAAGGATTTTTTTATATACGAGTAGATGACTGTATATCTTATCATACATGAATAGGGGTAGGCAACACATATTTCAACTTACAATTTTGTGGCTATGAAAATAAACGTGGAACGATTCTCGATATCTCAATATAGATTGTCAGTAATAGGATTAACTTTTCCTGCCGATTTATTTTTTTTTAATTTTTACATTGATAATAATAAGCAGATATTTGTATTATTGTAATTATTTAAAGATGTAAACTCGTTCTACAACCAAAATTTAAAAAATAAATGTGTAGGGGCTTATGAATGAGAAACTTTCATTAAATAATGAAAGCAGATCTTTTCCAACAAATTCCATTTTTAAATTTTGTTTTTTATTTATGCAATGAAAATGACTGTTCCTATATCCATTAAAAGTAGGTTGTACTATACAATCGTTAATTATTTTTTCTATTTCGCAATTTCTATAGCTTTGTTTCCGTATTGTACGATACGGAAATAGAAACTCTTTCCATACCGTTTTTAGGGATTTTATAAATTTTAGTGTATAACCAAATAATTTACAGTATTAATTTTGACGTAAGAAAATTAAGTGAGGTGGGTTTGTTTGGTTAGTTCTTATTAGGTGAGATTCTTAAGTATTCAAAGAAAATTTAATGTTAATTTTATGAAACAAAACTTAACAAACAATATTCATCCATCGACCGCGCATTTATGACTTAGTGCCATTAATGAAAATTGATTTTTAGTATAGGCAACTATACATACATATTGCCGTTTTATCTTCCAATCAACTACAACAATTTGTTCACAGAGTGATTTATAAGACATTTTTGTACTGTATGCAACATTCCAATGATAACGTTTAATAACATGTTAAGGGTGTTCAGGTCCATCCTATTTCTACAAACTATTCTCACGTAGTTCTTCAATATTATTTACTCATTGTTCAAAAGTTGGATTCTTTAAGTAAGGCTGTAAGAAAAATCAAAACTATAAAAAGTAAACATTCCGACTTCTGAAAAGATCTTTTGGGGTGAAGCGGAACCACTTTAACAAAATGTTTTTGGTAAACTCTACATGCCACGTGTTTGAGAAATTATAGAACGAGTAAATGTAAAACCAAACTTCATTGATAAGGAGTCTTAAGCAAATATGTCTCTGATAAGTGTTGCAAAGCCATTGACAGTATTGAATATGTGCAGAATAATTATCTCAATAAGTTGGTAAACTGCTTGAACACAGTAAGGATATAAAATATCTTTCTTCCTGTATGTTGCGAAGTCATTATATAAAGTTCAACTTATTCGTGAAGTTACATCCATGATATATCAAACATTGTCAAACGCTTTTGGTGTTATCTTTGTAGGTTGATTAAACACCAATTCGTTCCCACAAAAAATTTAGTCTTCTTGTTTTACTATGATGAAAACTATTTTATTTTGACACAAACAATCGAAATTGAGTAATTTAATTCTCCATCAACTTGGTGAGCTTATATTAAAATACTGTTCACAATAAAAAGACGAAGCTCTCACAAAAGTAGAAACGATGAAGTTAGGTTATAAATTTGTGGGTTGTGGGTGCGTTCACAATAGCTTTTTTCTCTGAATTATTAGAGTATATAATTTTATTAAAATTACCAAAAAACGGTCGGCGGAAAAGTTTTGTAACTACGGGGCTTTTCACATGCTAACGGTTGCCGTCTCAAACGGCGCGGTGCTTACCGTCCTTAGCGCTTTCATATGTATGCGTGGTTTGCACACGTTTACACCGATTCTCGCCCGGTGGCGATCGACCAGTAGAGGTCGAGGTGTCGACTGAAAGATGATTTAAAAATGCAACGAAAACAAATTATAGACTTCTATTGTATCGACGCCGTCATCGTCGACTGCGCAATGTGCGTGAGAGAATATATTGGATCCATCCATATAATGCTATCAGGAAGGAAAAAGGGAGATTTTTATACCATGTTCATGGACCTTAGAGAGCACGAGGACAAGTTTTTCCATCTATTTTTCGCATGTCAAAGAGTTCATTTGACGAGGTTACATGGACGTTTAAAAGTTCTCTGCAGCGACTGAGCGTCATACGGGACTGCATCGAACCTATTGAGATGTTGGTGGTTACCATTAGGTAAGTAAAATTATTATTATTCTTTAAACGTTCTAGTAAGCTTAAAATGTAACAGAAATAATTAAAATATTACAACGTAGTGAAATCAATGTCAGAGTAATCAGAGTCGCCGCCGCTGTAGGTAGACAGAGGTTGAGAGTCGTTCGAGGACTGACTATCCTCGCGACCGAATAGTTCATAATATTGACGTGTATTTGGTGCAGTAGCATAACTTGATTCTTCATTACGTGGTTTTTTGGCAGGGAAACAAAATTTTGACGTATATTATAGCGTGTCTTAGGTTCATCAATTGGTTGCCAGAGGTACCAGGTAAGGGCGATGAAGAAAAAAGAAATTGTTGGTCTGGGTACTTGTGCAGCCATAGTACGTGATGGTGCTTGGTTGCTATAAATTCGGCTTTGTTTGATGTTCTGTTATTAGTTGCAACGTTCCCATTTGAAATTGTATAATTTCGTCATCAGTAAACGAATTCAATGATGGGATTATTCCCTAAAAAAGATATATGACGATCATCAGGCTCCTCTATAACTTTCAACATTTTTTTCTAATTCATCCATCTTCCCGTTTCCGCGAACCGAGCTCTTTTCGCGTCGGTGGCGGTACTTTAACTGGCTTCCACTATTTTCTTCTCCGCTATTTTGTACTGCACTACTGTCTGTTTGAAGAACCTGCAGCTTTCATTAATAGATAAGCTATCATCTGCAGGACGTTCACAAAAGACTTTTGATAAAACCCTTGCAATTGGTTGGCGTATACGTATTTTCGTGTTGAAGTAGCAGCGGCACCGGATTTTTACCGATTTTTCTTTCTTTATAGATTTGTGATAAGCGTCACGGATATTTACCCACCGTTTCATTACTTGTTTTCCTGTAAATTATTATTTATTTTTTATATTCCAGGTACTTGGCTAGCGGGTGCACTTTTACAGACCTACACCTCAACTACAGACTTGGTATTTCGACAATAAGCAAGATAGTGAAAGACGTATGTATTAACATTTGTGCGTGTTATGCTCCTGGATTGAATGTCTATACCTAATGAAAATATGTGGAAAAGAATTGCCGAACAATTCGAAAAAAGAGCTAATTTTCCACATTGTATTGGCGCTGTCGACAGAAAGCATATTAGAATAGTTAATCCACTTGGTTCGATGTTTTATAACTACAAAGGTTATTCTTCAGTGGTATTAATAGCCGTAGCAGACGCAAACTATCGCTTTGTTTATGTGGATATTGGAAGTTACGGAAAAGATTGTGACTCTTCAATATTCAAGGGATCGTCGTTGTGGACATCAATTACAAGCAATGAGCAAGGAATACCTACCAGCAGAGCATATATAACGGAATAGGTCCTAAAGTGCCCTTCTTTCTGGTAGGTGACGAAGCATTTGCGCTTCATAAACACTTGCTTCGTCCTTATGGTGGATCCAGTCTTGAATTAAAAAACGAATTTTTAATTATCGTCTGAGCAGAGCTCGCAGATACGTAGAATGCACGTTTGGAATCTTAAGTAACAAATGGAGAATATTTCACAGAGCAATCAACTTGGAGCCTAATTTTGCAGTGGATATTGTCAAAGCTTGTGTTATCCTACACAACTTTGTTCGTGATCGAGATGGTTACCAGGAGGAGGACACATATTTCGTTACAGGATTTGACGAGTTCCTAGAGAAACTCAATCACGTGGAGGTCTGACGGCAAACAATATACGAAATAAAATAAGTGACTATTTTGTGTCAGATACAGGTGCAGTGCCCTGGCAAAAAGTCAAAATATAATATAACAAAACTTACCAAACTTATTTTTTCATCTCCATCCCATTCTTCAAAATTGCTATTTAACCTAATACATATCTCTTTCCATGCTTGCTTTGTCTCGTATTCTGTCTTTATATGATGACAGGGTCTTATCCCATAACGTAGGTCGCGCTTCTACTAGTGAAATCAACAAATCTATGTTTATTTCGTCAGACATTCTGCGTCAAAGCACAACGTCCATCCCCTGTGATGTCAATGGTCGAATGGCATTACATCCTGCGCGCGCCGCCACCGTGCCGCGCGCTAATGTGTAAGCGACATAGTAGCCAATCCATTACTATGAACGCGGTCGCCGTGCCGGAACCGTGTCTGTAGTAGACATGCACGGGCGACAGATCACTAGATCATATATTAACATTTATTTCTTGAAGTAAATTTTTGCGAAATAGAAAAATAGTATGAAAACACGCGTCACAACTGTTTTTGTCCCACTCCGACAATTGCAGACCTCCCTTCGGTCGGTCTGCAAACTTTGTCTTCGTGCGACAAAAAGGGTTGTTATGACACTTGTTTTCAATATACTAATCCGCCGGACCCATAGCCTAAGATTACTGATTTCCCGGTTATTCTCGTTGCACGGAAAGTTCCATTTCCGCACCGCGATGTTTTTAGTTTCCAGGGAATAGTAAAATTTTTGTTAAGTTGGTATTAGTAGACAACATCAAAGCAAATTCTCAAGCAATCGGCAGGCCAGTGCTACTCTCAACTCAAATTTCTTGTAAACACAAAACTAAGCAGCTGTGAATTTATTTAATTTTATGTATTATTACTACAGTTACTCGTTACAAAAATAATATACCTAACTTTTTCGAGAAGGAATTTCACGAACTCGTTAGGTAAATAACTATTTCCCACTCCCATATACGAAAGTGACAGTTTCCGTACAATCTAGGAATCCAGAAAGTTGACGATATCAACCACCTTAAAAATTAGGGTTCACCTGTTACAATAATTTGTATTTAACATACTTATTTTGTTATAGAATGACCCAACATGGTGGCTAAGCAATATACTACAACAATTAATTTTATCAACAATGTAATTTTACTCTAAATTAAGTCTTTTGCTTTATTAAAGTTATGGTCGTGGGAAAAATAGTGGTACAGACTTGCACGGAAAGTGTCTATCTGTGCTCGATTCCTTCACACGATATCATTCCCTTTCCGTGCTAGTCATGTATATAACTATTAACTATAACATAGGTTCATAATATACTCCTACACATTGATTTATTTAATATGATTTTATTATTGATTATAATGATTTTATTCACAGATTGTAACAGTTTTAACTGCTGACTACATACTAACTTTCCCCAGCATATAATTTAATAGCTATATTTATTATACAAGTGTATAGTATACAAAATGTCTTATAACTTATTTGCTGTGAGTATTAATACATAGTTTTATCCAACACCTTCTTCCGTAAGAGTTCTGAAAAAATCATCAAAACTCGAAAATTTTATGCGTTAGTACTCTATGATTTCGTTGCCATGTTGTTGTGTTTTGCTTTGTTCGTTTATAGACAGCACGTGTAATATTGATGAAAATGAAAGGAAAAATCCAGAGGTGCTTATTATATGTCGTCATGCAATGTCTGTGCTGTCATATTTTATGTTCCTCATATAACTTCTATAATGTTTACACAGTTAATCAATATTATTCCATACAAATCCAAAGGTGGCTAAGGGTTAACATGTTTAGGTTTTAGTGGTTTTCTAAATTTTGAAGCAAATGATTTGCGAAGACGAACCAATCCACAATTGCACACGGTTTTGTCACCACACTATACAGGTTTATACTGATCTTCTGGGGCACCATACATAACACTTACATCACAATACAATAATGAAAATGTACCATAGACATAAATAAATAAATAAAGTGATTTCAATAACTGAAGACAGAAAAACGTTGGAAGACGTGCTTTTGGTTGCTTCTTTAACGCCAAAAAAAGTTTGCCGCTTCTACAATGTGGAAAAATATAGCATGTAAGGAACGACATTAAAGCTTCACGAAAATGAAAATATTTCACAATATGGCAAGTTAATTGCTTTTTTGAAGAACAAATCAAATATTTGACGATGAAGGAATTTGTTATTTGGGAATTTAATTTAATTTTTATATTACATGTCGCATTAATTTTGGGTGTGTCAGATGGGTGACGATATTATGAATTATTGGACATGTCAATTGATATGGTAGAAAATAAAGGATGTTATTTACCGCTGTTTATGTTTGGCCTTATTAAAATTTACACACGGAGAAAATACATCGACGTTTTGTAAAATTATTGGCCTAACCAAACTCCAACCTCAATCTTATACCAAAAGATTGTTACAAGGATTCTATATGTTGGAATCTGTACCAGATATAATAATTAAATCAAAATCTTCATTTCTATGACGTCATAATAAAGAGGTGTTGAATGAGACAAAGTTGTTTTACAATACTTTAAATTTTGATGTGGTTAAGACACCTAAAATTTGAATTATTTTGAATTTGTATTTGAATTTTCTTTGCTTGCTTGATAAACTTTCTTTGTCAACAGGACGGTGAGTGCATTTTTTATTCATTCGCAAAAACTTCCTTTTAGGAGTTTTGAGTAGTGGTGAGAGGCGATTGAAAACACCTCCGAATTGGTCGTTTTTTTTTATATAATTACTAGTAACCAAACCCATTTGAAAATGGGCTAATCTAGACAAACCTGAAATTAAAGACGTAGGTCACTACTCCAGGTCAGCGGTCCAAGGTCAGGTCAACTTGTGACCCCCGCCTAAGATCAGCGCCTGGACCTCCTGAACAATTTGACGTATCGATCTTCGAAATCGGTTCAGCCGTTTCGGAGAAGAAGACGAACAGACAGACAGACAGACAAACCGGCCCCGATTTTATGTGTATAGATTGTACTTGAATGAAGTATATAGGAGAAAAACAGAACATATAACAACAATAACAAATAAGACATGACAAAAGCAGTGGTAAAACTTAAAAAAAGTAAAGGACCAGGTCCAGATCACATAAAAAATGAATTAATAAAATATGAGAGGACTCTTATCATCACGTGCTATATTGTGAGTGCTTTAGGAAACACGTTACTACCAGTCATGATATTCCTAGAGTCCACTTCAAAAGCCATATGATAAACGAAGCTCCAGCAGGAACTTTGTGCCTAGCAACCCAAAGGGGATCGATGAATGGGTAATTATTTGATAATCCCAGTCCCTGATTTTAGACAATCACAAGTCTCATGTATGCATCTAGGCATTGAATTTAGCCAAGGATAATGGCCTGACTGTTTCACGGTTCCACCTCATTCAACTGGTAAATTGCAACCATAAGGCAGTTGACAGTTGGATGATGCTCAACCCTGGTAAAACTTTCTCCATTTACGATGTGGCTGGAAGTGTTAAAGAAGCGCACATAAAGACAATGACGCCAAACAATATTTGCGGCCTTCAAGGCGAAGGGTATTTTCCCCTAATAGAGACATTTTTTACGGACGATGACTTTGCTCCCAGTGACCACCAGAAAGATGGTATGAGCTTTCGGAAAATAGAACTGAAGAACACAGTCACACTAACAACGTTCATAACGAGAAGAAAGATTGAAACGAGACTTCCATCACCATTCTCATCTGATCCCGTACCTCTTAGAATTGGTTCGCTTAGGATTGGTCGCCCCAATGAAGATCTTGCGTTGCCAACTGCAGAAAGTGTCCCACAACGAGCCCTTGTCATCTGGGTCAAAATATCTGCTGTAAAACACATGAGTCTTTAATTGAACTGCCTCGACTACCCGAACTGGCTATTCAAGTTGCTCGAACAGTCTGCTCGAAAATCTGTCAGAAAGTTCAACATGTGGTACATACAACAAACTTCCAAAAAGTCAATGCTAAAATTCAGTAGAAACTAGATCACTCAACATCCAGAGCTGAAACACCAAACACATCCGACTCTGACACAACTTCCACTTCCAGAAACAAAGCTGAAACTTCATTCTCGTGTTTCGTTTGATCTACCAAAAGCTGGACCAGAAAGCGCCTAAAAACAGAAAGAAAGAAAAGGTAAAAGCCTGGTGGCAACTTTGATACACCAGCTAAAGGCAGAAATCGAAACGGTTGTTTATATTCAGAAAAGAACCAATGCTCGATGAGGAAGAAGACCAGGTTATCAACGTGGATCCTAAAACTTCCATCCACTCCAAACTAGTCCAAAAGAAGGAAACTTCATATTGGTAGAGTTTCGGGTGAAAAGAAAAGAAAATATATTACATCGTGAAGGTAATTGGAGATGAAAATCAGGAGATTGAGGTCAAGGTTCCCTCTCAAAAAATCTGTAGAAAAATTCCATCAAATTTCATGGGCCAAATGTTCCAGATAATTGCTACAGTCACATTGCATGACATAAAAAATGATTTTACCTAGACCAACATTTACTACAGAAGGCACTTAAAAGAACGCAGGATTGTATCAATTCGTTTTCATAGTTAACATTGGGTAGAATACCTACACAATGGCAGTATGGCCATTTGTTTTACTTTAAAGGGATTGTTTTTCAAGTCAAAAACTATAATTTCCACTTATATATGATTTTTTTCCTTTTTATTTAATTCAGAGCTTTATCTTAATTACTTTTATGCAGTTGAAAGGACAGCAGATGTGTTCCCTATATTGAAAAGCGGCAACTGAATTACGATTCTTATTTTTGACGTTATTGCTACTATTGTTTTTCATTTTTTGTTATTGGTTAAAGGATAGCAGATGTGTTTTTCTCATTAAAAGTTCCTATTTGGATTTAGAAAAAGTAAGTTAAGCTTTATAATATACTTAGTAATTAAAGGATAGTAGGAAAATATCTTCCTTATTTTCCATATGAAGAAGAACCTCAAAATTATTGGTGTATTGCTCTATAGTCCTACAATTTGAGGAGTAAATTGTGATTGTTGGAATCAATCGTGGAAGTAATTTGTTTAATCGATGCTGTTGACGACGTAGGCATTGTTGATGATGTTGTTGTAAGAATTCCGCGACATATTAACATCAGGCCTAACCATTTTTGTTAGTTTCTCAGATGATCAATTCATAAAAAAGATTGGATTATCAAAGGCAACCACATTGTATGTACTTGATCAAATAGATGATCAGTTGAGTCTGTGTATAATGTATGTAAGTCACATATTATTTTATGTAGGATTTTTAAAAATTAATTTTATGATTTCTACAAAGTGAGCCCAATAAACCACCTTCTTTTAACTTTGAGGGCTGTATGCAACAGGAGGGGTATCTTCTAAGTATTGGTGACTTCATACAAGCAGATAAAGGAACAGTGTCTAAAATTACTACAAAGTATCTCGAGCAATTGCTGGTTTATCTAGAAGATACATTTATATGCCAAAAATCCCCTAGAAATTGCAAATATAATACATAATTTTTCTTAATAAATCCGTGTCTCGTATAACATTAGCCCCTTGCTTGCATTAAATTCCTTCTTTATATCAATCCAAGCTGCTTCTTTATTTTAACCCCATTTGTCGCTTTGTTTTCTATTATGTGTTTGTACTTTAGTACAACATTTTTAATTACATCTTTTTCTTCTGCTGTGTAATTTATACGTTTAGTATTTTTGTAGCACTGCATTATACTTTCTTTCAATAAAAATCTTCAGGACACAGATAAGTTTATTATTAATAAAAATAAAGTTACTAGTTGTGTGCGCGAGGTGCCACCTCTAGCCAAGACTCTCAGCTAAGATGTAGCCAAAAAGCGAAACAAAGAAACACATTTTTCTTTTAGAGTGTGGTGTTTGTTGGTTACAGTTTTTTTATTCGTTTTGTAATAAACTTACAATTTATACACACATGCTTAGTCAACCTACGTATACATACAAAATTTCACACGCGTTCTAAAACCGTGGCCGGGGAACTGAGAGAGGACAAAGAGCCGCTCCAGGGTTATATACCCTTCCGCTAGGTTTAGAATGTTAACCGACAGATGTCGTATGTACTAAAGTTAATGTTTACAAATAACTAAAGACAAATATCACATTGTAAAGAGCTTAAGATCATTTATCTAAGCTGTAGCTTAAGACTATTATAGAAGTACACTAATGAAATTTAAAACTTTGACACCACAATTTCTGTAAACAAAAGTTTGCACTATTGTAGAAGCGGGCTTAATGGTATCATTTACGGATTCTAACAGCAGGTAGTCTCAGCAGGGGTTATCTTATGAAGGACTGTAGAATGAATCATTACACTAAGCACTTTTTTAAAAATAGGTAATTTACGTTGCTTACTTCAATTTTTCTTTACAAGAATATATTTGAAGGCTATCGCTAATTAATCACCAAAGCTCGATTAATTATCGAATCAAAGTATTTAGTTCTTACAAAATGTATATTTTCATGACGTTTCATTTTTCTGTAGTTAATAAAAAAGTGAAAATAAAAAACTAAGGCAATTCTTATTGTCAACGTACTCATATTTAGTTTTTGACAAGAATTTATTACATAATTATAATTAAGATACCAAGTTATAGTTTAAAATTAAATGAAAACTTTTTTTAAATAAAAGGTATTACTATATAAATAAATATAAGAAATCAATAATGGGTGTGACCTCCATTATTATTGATACATTCTTGGAGGCGTCTGCTCATTGACGCTATCAAGGTATCAATATAATTAATATTAATCGTTTCCCATGCGGTATCAATGGCTGCAATTAGTGCATTACGGTTTACTGGTATAAAAATTTGGCCCTTGTTGTCTTCGGATAACAGCCAAGTATTCGAGCCCAAACATTTTCGATCAATGTTAAAATCTGAGCTTTTGCTGGCCAGGGTAACAGCTCCAAGTTATTTTCTCGTCATCCAATTGCGCACAACCCGCGAAGTATGAATAGGGGCGTTGTCCTTTAACAACAAAAATACATTATGAAAATGTTAATTTAACAGATCCCGAACTATTTTTTGGAGAAAGTATAGTGAAATAAGAATACTTACTTGTTGGAAAATATAATCTTCGTCTGGATAAAAAACACTTCGACTGAAGGTTTCATAATAGTTTCCAAAATATCTAAATACGCAGCAGAATCAAGACGTCCATCCGATAGCCCAACAAACTCCTGGACCCCGCGCGCTAACCCCACCCCACACATTCTCACAGAAAAATAACCCCTTCGTTTTTTAGGACATATGTGATTATATTCGTAACGAGTTCCTTCCATTCTAAAAACTTTTAGTGGTCCATCGTTGCGGCTATTGAACGTTTTTCGTCGCTAAAAATCACTCGATTCCAAAATTCCAAAGGTTCGTTCACATATCGCCTTGCAAATTCCAGACGACGTCTCATATTTTCGTCACTGAGAACTTCTTTCGCAGCAGCATTATACTTCTTTATTCCCATCTCCTTTAATCTTTTTGTGCAGTCCGGGATAATGTGTATCTGCTATAGCCCCGGAGTATGTAGCAAATGGTTGTTCTGTTACGTAATGAAACAACTCGAGATCTTGAGCACGTGTAGATACTTTAGGTCTACCACTTCCGATGGCTCTTTCAAAGTGTGTTCAAGATTCCATTTTACTCGGTAATGCCCTACGGTGCTTTTGGTATATCTAACATACGTGAAATTTCACGCACGCTACGGCCCGCCGCTAATTCCGAAACAATCCGCGCTTTCAAATCGCACCGAGATGAGGTGGGCATTTTCACAACACTTGAAATTTTAAACTAAAATGGAATTTACATTTCTTACTTTATTTATTGGTTCACACTGCCCCTTCTCTCAAACAGTAGGTAATTGTTTATTTATTACATACTTCCTTAATGACCAATGTAACAACCCTTAGAGCAATATGACTCAAAGGAAGTAAATTAAACAAGCAAGGATATTCTATTGTTAGTTGAAATTTACATTCCATAAAGTAAAAGCCATTTCCTTATAATGCTAATGGACAGGATTTTCTTTTAAGTATTAAGGATCTACAATAGAGGACTTATAAACTTTCGAATATATCTAATTATAAATATTTACACTGCAATTGCGCTTTTTCCTTAATCAATTTCTTAGCAATAACATACACGTTCTTGGTTATTAAGTTGTCCATAAATTTCGATATGATATAAATTTGTGTTTCTAATATTACATCACAAACTAATCTTTATTGGCCAAAAATTGTTTTGCTTAAGTTGTAAAGCTTCGTACACACCTGAACAACAAACCGAGCAACAAACATAACAACGAACCGAAAGTCAAACAGAACGACAAACGATCTTTTATGATTTCCACAATCCGAACAACAAACGGAACGTTTGTGCTGTTCCATAATTATTTTCAGTAGTTTTCAGTTCATATATATTTATTTTGAGAAGAGAAAATTGCGGAAAACAAGAAGATAGTGCCAACCAAATTTTTACGCACAAAGTGTGTAAAATTATAATTTACTTCGCTTTTTTTTATTTTTGAAATTTCCCGCCCAAATGATGCTAATAGGGACATCATTTTTTTCTTGCATTCTTAAACACTGATTAATTTAAAACATTTTTCTTCTGTCAACTCCATAATATTACCTAAAACACAACAAACCCACAAAAGGGAGGACAAAAAATAAATAATTTAATTCTCCTGCCGTTTTGTTTAGATTCGTCCAAACCTGCAAACGCATTCGCGCGCATTTTCTTTGATGTCGGAGAAAAAACCGACAAGTTGCGGGAACGCCGCAAACCGTTCGTGGAACAATCTCGAATCTGTTCTAAAATTCGTACGTAGCACCGTCCAAATTAATGTTCCGATTGCCGTTCGGTTCGTTGTTCTGTTTGTTCCTCGGTTTGTTGTTCAGGTGTGTACGAAGCTTTACAATAAGCATATTAATATGAACTATATCTTATGAAAGGAGAGTTATGTAACTATAATTAACGACTTAACGTTACGTTAGTAGATTCCATTTACTATTTACACATATTTTCTTGGAACATTCGATAATTAACTATCGGGATATGATGACCCTATACTTCGCAGGTTGTGCGCAACTGGATACAAGCAAATAACTTGGAGCTGTTACCCTGGCCAGCAAAAAGCCCAGATTTTAACATTATCGAAAATGTTTGGGCTCGAATACTTGCTGTTATCCGAAGACAACAAGGGCCAAATTTTATACCAGTAAACCGTAATGCACTAATTGCCGCCATTATCAATTTATCAATAATAATGGAGGTCACACCCATTATTGATTTCTTATATTTATTTATATAGTAATACCTTTATTTAAAAAAAACGTTTTCATTTAATTTTAAACTATAACTTAGTAATAATTATGTAATAAATTCTTGTCAAAAACTAAATATATACGTTGACAATAAGAAATAAACATAGTTTTAATCGATTTCAAATAGTCATTATCTAAGTGTGCCCCATAAGATCCATTGTAAGCCAATTATGAGAGAAAAAGTGGATTATTTCATAAAAAAATCTTTGTAAAACTATCTTTTCGCGCAGTTTATATCTTAAATAACCTTCTTGGATTGTGTTGCAAAACCGATTAATTTGGGATGGAAAAAGTCAAGTTATAGTTTTTTTAAAAAAAAGGATCCACTAATCCTCATGCTCCCTACCATACGAATAAATTAAAAATAAATAATTAAAAAAACCTGAGAATACTTAACAACTAAAACAATAAATAGTGTAGGGGTTCTTTGCAAACCAATTGACCATAATAAAACCCTTAGTTGATGGTTGATGAAATAGAAATGTGATAAATTTCATATCAAACTCATAAATAAATTACAAACGTTCACAAGCGATTCCTAAATGGCTCTCGTTCACCAACAATCCCAATACTAGTTAGTGAACGATAAGAAAAATTTACAGAATCGGTATGCCGGAATAACCCTTTAGTGAATGATATTCTTTTAAGAAGGATATCGATTTAAAGTCTTATGGAATAGACCCATAAGACTAACTAAGATTTGCATTTAAAAAATCTAACTTTGTGTTATATCTTTTCATCTAAGCATGCCCATGGATTGGCATAATAGTAATCTACAAAAAAATACTGAATATTTTTTCTCTTCTCACGGCTACCTACAATTTACTGTTTTGATGTAATGTGTGTTGCCTAACGTCAACGCTAGTTGTTTTTACAATCTATTATTTTGAAACTTACGGAAACATTAAGAAAAGATTTAAACAGCAATGAACTAAATTTTATTTTAACGTTGACCCATATACACAAAACAATTAGTCAAATTACTGATTATAAAACTGAAAGTTAAAAAATCCTTACTTTGTAATTAAATAAATTGATTCCTTGCATTTGAAATATTAAAAAACAATTGCTGTTTGCTGTATTTATTTCGTGCAAGTTACAAAATGTTAAATAATTATCCTGTCAATTTTTTTTTTATTCATGTAAATTTTGCGACTGAAGCGTCATCTAATAACCAGTAGGGCGCCAGAGTATGTTATTTAACCGGTAAACCAATACATTTACAGTTCCCTTCGCCACCGTCGAATAAGAACAGTTTCTTTTCACAAATATAATCATTTAGTTCGAAATGGAATGGAGAATGATTGGTGGGAGTGTTTAGTATGTGATGTTCTAACCTCGTGGTTTGTGTTGTATTCTCGATAATTAAAACTGTTTGTTTTTTTTGGTTAATTATACAATGGATGTGATAAGTACGAGTGCCTCAAACATTACCAATTTCTGTATTAATTCGTCGTAAACTGTCTGTCGTATTTAAATATTTAAACAAAATTTATTACCCAAAAATGGTGTTTAAAATATATTGTTTGTGACAGTGGATTTAAATTGTCAAACTATGAATTCGCGAACTCATATTCAACCCTATTTAAATAATTCCCTGGCTATCAGGCAAGAGATCCAAAGATTCGAAAGTGTTCATCCTTCAATTTACGCTATTTACGATTTAATCGACCTGTTACCTGATGGACTTGTTGGTATTGCCCAACAAATAAGGGATCACGTTGTCTGCATCGAAGGTAAGCAATCGTTTTTATATTTAAAATGCTATTATTGTTAGGCGATCTTAGGAAATTTGCTTTGTTGTTTAGCATCGTTGGTTTACAGGTAAACCAGGTAACACATATTTAACCATTAGTAGGACGAATGCATACTTGTGTCCACCCAAATTTAACAATCAGAACCACTAACGGTACCTGTAACGATTCTTTCGTACGAGACATTTCTCTTTAATAATAAACAAACGTAACTGAATTAGATTCAATCGTAAATAATTCGATTATAAAATCAAATCTAATTAAACGTAAATTAGACATTTAAAGACTGATAAAAGGCGTTTCTGTATTGTAAATTAACTTTCACTTTCTGTAAGGCCATTACGTCGGTTGAGGTTGCACATTTACGCCCTGTATTACTGAAATAATGGGTAGTTAACACTCTTTTACCCTAAATGAACATGCAATTTCTGCATCTTATTTAGAGATAAATTCCTATTATTCCGAACGCAAATCCATTTTTCGCGATCTTCAATTTTAACGTGTTAGATGGATACAAATAAATAATGTATTTCCACTTTTTGACTAAAATTGATAGTTTATATGTAGGGAGGATTGAGTAAGACGCGGTATTTAGACTTTGATTGTGGTTATTTCCGAAAGTTAACATATTTTAAGAATTAAAATAATTTTTGTTTTAATTTTGACATATAAACTGACATTTTGGTAATCAAACTAGGTGTCAAAATGGTCTACTTTTCGTAACTAGTTCAACTTTTGGTAACTAGCTACGAAAAGTAAAATTTTCGCCATTTGTCAGATTATTTTGACATTCGTTTTGGAAACAGTAACCATGGTAACAGCGGTTACACAAACATACGTTTATTCAACGGTAACATAAATAACTATTAATAATGTTTAAATTTAAAATAAATTCTCAAAAAAAGCAAGCAAACAAGAATATACGGGGTAGGGCATTATTAACAAACTATCATATACCATCAAAACGACAAATAAGTTTTTGTAGTTACTGTTATGCAGTACTATTAATAATACCCTGTAGGTACATCACGAGGTACATCATGACGTAGTAGTGAATATTGGAAATGGATGTTGAAAGCCCTTAGTAAGATGGTTGGTATAAGGCAAAATTGATTGTTTTACTTATTTTGAAGAAACTGATGATAGGGAAATGTTATAAATCATACATTTTTATGGTGTAATTAAAAAATATAGGGAGTTCCGTTAAAATAATACAACTTTTATATGGTACGTATTTTTTGGAGGACCTTGTGGAAATAGTAAATATTTTGAAATGTGCCTTATTTATTGTTATCATTTTAATCTCCCTATTCTTTTAAAACATCTAAAAGAAAAGAGGTAAAAAAAGGAACTCACACTTAATAAAAATTTACATAAATAGTTAAAAAGATGAATAAATCAAAATTAAATTATATAGGTACCTCTTTATATATGGTCGCTATTATGTATGGGTACAGCTTATTATTTTTGAACGATTTATCACAGTTCTTTGAAATTTGATAAGCTGTTAGGACCAATTAAATTCTATTTGTGATGATTTTTCAATTTTTTAGCGGCATTTGTTCGGGAGATACAAGGCTAACTTGATTTTTGAAAATAAGCATGAGGGTTAAATGTTACATTTTTGAAAGAGTATTTTTTCTGAATTCAACATGTGGCCTATCTTTATTTCAGTTAAAAAGGCAAAAAAGAAAACTTTGTTAAAAAAAAATAAGAAAATCAAGTTGGCTTTGGAAGTCAAAATTTTTGTAATATTAACCAAAAACCAATTTTTTTTAATAGGTATTAATCAAAATAGAAATTACAACAAAAATATTTAAGTGTATTACACAAGGTGCTCAAACTGTGCCTCATTTACTTCCTGACAATAATGAAGGCGTTGAATAAAATTTTGTAAAGAACCAATCAAAGTATCGGGAGAAATATTAGCAATCTTGTTTCTTATTCTTGTTCTTAGCTGTTCCAATTGTAATGGTCGGTTGACATACACTCGATTTTGACATGACCCCAAGGGAAAAATCAAGTGGGGTTAAATCAGGAGACCTAGCTGGCCATTTAATTGTTCCCCTTGTCCTATTCATCCACCAGGAAAAGGTTTGATCTAAATATACACGCACTTGACGGCCAAAATGCGGTAGTGCGCATATTGTTTCTGCTGGTAGATTCGGGTTCCGGTTGTTAGAAAATATTTCCCGTAGGCGCGGAACAATATGTTGTTGCAGAAGTTGTAGATATCTTTCAGGCGTTAGATGGACCTATTATATTCCGTCCGATGATGCCACACCAAAAATTTATTTTTGTGGATATTGGCTATGGATTTTTTCCATCCAATGAGGATTTGTGCTTGACCAATATCTGCAGTTGTGGCGGTTTTGCGTGTCCATTTAGGCAAAATGTTGACTCACTCGAGAAAAGGATATGATCGACCTTCCACTCTCTCCATGATAGTTTTGCGATAAAAATTATCTTCAGATAACTCCTGGAGAAGATGAATTTTGTACGGATGTTATCGTTCGCGTTTGAGTATCTTTTGAACAGAGCCTCCTGCTAATGTTGTGATTTAAAGCCAATTGTTTAACTGGGAGTTTTGGATGCTCAACTACATCCAACTAACGTCCAGAGGGTTTGTTTTATTAGTCACAACTCTAGGACGTTCAGGTTTTTTTCAGTTTTTAACGTTACCGGTTTCTTAAAATCTATGTAATGTTCTTGAGACCGTGGTTCGGCAAATCGGAATTTTTGAAATTGATTGAAAAAGCCATTACCTCAGAACCTCCATTGCCATATCCAACCATCATTAGAATTTCGATACGTTCGGTTTGAGATAAATGCAAAATCATGAATTGAAAGTAATTATTGCATACAAATTCAAGTTTTGACTAATCTGTCACTGATAAAATGGCATTTATCCAAAAAATTTCAAGCAACTTAGTTTTTCAAAATATTTTTTTTTGCTTCTTAACCGAAATAAAGATAGCCATGTGATACATCGTTGAATTCAGAAAAAAATAATCTTTTCAAAATGTAACTTTTAACCTCTCGTGCTGTTTTAAAAATCAAGTTAGGACTTGTATCTCCGAAACAAATGCCGTTAAAAATTGAAAAAAACTTTTCACAAATAGAATTTAATTGCTCCTAACGGCATACCCATACATAATAGCGCACCTGTATACTGACACACGTTAATTAGGACCGAGGGGTAAACCGCCTTTAAAAAATTCCACCAAACTTCCTCGTACTTTCTCCAAACTTCCTCGTACTTCTTCCAAAACTTCGCACTTCCACGTATCTGCGTTTTAGTTAATGGAAGATTGTCAACAAGATTGTTGGAAGAGTCATTATGTTCCTCGCTGTATTATTCCATGGAATCGTCGTCAGATGCCCAGGTGTCTGCATCCTGGTTAGTATACATCGAAGTATAACTAGTGCCAGTTAAAGCTATTTCAGAATCGTTTCGGAATTATTTGCGGAACTTTCAATTTCAGAACAGTCTTGAGTTTCTTTTATTAAATCGCTCAGGATTTTTCATGTAGTACTTGTGGTATTACAAGGTTTATAATGGCTTGAGTCATTTTATTTGGTATCACAGATAGATTTGGTATTGAAAATCTACAATATCGTAAAAATTCATGTCAAAAGAAGATGACCATATTAATTTCCTGTAGTCTTGAATATTGTACCAAGGTATCCGACACTTTTGTTTTAGATTCTACAAAAGTTGGGTCTTGTTAGACGAACCGAATTCAGCCACAAATATATTTATTAAGTTTCGGTTTGTTGCAATTTGTTTTTCGGTTGAGAGTTTTCTTTTAGTATTTTCAGTAACTTTGCTGTAAAATAATCATCATTCATCAATTCTTATATGGTTTTTCTTTGCTTCTTTGACTACATTAGATATTTCTACTATAGATTTGGTATTACAAAATAAATCTCCTCAATCGATCAGAACTTACTTTTGGTTTTCAGAATTTGGCAACCAACACTAAGAACAATTTCTTCCCAATAGATATTTTTTTCTAATTATAATATGAGGCAAATGTAAAAGTTACCTCCTTTGTGATCCCTCTGCGATTAAAGGGAAATATCAAATACATCATCATGTATCTCCATTCCAAACTTTGCCATAGTCAAAAGTCATAGTTTGGATATTCTCTTTTCATTTATTCTCTTCATCTTGTTTCGTCATTTTGTGTAATCCCCTTAACAAAGTTAACTATGATTTAATTACAAAGGATACAATTGGATCAACAATTATCGTCTCGAAATTAATCCAAAGTTAACTTTAAGCAGAGATTATACAACTGCACCTAAGAATTGTATTTTATTGTTTTGGAATATCACATTTTCTTCAAACTGCTGTGCACAATTTAGTTTTCATAGTCATGTGGACAAGGAGAAAATCCAATCCGTTTTTCTTCGCCTGCTCGGCTGACCGCAAAACTCACCAAAAATATATCCTTAGGTTTCTCTGATTCTATTGGAAACTCCTAAGACGGCCCTGTAATGTGCACTTGTCTCTCCATTGTTTTAGTTTCAGTTTAATTAGTAAATCTATCAACTGCATGTCAGTATATGCAACTTTATGAAATGCTTCGCTAAAACTCCCTGCCTTGATAAGCTTTAACAGGTCAAGATGTTAACACACTGCCTGACGATGACTCAAACTTGCTATGTATCCTTGTGGGGATGCAATAGTGTGGCAGGAAGTAGAACAGATGAACATTGCTCGATCCATTTAGGTTATAAAATTCAAAATTTTTATTGTAGGGTTTTTATCTAACCATGAGGGTGCAGTTTATGGGGTGGAGTATCATCAAGAAACTCTACTCTCTGGTGCAAAATTACATCTGTCATATAAATCATACATGGATTGAAGAGAATAATAGCTCCGTTACAATCCAATTGGAGTCCTGCATTGCTACTGGAGCGAGCGTGTCGATTTAATTAAATGTTACTTTTCCAGTTTCAAACAGCGAAGAGAGGATCCCGAAAGATCATCGACTATTCCATACAATAAACTATCTAATTACAACAGATTGTAGAGATAATTTTCGACTTAGATGGACTCACTTCTACATCTACAACTACACTCGGTAGCACTATACAATTTCATAGTAATTTTCAATATTCCACTCATTACCTAGTACCTTCATACGATATATCCTTCTACTTTCTCATACTAAATGCACATGACATAATTGATTCAAATTCTGATGTGTTGCTGTAAATCCAGATTCGAATATCAATGTGGTGATTCTCAGGTACAACGCGATTGTTTCTAAGATTGTTTCACTTTGATTTGTTCTTGGACTACACCTAGATTAAAATGGCTAATATTTCCACAGTAGATTTGTAAAACTAGCCTTTAGTTGCATAAGTTCGGTAGCCGAATCAATTTTGAGTTGACTGTATTACCCTTCAAAATTTTCTATTACATGATGTTCCTTTATGTCTAAAACTGTATTTATAGTTTTTGACTATCTCGTCTAGATAAGGAATGTTATTATATTTGGTTTCTTATGGGTGGTAGTCCGGATATTCTTTGAAATCTGCTTTTAATGAGATTTTGAAGGAAAATTAAAATTTATTTCTGTGTTTAGGATATTTGGACACTAATAAATAGTGTAATTTATGAAAAAGCTTGGTGTTATAGTTATGTGAGCAACAATTGACAGTTTAGAAAACTGTATAGTTCCCATCATTTATCTGTTAAAAAATCAAAACTAACAAATCATAATATTTTTTGGAAGTGCCTACGATTATTATTCTTATTGTACCGACGACGTTTTTGGCCGCTATGTCATTAATTTTATTGAAGAAATTAGTATTGATTGTATTGTCAATAAAATAGATGCCTTGAAAAGATCGAGTGTGCAGTTGAAACTGCTTAACCATCTTCATCACCAATTCTGCTGCATATGAGCGTTTAACAACATTGGCAAACCTAATACTAAGAGCAAAGCGAGGGTAAACCACTGAGTCATAATTTGTACACTACTTCCTATATTTCCTAATAGGTCCACAAGGTTTCTCTACCTCTTTAGTACTTATTTACTTCCTCGGCACTTCCTGTACTTCTCCGGTATTTCATTTGCTTATTTAAAGGCTGTTTTATCACTCAGGACAATTTCAGATTTTCAGTAGGCGGTTCACTATTTTTTAACGTATGCATTGCTACAAGACACACGTACAACCATTCTTTTGCATTGTAGAAAAGAACAAAATATAAAACAAACGTTTGTTAACCAAACGCACTAATTTACGACATGCAGAAGACCTACAATTGGTTGAGACACTTTCAACTAAATTGACAGGCATATTTCAAGTACACGTGTAGTAAGGAGTAAGTAAATGTTTAGTTCTTTTACGCCATTGATTATTTTTCCGTGAATGTGATTGGACAGTTTTCTACGTTTGTTTTTTATTTACAACAATAATAGAGTGAAAATAATTAAAAAGTTTTACAAGTGTTATTATTTCAGTAGTTTAGAATGTTCCTAAGAAAAATATAACTTTGATACGGCACACTTTTTTTGGAACAAACTGTATACTTCAAAATAATTTTAAATGTATTATTTATCAACGTGAATCTACTAAATGGCAAAACTTGTAAAACTGTTTCACTATAATTCTCAGTCCGTTGGTGGTGATTCACCCTGTATAACAGAAGGACATCTAATTCAAAAATTCAAATCGCTCCGTGTTTATAATAATTCTTTCACGTACATGTCGAAAATGAAGCATTTTATTTCTTGTTTCATAAATAGCTATTTGTTGTTTTTTCCGTTTCTAAAACTGTTTAAAATGCATGTCATGTTGAACAAAATCCACAACAACAATTCATCAATATAATATTTATCTATGATTCAACATTGGATGACAGCTGTATCAAGAATCGGCTTCCAAGTCTGCGCTGTTGCGCTTGGTAAACTCCGCCCGTGAGTACATTTATTTCACAATTCTCCAAGAGTTTTCAGTAATGAACCACAATTTATCTTTTACTTAATGTTAATTTTTCTCATTGATTTTTAAGTAAAAATTAAAGAAAAAAGTAGGGTTGTCAGAAAATTATTATCTATGTCGTGCAGGAGTCGAAATTTGGGCTTATAAGAAATCCATTTTTCTATTATTTTACGTTTTAATTAAATTAAATACAACGAAGACGAAAATAAAAAAATAGCTCCTGTACGACATAAATAATAATATTAGCTATATGTTTGTGCAAAATCAGAAAAATATTTCTAAAAACAAGCAAGATAAATTTACATAAACTTAATAGCTCCCCGACAGAACAGCCTTAATACTTACCGTAAACCGGGGCTACTTGAACATGTTTTAAGACATTTTGACTACGTTTTTAATTTGTGAGTACCCAAAAATATTCTTTTGTACCGACCTAACTGTATATTAGCCATTTCTGGTTTTTATTTGAAAAAAAATCAGAAAAGGCGCTAAAAAATTTATTTATAGTGTGTTCAAGTAGCCCCGTGTTTGGGGCTACTTAAACACCTATCTTTATTATATACCAAAATGCACTGTATCACTGCCAGCTGTTCATGTTACCCCGCAATATAAAGCAGATGTATATATATATATATATATATATATATATATATATATATATATATATATATATATATTGATACATGTTAAGCTGTGACTTCCGTGATTTTGAACAGACGACCTGACTTCCAGTAGAGAGGTCACTCAATGTATGTAAATTTTGTATATTTGGGGTAAGGGGAAGCACTAGAACACGACTATCAACCAAGGGAAATAATTTCTTGCTTGAATTTTTGGTATATATAAGATGTATACAAGATCCGCTGTTGCTTCCAATTCATATATAGATAGGGCGATAATAGGTCATTTGTTACTTCCAGCAACGTTGCCTGATATATGGAAGTGACAACGCGACTGTTGTACTTACTACTAAAATATTAGTCTTTTTTGTAATTTTAATAATAATGAAATATCAATCAAAATGTCAATCGTCGAATTATCTTTAACATTTAGGTAAGACAATAAGGAACCAGAAACAAATTCAATTAGAGGAAATTTGAGCCCGACAATATTTTTATAAATTTGAATAAACGTAATTTCTACTTTGAAACAAAATATCTGTTTTTTAAAAGAAAAATAATAAAACAATATTTAATGCGAAAATGTGAGTAAAACCGTCGGTTTATTTCTTCCGCCGTATACAATTCAAGTAAAAAATAATAAATGTTGAACAGAAAATAAAATAATACAAAATAAAGTACTTATTTCTTATGTAGTTTCATCAGATGTTGTAATTTTGATTTCACAATGGGAACAGATCTGTTAAATTTATGTTTTTGGATAAATTCGGAAATCTCTTTGCCGGATGGGTATTGATTTTTTGTATATGAAATTTAAATCTTTTCTCCAATAAAGTGATTTGGTTTGTAGACCATCCTTTAAACATGTTTATTATTTCAGAAAAATTTGATATTTTACTTACGTTTCTTTCCACCTTTTTGAAAACGTTGGGTATCTTCGTCACTTTGGTTTTCATGAATGGTTTCTTCGGTCTCCGCTGGTTTGAATTGGATTAAAATTGAAAAAATAATTTTATAAAAATTGTGGATACTGTATAGAATCTTGTTAAAGAATCTATTATTATACATGTGGCACATATTATTAGCATATTGATTTGCAAATGCAAGAGGGATATTGGGTTAGAAAATCGCATTTTGAACTATGTACTAATGAGCTAAACGAGGTCAAATTTTACTCGTTCATCAATTTATCGAGTTGACACACGTTGGCTAGAATAATAAACAAAAGTTTGTTTACATAATAACGTGAAAAAAAAATTAAAAGTTTCTTGATTTGAAGAAACTTCTTCAAAAAAATACCAAACAATAAGTACATAACGGTGTAAGAAGTCAGTGTGAGCAAACAAAGTTCTTCCGCCATGAATGGTGAAGAATTATACAAAATGACAAAATTGTGCGATGAAAACAGACTTCTGAGTCTTCAACGAAATTTTTTGCGTGTATGAAGAGAGTCTTGTTCATTATCGTAAAGAATAGACAACAAACAGTTATAAAACTTCTAGTCGTGTGGAATACAGTCCAGTATTTATCTTGAGAGTTGGAGGTAGTTCTAAAAATTAACAGGTAGTAAATGTTCGACAACTAATTTAGCAAATTCAGAAATTTCTCCAGTCAGGTAATAATTTTTTAATTCTGAAAGATAAATTAATTATTGCATTGTTTTTATATTAGGTTATTGAACACATTAATTGAGAGAAGACCCGCGAAGCTGAATCCAAGTTGACAGGACGTGGAATTCTACAGGATGGTACAAACGTCCCGTTATACGAAACGAAATTTGGAAATGGACATCAGCTGAGAAGATAGATGTTTACGCCAAGAAAACGAAAATTATCAACCACTCGATTCGAGCAACTGTTGTTACGACCTTGGAGAAAAACAGTGTGCTAGAAGAACAACTGACCAAAACAACTGACCACAGTAATGTATATTATACAGGGTGTTCACTTATATTTTTCTGCCTATAACTTCTGAACGGTTCAAGATAGTAACATGCGGTTTTCACTGAAATGTTACATGTTTTCTTTGAATACATTCAATTTTACTGACTTCGGGGACGTCATAACAAAAGTGGCGAATTTTGACAATTTTTTTGTTAACTTTTTAATGGAATACCCGGTATATTATTTTTGGTAGTTTGAAGGAACTGATTTTCACCTATACAGCAATACAAAGTTCTTTAAAAATCGGTTAGCAAATGACCGAAAGATTAATTTTAAGCATTAATACAAATCAAAAATGGTACAACAGGACATCAACATCTTTAGTTCTTGTAATCACAGTCGATTTTGGAAGATTTGCGTAAATTTGACATTTATGTGATATACATGATTACAAGAACTGAACAAATTGATGTTTTGTTGTACGATTTTTGATTTTTATCTCTTATTTTAAAATTAATTACTCGGTCACCTGTTAACCGATTTTGAAGAACTTTGCATCAATGGATTGGTGAAAGTTAATTCTTTTAAACTACAAAACATATACCGGGTGTTCTATTAAAAAAGTTAAAGAAAAGTTTTCAAGAAATCCTCCATTTTTGTTATGACGTCCTCGAAAGTCGATAAAAAATTCCAATGTATTGAAAAAAACTTATACCTACTAAAATTTAATATTTCCGTGAAAACCGCATGTTTCTATCTTAAACCGTTTAGAAGTTATAGGCAGTTAAAATAGGGTAAAATATAAGTGGACACCCTGTATTGCCTCTCATATACAAATGTATGCGAACTATCATAAAAAATAGTTGAAACAGTGAGGAAAAAATCAACCGACGGTGTTTGCACTTTGATTAATTCATTAAAAATACATTTTGTCAATCAATAATGAATTATAATAATTGTAAACAATTGGATGTGTAAATTGATAAAATAAATAAACAAATTTAAGACAAACAAAAGCTTAAAATATATCGTTATTGAAAATATTTTTTCTTCCGACTACCGTAGAAAACAAAATTTTCGAGTCTTGAAACAACGAGAAAATAGTATTTTCTATGGCTAGCCGAAAAAAAAACACCGACAGAAATTTCAGATGTCGTCACCAATTAACATCACAATATGGTAATTACCTACTTGGCAACAATAATTGTTCAGTGATTTCAATTTAGTAAACGTCAAAATATTCATTTTTATATTTGACAGTAAAAATAAATATGAAAGCAATTCTGAAGAGGTGGTGTGTCGAATAAAAATATTGTGTGCATCTCGCCGAGAAAGTGTGTTTCCGGACCCATGGAAGTGGCCATCTCTTCCATCAGCCCGAAAAACACTACTTTCTCGGCTAGGTACTAAACTAATATTCTCACACCAAGCACCGTGAATATTTTCGGAAATATTTTTTTTCGAGGTTCATTGCAGCAAGAATTATTTCGGAAATATTTTTGTATTTCTATGGGGACAGCAATAAATGTAAAGTTCTCAATTAGAATGTTAAATTTAAAATGCGATCTTCATTTATAGGTAATATCATAGCGTATGAATTATTTGGGTAATTTTTTTTTGGAAAATATTTGTCAAAAAATTCGAGATCAAGATAAAATTTCCTGATTTTAATTCAAATACTGGAATTCGTTAGAATTCTAGGCCAATACGATTTGTAATAATAAAATTTGACTATCAGACAGTGACAATTTCTTCTAAAACAATTTCGAGTAGTACTGCCAAACTCCGTATTCCTATTACTGCATAAATTCTATTTAAATCATTGGTATGTTTTGACAATCCATAGCCACTAAATTTTGTTAAAATAAACGAATATTAAAATTATACCTTTGTCTTGAATATTTTCTTTTTTCTTCTGGTATGACATATCATTGTTAGATATTGTGTGCAGTTTTCTCTTTATTTAAATTAGTATTACCATCTTAAAAAATTAATTTTACTGCAGGGTATGATTTTCCATTTAGGAATTACTTACTGTTATCGTCACTATCATTTTCTTCTACAAATTCAAAATTACTGTCAAGATTAATTTCACTTAGCGATTTTCCTTTATATTCTGCCGGAACACATCCTTTCTCTGCCATAAGAAGTATTTTGGATACTTTTCGGTTTGGAAAATATCAACTGGAAGTCTAAAAACATTTTTGATAAAAATTCATTTGTTCATTGGAATAATTACTCGTAGAATTGTTGGTGAGTTTTTAGGTTGTGGCCCATAAAATCCGAAAACTGCTTCGTCTCGTCATTGCTTCAAATGTAATAGTTGCATAATTGTAGCAATCTGCTTTCTTAGTTTATTGCTAGATATTGTTTGTGGATTTTCTAATTTAATTTTTTTAGAGAGTGTTCTTATTGCCACATCTCCTTTGCCCACTTTATTCTACTACCTGGAGTTGCGAAAACGTATTCATTATCTGGTGGTATGTATTTACTTCTATTTTCTAATCAAAACCTTAATGAAACTTTGAATTATTTCTGGTACTAGTATTACAACCGCTCTAGATCCTTTCCACTATTAATAACCCTTTTATATTTCTGTGTTAACATTTTTTCTGTTTCAGTTAAAACAGATTCAAAATCAGTGAAATCTGTTTTATTATCCACTGCATAATCTTTAAGTTTCAAAAACTGCACATCTCAATTCTTCTTCTGTTGAAAACGATTAATAAAGCCAAAGTGCAGTTTACTAATTCCTTATAAGTATTTCGATTATCTTCATGATTATCAAATAACTGTTTGCAGTTATTTGCAATATTAAGGGTTTCATTGCGAAACTTCTTGATATCGCGAACTAATGGCATGAGAAGTGGTTTTGACCATCTTTTTCTTGTAAGTCCTTATTTACTAGTGCCCCTAGTTCGATATTCCATCGAGATTCGAATTAATTTTTTGGAAATGTTTTAAGTCGTCTAATATTATTTTTCGTTCCTCCATTGACTGGTATTTAAATCCATCAATATCCATTAAAACCAAATGTTGATATTCATCACTACTATTTTCAGTGATGTACCCAAATCATGGCTTAAGACTAGAGTGACTTAAAAGGTTTTTTAAACATGATCATATCCAACGATTATTTCTAACAGCACATACCACCCTATCAAACAACTTTGGATGTAAGTAAATCCTTAAGACATACATTATCGTTATTAATAATTTTCTGTAAGCCAATAGTAAACGAGAACAAGTTCACGCATACGCGTGCTACAAATGCGCCATACGTTCCGTTTGTGTTTTTCAAATAAAAATTTCCAAAATAAGCTATAAGTAGATCTTTTTGGCTTCGAAGAAATATTGTCAGGTTTCGACATTATATCATACACCTAAAAATTAAAACTACTCAAATAAACCATTTGTACTTAGGAACAGCTTCAAAATACGAGAATAAGCAACATTCGAACATCAGAAATAAAAAAAAAGAATATGTACCTGTTCTTTAACATTTAATTTAGAAAATAACGTTTGTGGAAGGATCAACACACACATTTGGCAGTAATTGTCTGAGGCGTGAAGATGATTCGTCTATGCTGATCCTTGATTGGAGTGTATTTTGTAACCCGAAACACTTTTTGCATGACGTCTCAAATACTTCTTAGAAACAATCCTTTGCAGTAAAAGCACGGGTAGTACCTGATTAGATTCGACTGCTTCATTTGAAGAAACTGTTTTTTGCTCTCTGTTGGGTCTTATGGTACCCTTGATATACAGATCAAAATTTGTTCCGTTTCTTAAAAACCTATCGTGCTTGTTTCCTCTCTTTGCTATTTTTAGATATTGCAAATTATGTCGTGGACTTCTATTTCTGTTTAAATGTTTTTCTTTGCAAATGGCGATTAAAGTTTTGAGTATCTATGTCTTCATCACAATACTTGCAACGAATTTTTTTGTTTTTTATTCTCACTCTATAAATATATATAACAGAATATACATGAACAAAAATCAAAAAAAATATTCACTATATCCCTGTGCAAGGTATTCTCTGTAATTTGTACAGTTGTTTTATTAATAAAGTATATACTTTTTGAAAAGAAGCGAGTGTAACTGCACTTCATAAGTTGCTCTTATTTCTAGAAAAACTTAAAGTTATTTTAAAGGAGATGGAAAAGAGAGAAAAGATCTTCTCATTCAAATAGGCGTGCAGAATCTCTTAAGTATTTTACTAAAATCAACTGACGAAAATTACAAAAATATCTTTGTCATGAAATTCTAATTGTCATGTTCAACACTAATGTTTATTAACTAACTTAGACGGGTGTTTATACTGATACTACTTTGCATTTACCTTGATTCTCTCTGATATAGGGCAAAAAGTTGGCCGGCAAAATGGTTCAGAAGCAATGTGGATATCAGTTGCATTATTTTCTGTGAATCACTTTTAGAAGAATTGGTGGTAGTGTCACTTGAATATTCAGAAATTTTGAAATCTTTTATCTCTTGAATCATGTCCTCTCAAGACTATATGAATTTAGATTTTGTAATCATCTGTTTCAAAATTATTTTTTATAATCAGGAGAGAATATCTTTGAACTCGATGTTCTCCAGTTTCGTATTCGGAAGGGAATGTACGAGTATTTTCTAAAATAATTTTATCCTGAATAAACAATTCTGACTCTTTATCATCTGGCAGAGAAACTGAATCGGATATCACAGAGCAGGGGCACTTATGACTTTGTTCTATATTGCTTATTTTTATAACAGGATCAATACGCACGTTTTGCAAAATCCTAAAAAAATTCTTTAACGTAAAAACAGTAAATTTGTAATTTTAAGTAGTACCGTAATTTTGTTGGAAAAGAACATTCTAAATGGTCTCTATTACTATCACAATAATTTGTGTTGTTTTCATATACTGTTTCGTGAGGTATTATTGCATGAACGATTTCTTCCTCATATGACTTTTTCAAATCATTTTTGTTATCGTCAAATATTTCAAAATTGAAGTTGTTCAGAACAGTGATGAAAAGTGGTATTGTCAAATCCAATCCTACAAATAACACACGATTAAAGAGGGAAATAAGTACAATGCAAAATGTACCTCATGTGTTTGGATTGTTTGAAAGTTCTAGTTTTGCTGGATTTTCATTCTTACTTTTACCTATGCATTTTCTGGATCCAGTTAAGAATTGTTTATTTTCCTAAATGTTAAACATTACTTCTATTAGGGGTACTGATGTATACATTGACATTTTTACAACTGAACGTTGATTTACATGTACTTTTTTGTTTTAATTTAAACATCGATCATAACATTTTTAGTGAGCAGATTTGATTTATCTCAGTACTTTAAATGTATTAATATTTTTAACAATATCAGCGACAATCAGGCGCCATGTTACACAAAGAAAGGTTAAATTGCAATTTCAAACTAACTTGCCATGTAACAGTACCTACTAGATTTCCAATTAATAAGATTACTAGAATTTACTAAATTGTTGCATTCAATAATGTAAAGCCTTAAAATTTGAATTACGTTAAATGTCTGCATAATATATGTCTTAAATTTTTAATTTTATAGAAGTCGCATTATACACAAGACCATCTCTTCTGCAATGGCTCAAACCTTAATTCAATTAGAAAAATATATCGATTTAAGAAATAAAACAAACAAATTAATTTGAGCAACGACTTGTGGGGACCGTTTTTTAAATAACCGATTTCTTTATGACTTTACAAAGTATTTATTTGAGTTACTGTTCTAAATGTATATAATTTGAAAAATTTTACTTACTATCTTTAGTAGCCATAGAAACGTTAGGAGACGACCTCTTTGTGTTAGTGCCATATTAACTAATTAATGAACTTACGAAATACTAACTTGAAGTCAACGCGCATCGAAGAGTAACGTTTATAGTGTAAGTTTTGAACGTGAACAGAATTAAAACGTATTATTAATTTAATGCGACGTTGTCGGCATTCTCTCATGCGTAAAACGAGAAGCAAGTGAATAAGACATGATTGCTCTAATTAGGGTTAAACAAGAACAATAACAGTTTCAGTAACAAAAATACAGAAATGCAACACAAAGAAGTCAGTACGCGCTAGACGTATCTACTATGAGGCGACACTGGCGCCTGAGATCTACACCTGAACTAAATCAAAATCTTGGGCTCATACGAGGGTACAAGTGACTTCCGACAAACTTTTTATAATTAGGGCTTTTAGCGACATCTAGTCCATGTTCACGTTGAAAACAGAAAACGCTATGACTCCAAAATGGAAGTCACAGCGTTATATATGAAGTCACAACGTTTACTGTGTATCTGATTTGGAAGTCACAAGTACTATGCAGTAATATATATATATATATATATATATATATATATATATATATATATATATATATGATCTTTTTCACTGATAAAAACATTTAAATATATTATTATCACTCAATAAAACGAGTTTTTCGAACAAACGTATATTTATATGTAAATAAACTGAAACTCATTCAATAAAACAAACTTAAATGCAGTTTACATTGAGAATAGAAAGAAACAATGGACTTCTAAGGCACAATAGAAGCTTCAATCATCTTCTGTATCATAACACTAGAATATATTTATTCTGGAACGAAGTCTTGGTCGTCTTCACTGTCATATATAATGTCCTCGTCGTCTGAAACATCGCAACGAGGGGCAGTTGTAATAGGGATCTTGACTTGCCTTGTTACATGGGCCACAAATCCAACTTCTGCATTTCACACACTGCAACCAGTCAATTTTCCTTTGTAATCTTTCCAGTTTATACGGCAAATACCGCAAATAGATGAATCCACTCGTCTTGATCTACGGGTTGGACGAGACAATCCTGGTTTCGAAGAATTGTTGGGGGCAGAAGTGGATGCAGATGTAGAAGGCTCATCTTGACTGCTAGATACAGATGTTATAGTCTCATAATCCCACAGAGTTTCCGAACCCTGCATCTTCGACGTTCAGCACTGCCTCTTCAACGTTTACAGCAGACGCATTAGTGCCAGGTTCTATTTTTTCCCCTGTTTTCGTTTTTGTTTCGCCACTGCCGCGATGTTCTTGCAACAACTCTCTCAAGCTAGCATCAATATTCCTTCCAATCTCCTGTGTCTCAGCATCTATCCCATCAGGGAATCCTCTTTAATACTTCAGTAGGATTGGGTGGATGCAAACCGGTTGCCCTGAAGCCTGACACTAAATTTTTGGCTGACTTTGTCACTTATTCCAGTCTACAGTCTTTGTAGTAATAGCGGAATTGCTCCTTTGGAATACACCCAGGGTACCTGCTTTGTCTTCTCCACTTATCTAAAACTTCTCTCCATTTCTTCTTTAATGGAGCGAATACAGCAACATCGAGGGGAGTTGCATGAGGTGCGTCGCATTTGGTGGAAATGGAGATAGATAAATCCTGCTATTTTTGCATGCCTCAATAACTTTGGGAGAAGTGGCTTGCCAGGTTGTCTCCTCGTAGCATCACCTTATGTCTTCTGGATCTCGAGTGGCCTCGACGTGCGGCAGCAAATTTGGAAAAACCATGTTTCGAATAAGTTCATGTCCGAACCAGCCACTGGCACTACTGGCATATTATGTCCTACTGGTCCACCCACAGTCCAATTATCGTACAGGTTCTGTTAGCTTTGCACGACCATTGGTGCCGAAGGTCCCCCGTTTGCGTTCCCGCATACCATAAGGCTGATTGACGCTCGAGAGTGCTCTTGTACTCTCTCTACCCTCTTGGTATTTCTAGGGACGATAACCTTCTTTGCTCCAGGATCGTCGGTAATGTTAGTTTCATCACTTAATTATATAGAGTTTTTGCCTTTAACATCGTGCAGAGCAACTTCAGCGTTATTGAGAAGAAATTCAAGATGTCATCCACGATTCACCGACGATCTGGGACGTTTTATATTGGACGCCATCCTGATGGAAGTTGTTCCTTAGAATGAAGGAGTCGAGGAAATCTGGACCTTGGGTGTTATCGTGAAATATCTCGCACTGTCTTTCCTTGTTTGTCAAAGATATTTCTTAACTACATCCCTCCCACATCCGTAGCCATGTGTAAAGGAAACCCCATTTAGCAACAACACCAAGGGTCTCAGCGATGGTAGCCTCTTCAGCTTTGCTGAGGACAGTCGGATGCTTAACAGGTCTCGTATTCTTTCCATGTATATTCTACGTAGAAGGGATATCCTAGGTACGCTGAACTTTTTGGCAGCTGCCTTTTGCGACATCCCCTTTAACAGCAGCTACGGCTTTCTCCTTGTCCCTCCGGCCTGAAGTTAGCGTAGGGTTTTGACCCAGGGTTTTTATATGTTTGTACCATTTTCACTTCAGTTGGCTATCTGTAACCAGGAAATCCTGCTGCGCTCTTTTAAAAACAAAAATAAAAGTTACAAAAAAAATAAAGTTATAACGGCATGACATGTTCAAGTAGCCCCGTGGTGTTCAAGTAGCCCCATTTTACGGTACCTGATACTCCATCCTACTCAATTAAATTTAACTGCTACTTCTTCTGAATGTATATATGATATTGAGATGATATATGTAACCCTGTGGTGCAATCTTCAATAATTAAATAAAGCTCCAATCACCACATTGAGTTTTTTTTTATTTCATCACTCCAAATGTACATTTTCTGAGAAATATTTAGTATACGACAAATCCACAAACGTGGGCTTTTGTTAGAAGCTCTCCCATTTTTTTACAAAAGTATTGTCTTGTGCTTGACTGCCATCCTTCATTAGACAATCTCGCGGACAAGTTTCAGTTTGTAACGGTGATGCTTATGAGTTTTAAGAGTTGATACTATACTACTGGACTCTTCTAAAACGAGTCTTGTTGATGTGTGCATCGAATATTTGAAAGCTGAGCTTTGCCCAATAGAAATTGTTTGCAAGTACAATCGCACTATTTGCACTCACGTTCGGCATCGTAAAAATGATTTTGAAATTATCGTTTCATTGGAACAAAAACGCCTTCCGGATTGGACCGTGTCGAGAAAAGTAACTTTGTAGTTTCGCCGCCTATCGTAAAGGGGCTTCCAGACTTCTTTTTAGTCTAGAGTCTGGCTTGGTCACAAGTTGATTACCTGGCTTTATCAGTTGTCTCCACCTTTTGTTTGTTTCAAGTTTCGCGCCCTGGTAGAAGCCCCTTACGATGGGGTGGCGAGACGTTGGCAACCTAGGGTTACATTTTCGACACGGTCCAATCCCGGAAAGCTGTGTTTGTTCCAATAAGAACTTACAATTATCATCTGTTTTAAAACTGCAACAAATGGAGAAAAAGTTCCGGATAAAGTTAACCACTTAGCGAAACTCGTAGATGTCGGTCGACATTTGAACTATTTATTGTCAAAAGATGGACAAAACGCCAATCCATAGCCATCTTCATGGAGTATTTAAACGCATATTGACGGGATAGCAAACCTGGCCGCAACCGGCCAGTGAAAGTGAGCTGGTAGTGACAACTTTACGGGTCATTTTTAGCAATTAATCGGACGTTCAAGGTTGACGGAAGACAGTTCGAACATTTGTTGAATCTAGGAAATTATTATTTTGTAATTATTGACGTTTCCAATAAATCAGATCAGTTGAAGAAAGCATGTGATAAAGAGGATAAAAAAAATGTGGTCTGCTTTTTTCTGCACTATTAATTAACTGTTTCTACACCCTGTAAGTAAAGGAACAATAAAAAATATCGCATTGCCTTGACAATGCCTGTAACTTCAATATTAAGAACAATTTCATGCATTTCCAAAATAAAAGTGCTAAGGGGTGCTTACCCCCTCTGGGAGAGATGATTGTTAGAGACTGAAAGTTTCTCGAAATTCGACTTTTTCACCGATTGAAAATCATATTTACGTAACTAGTTTACCAGTAACATAGTTTACTTATAATGTGCAACTTGATGACCAAGGGCATGGTGGTAGAGCATCCTGTATTATCCAAACACCACACAAAGTCAATTGAAACCGAGATTGAAACATACCAGATACAGATAGCTTCCGACAAATAACACCAGACTCCGTATTCCCCATTAAGATTTTTAAAGGGGTGGCTACCCCTGGCCGAGAGATCATTATTATAGTATTCTAGTTTGACTAAATAGCGTCTTCCTTATTTTTACGACTACACATGCTTACTGCCTACTCACCTTCAAAGCTGTTGCAGTATTGCTCCCTCGGGCAGGGTATGTTTTCTTTTTCTTGTTTAAGCATTTCTCGGTATGTATGTACTTGTTGAACTACGATATGATTCAGCTTAAACATAGGTTCCGATTGATCTAGCCTGGATTTGAAGTTAATCGGTTACTGTCCATATTTGTGTTGACAGTAGTGGTTTATCTTGAATAACTTGATGCGAACCTGAATTTTATTGATTGATGGTAATTTATCATCAAAGTCATGGATGCTGATTAAACATGTAATTTATTCTTATATACGCCATTATACAGCATACTACAGTATAAATATACGTATACTGGATGGATCATTAATTCGATATATTGAATTTTTATTTTCTAGTGCGTGGTGTAGAAAAACTTCAGCCAATTTAGTAACAATCACATTTTAAACATTTTGCAGTTACGTCCCACTTCCAAAAATCAGCATTAATTTTAAATGAGATCACCCTATATGATTGCAAATCGTTTGTTTCCTATCAGCACTTTGGTAAACATCACTGCCTTATAGGTCTAAACGTTTTCGTTCCAATAACTTTGACATTTTTTAGATGAAATACATACAGCCAGATATCGATTTTTAAACATTTAATTGGGTCAATATCGGTTTTCGGATATTTCACGTTTTTAGGTTACTACTTTAAATATCAAATTCAGAATTTTATTCTACACTTAAACGACCCTAACTATCCATGATTTAATAGTTTACATCGATTATACAGGGTGCCCATAATCTATCTCCTTAACATGGGTAACTTTTCTTAATATGCAAAATGGGTAATCGGTTAAATTAGGAAAGTTGGGCAGAATTACAACAAAATGTTAAACTTTTTCAAATTTGACATATGTCTTCAACTTTTTGAAATTTTGTGAAAAAACTGAAACAGTCGATTTTTTTAATGTTGTTCTGTTCCACTACTACTTACTTTAGAACTGAACTAAAAATGACATCTGATACATATTTTTACGTAGGAATTCGATAAAATTACTCAAAAATGTCATATACCCTCTTGATTTTCGGATATAACACAAACTTACATTTTTTAAATGGCAATCATAGTTAGCTGTGATCTTATTAAATAGCTTTTGTTTTGCGATTTCATTGATAGAGGTTCGATATACTTTACTCTTACATTTTTTGTAAATGCTAAAAGTAGTTTATTGATACAATTAAGCTTTGCAAAATAATACACGGGCAGGCTATGAAACAAATGCTTCAAACAAAAACCTGTTGAAACAAAGAGCCTGTGTCGTCCAACTAAATAATTTGATTTACATAAAGTAAGTTGTATTATTCACGGTGATTTTATTTTAAAAACATAAAATTCTCAAAATAAACAATGTATTCACATGAAGAAGAAACGACATGCTTTTTTTGTTATTATGCTAGCAACAGAAATGTAATGAAGCCATAGTAGTATTTGCAAAGAAGATATGGAAAGAAGACAACCAGATAAAGACTTTTTCCAAACTGGGAAAATAATTTAAAACTATACGGATCATTTATGAAACCAAAAGCTAAGCAAAAGTTTAATCAAGAAGACGAAGAAAGAGTTTTGGCATATGTAAATTATAAACCAAAAGCATCTGCCCGTGGAATGCAAGTGAGTGTGGTACTTCTACAGAAAAAGCTCCGTTTAATTTTAAAACAAAATCGATTCAAGCCGTATAAATTTCATATCGGCAACACCTTGTATCCAGCCGACTCAGAGAAGATTAAATTACGCTCGATGGTTTTAAGAGAGACAGACAACGATCCATATTTCTCGCGCAGAATTTTGTTTACTGACGAGGCAAAATTTACCAATCAACTTGAAGATTTGTATTTAATGACATAATGAACTAACTATTGAGATCTGAGAACAACCCTCATGTTACTGTTGAGAGACAGGAATCCAACATATTTTTTTTTAATAAATGTGTGGTGTGGCATCCTCGGAAGCAGAATAATTGGTCCGTTCTTTTACAATTACCATTTAAATGGAAGGCGATATGTTAGAATTTCTTCAAAATGACTTGGAAGACATGTTAGATGAACTGCCATTAAATGAATATGGATTTTTACAAATCTTACTCACATTTCCAACATGATGGTGCTCCTGCTCATAATTTTAGAGCTGTTTCTGAATATCTTTCCGAACGTTTTCCAGGCTGGATCGGTAATTCGGAGTCCCTCTTGGTGGCCGGCAAGGAGTTCACCTGATATCACACCTCTCGATTTTTTTCTTGTGGGGAACCGTTAGAACCCAGGGTGTACAAGAAAAACTTACAATAATGTGAAGAATTAAAAAAGATAAATTGGGTTGATTATTAGAAGAATTCGTCCTCGCAGTTTGGAAAAAAGTGCATAGAGATGGTTGAAGATGTCAGAAGTGTATATTGGTTAGCGGGGGCCATTTCAGACATTTAATATAGAACTTTTATGTCTTTGTATTTTATTATTGAAATAGAACATAGTTACAAACCATTAATAGGCATTACCTACTTGTGGTATTATATTGTCAATATAAATTTTTGTTTCAAGTTTAACTAACTTGTAAATCATTTGTTCCTTAATGGTATCAACAACTGAATTTTGGGCATTTAAATAGAAATACAAGAGTAAAATATATCGAACCTTATATCAATGAAATCGCAAAAACAAAAGCTATTTAATAAGATCACAGCCAACTACTCAGTTGTCATTTAAAAAAATGTAAGTTTGTGTTATATCTCGAAAATCAAGAGGGTTATGACATTTTTGAGTAATTTTATCGAATTCTACGTAAAAATATGTATAAGATGTCATTTTTAGTTCCAGTTCTAAAGTAAGTAGTAGTGGAACAGGATACAACATTAAAAAAAATCGACTGTTTTCAGTTTTTCACAAAATTTCAAGAAGTTGAAGACATATGTCAAATTTGAAAAAGTTTAACATATTGCTTGCAATTCTGCAACTTTCCTAATTTAACCGATTACCTATTTTGCATATTAAAGAAGTTACCCATGTTATAGAGATAGATTATGGGCACCCTGGATATAATAAAGGTTCGAACTTTGTAATCGAAAATGACAAATTACGAGGATGTATTGATATCTAGTTAGCCTAGACCAGTTCCTTGCATAAACAAAATATTGCGTTACCATAGCAATGAACAATAACTTATTAGAAGTGTCAGTGTAAAGTTTGACGTCAAAAAGTAAACCAGAGTCACGCAATAAATTAAATGAAAAAAGATGTCCACCGAAATTGTGAAAATTGAAAAATTGGGTATCGAGGCCATCATCAAGTACCTGTATTTAAAGGTTAAGGGTAAGCAGATTTACGAAGATATGCTAATACCCTTGGTGATCAATGTCCTTCGAATGCGACCGTCAAAATTGCTTCAAAAGAGGTAAATTTTCCATTGAAGATGATGACCGATCGGGAAGGCCAGTTTCTGTGTCAGTCCCCCGAAATATCGATGCAGTTCATGACATGATTTTATCAGACCGTCAAATTGGGCTAAAACGGATATCTGAAGCACTGAATATTTCATACGAACGCGTTCATCATATGGTTCACGTCGAATTTGGACATAAGAAAAATTGCTGCAAAATGGATCCCCAAATGTTTGAATGTTGACCAAAAGCGTGCAAGGGTAGAAGCATTCGCGTTCGATCTGTGCTCGATTTGAAAACGATGTAGATTTCTTAAACCGAATTGTTACTATGGATGAGACTTGGGTACATTTCAACGATCCAGAAACAAAGCAACAATCGATGGAATGGCGACACTCTGGTTCTCCAAGACCTAAGAAGTTTCGTGTCCAAAAATCTGCTGGAAAAGTTCTTGCTTCAGTTTTTGCGATTGCCATGGAGTAATCATGATTGATTTTTTGGATAAGGATAGAACAATAACTTGAGATTACTATCCGACATTACTGACCACTCTACGGGAAAATATTAAGAGAAAAAGACGCGAAACCTATCCAAAGGTGTTTTGATTTTTGCAGGACAACGCCCCTTCACACAAATCTCATGTTCCCATGCAAAAAATTCGTGATTTAGGGTTTGAATTACTAGACACCCCCTTATTCACCGATTTGGCTCCGTCCGACTATCACCTCTTTCCTCAACTGAAAAAAGTTTAAAAGGTCGTACATTTTCTTCCAACAAGGAGGTAATAGAAGCTGTGGAGGTCTGGTTTGCAGAGCAAGAAGAAAAATTTTTTGAAAGGTCTAGAGACGTTGCAGGTTCGCTGTAATAAATGTATCTAATTAAAGAGGAGAATATGTTGAGTAATAAAATATGTTGACATTGAAATTTTTTTTTGGTTCTATAGTTAGGCTAAGAATTTTCAATATATCCTCGTAACTAGTAAATCATCATGGAACTCCCTGTATACTGTTTGCCAGATCGATGTAGGAATTAAATTCTCACATTTGACTTATACATGTTTGTCCTACCCACTATTATGAAACATTAGTAGGCGGTGAAATGCGAATGTCAAAAGTTTAATATTGTCACGGTTGTGTTAGGCGTGTCCCAGATTCTATTAGAATTTTATTGTATTTTTTGTATTGTTACTAATAATGAATGAGTTTTCGACAGCAGAATAGTATGGTTTATTCCACCGGAAAAGGAATGGGGATTGTTTATTAGCAGCTCATAATTATAAAGCAGATAATCAGGAACCACAACAATACCTTCGACCTGAGATTCAAAAAAACTATAATTGCCAACTATGAGAAAATATTAGGAACATGTTTTGCTCTGAAGAGGATATGCTATTTCATCGTTATCGTTGTCAGCAGTTGATAATTCTACCGTTGGAGTACGACAAATAGCCGATAACGTTGGAGCTTTGAACCCATGTAAATCGGGTGTTACGAATAAACAAGTTCCATTCTTATTGCGTACAGCACGATATCAAAAACAGATTTTAAATACTGACACGTTTACCAGGAATTCTTCTCATTTTCCTTATTCAGATATTCCTTTCCGCTATTGAAATAATCTGTCCAACAATGTTGTTGTAAATTTTGATGAGCTATTTTATAATTTCGAGTTGTCAATAAAAATGTTTTGATGAAACGTGTATTTTGATTAAAAAAACAAGTTCACGGCTAATCAATGAGTTTTGGTAGACAGACACCAATTGCCAAAGTCGTAGGGAATTTAATTCTACATCGGTCAGGGGAAAATATATAGGGTGTTCCATTAGATTTTATCAAGTTATTACTCAGTGCTAAAGCGTGGACAGCTAAGGTGTAGTGTGAATAAAATTTGAGTTTGATATTTCAAATAACCAACCTGAAAAACTTGAAATATCTGAATGCCGATATTGACCTAAGAAGTGTTTAAAAATCGATATCTTAAAAGTATTACTTTTTTGGGTAAGACTCGTTACATACGTTAAAAGTCCCCATAGTTTTTCACGTATATTTAGATCAAAAAATAAGTAATATGTGTTTCCATTTAAAATGTCAAAGTTGGCAAGTGGTCCATGAAAGTGGGACACCCACTAGGGAAACTGAGATGATCTTAGAAGAACTGATTTTGAATAAATCTTATTTTATAGGCAATATCAAAGGTCCACGAACTGCACTTGGACAGGCTGTTTAATATTTCTCTAAATTTCAACACCCAACTGATAAGTAAATAATCAAAAAGACAATGACATTCCGGTAATTTCAAAATTAAAAGAAAAAATGAATAAGAAATTATTGCAAAAAATAGTATACCCAGAATTAAATTAAATGATTCACGGTATTCAATAAATATTCTAGGTGAAGAAGAATAAAAAGAACTACTGGTCTTTTACCATAAGATTATAGATAAAAATCAGTAGTTCTTTTATTTATCTCCATAATCAATGTACGATTTTACCGTTTGTTTTTTACAAAAATGTTTTCATAATTTTGGATTCGCATTTGATAAGGTCGAGAAAAAAATAAATATGTTGCTTGGGTAGTAAGGCTCTATTTGTTGTACCTATCGTTCAGATTGCACTGTCTCGCTCGACTTCTTTCGCCACAACAAAATTACTTTAGAAACTAAACAAGACTACAGGAATATGGTTTTCATTCGCTTGGATAAAAATTGAATATTATACAAGCCCCAATTTTGCCACCACCACTACCTAAAATAGCTCTATCTAAATTATTGAAAAAATTAAATCTGGATCATTAATTGCTTATTTTTGAATTGAATAGTGAAGTACCAACATTTTTCATTAAAAATTTAAATTAAATTTTGTTTTCCACTTTTACATCGTGTTTATACTTCTGTTTATAAATACCATTAACAGCTTTCAAAATATTTGCCATTCATTTGTCGTCGTTGTTTTTTATTGAATATTTTAATTAAATACAGTAAAACCTCTCAATATAGGACAAAATGTGTATATTTTTAATTAAACATAGTTTAGAGAACAAACACTTTCTATTCTACGATTCTTTTATTCTACAGAACTTAAGAATTATGCAACTATTGATTTATAGAATCTGCATTTCGAAGGACAGCTATTTGAATATAAATTCAAGTTTTATCTTTATTTTATGTATTTTAAAATAATGATCATATTGGCTACAATGTATTATACATGAAATCAATGGAGTTTCTTCATGCTGATCAACTAATATCGAGTTCACTTTCCCTTAAGTCCAATACGTGTTCAGATTAATCAAGTCTATAGTTGATTTTTTAACCTAAAAAATCGTTACTTTAGGAGAAGAGGCAAGTTTTATAACTACTGATGAAAGTTCGTTACGTCAATGCAATTTGCATTTTCAACTCGTAATTAATTAAAAATCTCAGCGTATGTAGGTATTTTGCTAATATGTAGTATCTCAATAATTTCTTCACGATTAAAATTGCAATCTTGGATGTTGTATAGATGCGTTGCAACATTACTTTCAAATGATCTAATTAAAATTGTGATTGATTTAAATCCAAACAGACTTGAAATAGAGTCAGGATTTTATTTATATAAACGTAAAATATTTAAATTTTTATTGATTTAGTTCATATAGAAGTTGTAGGTACATTTACAATTTAGAGACTAATAATGTGAAAAGGAAGTTTTCCATTATTATTTTTTGTTAATGTTCTTTCATTTCCTTTTCCGTATTTCCTTGTTGAATGTGTGAACATTGTTTATCTACTGCGTGTCGCATTTTAGATGAAGACACCCCTATATTTTCGTTACAGATTTGAATTGTTGTCCAGTCATACAGGGTGATGGCTCACATTTTTTCAGAATACTTATCTGAACTTCAACCTACTGCAAATTTACAAATGGGACAAATTCTCAATATTTTGCTTCGCGTTAGAGATATAACAAAAAGGTATTAGAAAAGTTTGTCATGACAAAATTCGCTTTTTAATTTTTTACTAATTTTTTATACTCAAAATTATAACGAGTCTGTTAATTTTCAGTAATAAATGCTATGGAAAGGTAAAAACATGACAAATCGACAATTTAATAGTGTCATTGGGTCATGTATTCAAATATTTCAATAAAATAAATATTACTGAGAGATGGTTATCTTCTACTAGTCGTAATTAAAAAAACTATTCAACAATAATTTTCTAATACAAATAAATTTCTTCGTCCTATTTGAATACATTTTTCAATTGTTTTTCTATATGTGATAATATCTGGCTACCCACTCTAAGATCAGGGATGCTGAATTTTGGTGTGCTTGGCTTATTTTGGTACAAAGTTCATCTCGATTTCTGAGTCTTGTTTATAAACTTAGTTTTTTTAACATACCTCCCAAAATAAATTATAATAATTAATAATATATAAATAATTAATAATCGAAGGGTGTAATATCGGAAGACCTCAGAGACCGCATTTTTAAACGGACTATTTCATTTTGGTTCAATCACTCACGAACAATTTTTAATGATAAAATGTTAATCTATCTATAAAGAGGCAAATCTTACTTGTTTCCCATCGAAGAAGTTAACTAAACGTTCAGCATTTAATGACTAATTAAAGAAAAAGTATAAATTAGTCGGTCTCTTACAATCCCACACCGAGTCCTATCGTAGTCTCTATCTACTTCCTTTATCGCATTTTTAACATAGCCACTTCCAAATTTCCACATTGACCTATATACCTACGCTTTAAAGAAGAAACCAGTTTTGTTGCAAACCTTGCAAATGATGTTACGTTACAATAAAATACTTGATGATACGTCAATTATAATATGCAACTTAATGGGTACGCAAGATACATGTACATTGTACATATGGGTTCTCATTAGAAATTCTTATTTTGTGTTAATTGGAACGCACTTTATAACATAATTAATTATTATACCAAATGTATAGATGTTACATTTTACATGTAGACTTACATGTAAGAAGAATCATTTTATCGAAAATATAAAAAAATTTCAAAATCGCATATACAGGGTGTATCCTTTATCAATATATGTATTACATTCCTGAGAGGGGTTATAGAGGGCAATAAAATAAACAACTTTTTTAGTAAAATTTTATGTCTAGACAAATAGTTACCGCCAAGATTTCGCCCCAAAGTCAAAACTGGATAACATTTTTAATGGCCAAATTCCTAAAACAATTGAAAAATAATCAATAGTATCTTATAGTATGTTTATGACTATGTCCATTCAAATTTGACAAAAATTTTGATCTAGAAAAATTTCAAAATGGCGGATTCAATTTTCAAGTACCTTGATGTAATAATTTGATTTAAACAGAAATTTGGTTTTATTGGTTTCTACAAATAAATCAAAAAGAAAATGGTACAGTTGATTTTGAAAATTTAAAAAAAAAAATGGCTACAGTCGATTCTTGTCTGAATACAAAATGTCAACCAATTTTGATGAAAATTTACAAAGTGTACTTTAAAATATTATTAAATGTAACTGTGGAACAGATTTTTAATAACTTTAAAAATAGTAAATTTTGTACGACTTCAAAGTTAAAAATAAAAAAATTAATGGCGTTCAAATATCTATGAAATTTTGCAAAAATCATCTCTAAACTCCCCTAAAACTAAATGAAATATCAAAATTAAAATTTATTTAATTTATAAGCTAAAACTTTAGCATCTAATTTAATACTTAAATAAACAACCTAAAATAATAGGAATTACAAAAAGCCACCAAGATGTAATTATAATTTTACAAATGGTTCCTTATTACGTAAATATTAATTTACCCGTGTGAAAAATAATTAATTTTAATATACCAAAAACACTCCACATTTCGCAATTCAAGTATACTTAGAGACTATTCAGTACAAATTTTTCATTGTCATTCGAATAACATCCATTTTCAATGTTTCAATATGTCAATCAATTTTAACAAAAATTTGTAAACGTGTGTATGTTACTCAAGCCGTGTAACTGTCAAACCTATTTTGATAACTTTAAAAATAAAAAGGATAAAAACAAAAAATGTAAAGCATGAAATAATTTATTGTAGATTAAATCCTGTTTCATTAGAGGGGTTCAGAAATAAAACAGTTATTAGAGACTTGAATTTTTACCTAGGTTTTCGGAAAGTTTGATTTCAGTTTACTTCATCAGACTTTTCATCCAAGTTATAAATTTTCTCAGTTCAATAGTATAAAACATGTTATTACTTAGTCATAGTTACACGATCACAATTATTATAAAATATGGTAATAACAAAGATAACATAATAGTTATTACTAGATTAAAAAATTAATAACATCATTTGACTAATTTATAAATTAAAAATAAATATTGTAGTAAATAATAAGATTTACACTTTACATAATAATAATAATAATAATAAGCTTTATGCCGGTCAGATCACATAATGATGTATAGACATTGTCACAAAAGGATGTTATACAAAATAATAATTAACAATAATTATAAGATTAATTTAAGAAATCACACAGTGCTGTGATTTGAGTATTGCTCTCGTGCTTGTTACTCGGATTATCTTCAACGCGTTACGTAATACTTCTGCTTCAAGTTAACAGTCCTAGCTACTCATGGACGACTAGCATATCTAAAAATGCTTTTTTGAAACAAATTATGATTAGTTAATATGGAACGTACCTCGCTGGAAACTTCCTGTAGTTCGAAGTCTATCATACAATGTATTAAAAATTGAATGACTCAGGTGCATTTCTGTTGGGAAAACGTTGTCGATAGAATTCTTTGAACTTCTCTTCCATTACGTTTTGCTTCTCCATAAATAACAATCATTTCTGCCATCCTCGTTAAGAACTAATTCATTTTTATAATTAATTTAATAAATAAGATTAATGAAATATCTAACTTATAATTATTTAAATGAAATGAATTAACTAATAAAAACTTGGAACAAACAGCTAAATAACCACAAAAACAACTAACAAAAACAAAACTAGTAAACAAACAACTAAATAATCACAAATATGGGCAACATAAGGAACAAAAATAAAACTAATGAAAACTACAAACAAACAACTAAATAATCATAAAAATCGACACAATGTAACGCAAGTGCAAAAAACAATGCTTAATGTTAGCTACCGCAATTTGTTTTTAAATAAATAATATGGCGACAAAGGCGACTCAGATAATGATCATAATTTTGCATTTTATTGATTGTTTAAAGGTAGGAAATATTTTAACCGTGATCAAAATGTTAAAAGAAAACTTCCGGAAATATTTCTAGTTTCATTAGAATGAAAGAACAATAATTTTAAATACCTTCGTTAGTGTAAATATCTTTATTTAGTATAATATTTATTTTTAATTTATAACTTATACAATTACTTAATGTTATTAATTTTGTGCAGTCTAGGAATCACCTTTTTCATCTTTTGTTATTAGCGCATTTTGTAATAATTATGATAGTTACATGTTTTGTATTAAATGGAGACGATTCTTATTATAACTCAATAAAGTATGATGAAGTAAACTGAAATAAAAAACTTTCCCGAAACGTAAGTTGAAAATTCAAGTCCATCATAAAGTGTTTTTTATTTCTAAACTCTATCTCTAATGAAAATGGATTTTATCTGCAGTAAAAGTTAACCAATTCCCACATTTTTATACTATTTAATTGAGATTTATAAAAGTTGGTTTGACAGTTTTGCTTATGGTCATTTTATAGTAGATACACGTTTGGAATTTTTGTTAAATATTGGCTGACAAATTAAGAAGTGAAATAATGTTGATTCAAACTACAATGAAAATTTGCACGAATAGTCTCAAGTCGAATTGAATTGTGAAATGTGGCGTTTTTTAAAACTAAAACATAAATATTTTTAACACGGGTAATTAATTAATATTCACGCAATTAAAAACTATTTGTCCGAAAATTACAATTACATAGTGATTGCCTTCGCAATTCTATTATTTTAAGTTGTTTATTTAGGTATTATTATTATTCATGCTAAAGTTTTAGCTTTATCAATTAAATAAATTTTAATTTTGACATTTCATTTGGTTTTTAGGGGAGTTTGGAACCATTTTGCAAATTTCATAATATTTGCACGCCATTAATTTTTAAATGTTTTTAACTTTAAAGTGAAGGTAGTGCAAAATTTTTTTATTTTTAAAGTTATTATCTGTTCGACTGATTGGCATCTTAATAATATTTTAAAGTACACTTTTTAAATTTTCATCAAACTTGATTGACATTTTGTATTTCGACAAGAATCGACCGTAGCCATTTTTTTTTAATTTTCAAAAATCAACTGCACTATTTTTTTTTTGTTTATTTAGAAACCGATAAAACCAAATTTTCGTTTAAATCAAATTATTACAGCAAGTACTTGAAAATTGAATCCGCCATTCTGAGTTTTTTCTAGATTAAAATTTTTGTCAAATTTGAATTGGACACTAGTCAAAACATACTATAAGATACTATTGATTATTTTTCAATTGTTTTAGGAATTTGGCCATTAAAAATTTATAAGTTTTGACTTTGGGGCGAAATCTTGGGGTAAACTATTTGTCTAACATAAAAATTTTACTAAAAAAGTTGTTTATTTATTGCTTTCTCTATAACCCCTCTCAGGCTGTAATACATATATTGTGACACCCTGTATAATTATTAATTATAATACATACTAAATTGAAAGGACATCAACATTATTTTACTTGATTACATTACTTTCACTTTAGTTAATTTATCAGTCCGACATAAGTATAAAGTAAAAACGGAAAAATTTCGTCAATTCAGATATCGCAGTATGAAAAATTTCATAATATTTAGAACAAAATTCATCTTTTTAGTAATAAACGCCTTATTCCTAAATTTTCCAAAAAACTTTTTATCTAGGTCTAGCTTCTAACCAGCACATTCATTATTAAATTTTTCTTTACGGAATGTCTAACAAGTAAAATTAAATATTATTATTTTTAATAATAATAGAATTTATTTAACAGTATAGTTATTTATTATTTATTTACGACCTTTTATTTGCTGTGACTTGAAAATGAAGTTTAACTTCGGAACCGGTTGAATTTATTAGAAAAAGAAAACTAATTTATGATTTAATTTGGGAATTATGGTTATAGGATGGTAGAACTGCTCTTAGATTTTATTCTTGCCCGGGTGTAGTAGCTGTATACGGCCTAATTGGTATTTTAATAGTGGTACGGAGCACCGCCATTGCACCTACTATGAAGTACTGCTAGGTCGCTTTTTATTTATTATACGATTTGAGTACATAATATTTGCTAATCCAGCAGTTGTAAGATCTACCAATTAGGGATCATTAGATCATGGAGTTTGTGTCAAAGTTTTTTTATAAAATTGTTCAAATGTTAAACTTTAAATGGGTGTTTGTAGATTTACCACCACTTTCTCGGAATTCACACCAGTAAGGACCTTCAGTAGAACTAAAGTGCCTTGATATATTATTCTCTCTAATAATTAATTTGTTATCAAATCCTTTTTTGTCTAACAGTTTGTACGATTGTTTTAATTCAAAATTTGCACCAAAAAAGTTCGACCCATTTCCTGAATATTGCTTGCAGAAAACCATATAAACAAGCAAGCAAATTTTATTAATTGCGGCACCTCGACCTTTTCTGTTCTTTTTTAAAAACGCACTACAGAAATCCACATCACAATTAAAAAATTGAGATATTGATTAAATACGTCAAAATTGCGGGATTTACTCGAAAGTATTTTATGCAATTGTACGCGTACGAAAGGAGGGAAGCCATCGTCATTGTAACCCTATTATGAAGCAATTTTCATGCTCATTTCTAACAATTAATGAGGTCAAGGCGTGTCAGGGTATGTTTTTGGGATAGTACAATGACAAATTTTCTATCAATGAAGATTTCTGTAGGTACTACTTTATCATCCACGTATTAGTATTATCAATAAAGGGATTTAATGACAAAATTTGACTTTTTACTGATGACAACCCGTTTTCCTAAAAATTTTGAATTCTTTTTGACCTCAGTCATGTTAGCTCGAAAACAGCCAACTCTATAGTTTGACCGGTCAACATAGCTCAGCACAACCGGCCAGTTCTATATATTTGACGGGTCTTTTAAATGATCTTATTAAACTTTATTTACTTAATTGTTACACTTCGTTAATATTTTTATAATGATGTTTCGTGAAATTTAAGTTTTAAACTTTACAGTAAAACCACTAATTCTAATTTTTCACTTGTCCATTTTGACTTTTTTAAGTTTTTATACAAGAAAATAATATAATATTTGGCTAGATTTTTGTTTACAATTTACATTGTTGTTTATTGCAAATAAATTAACATTATTCTTTTATCTTTATGTACAAGTGAAAATCGCTAACTCCTCTTTGGCCTTTCAATTTCGTTTCGTAATGTTTATATTCTGCTTAATTATCACCACAATTTATTACTACTTCATGTTTCATATAAACTCATATTTATTTTTCCGTGTTTTGTATAATAACAAGTTACAAATCTACAACAAAATTAGGTGTTATGACGAAATTGTCCGATTCATTAACAGAAAGAGGGCTATTTAAGGAATTTGATGTCTTACATTGCTTATAATTTAAGTCAAACTAGTTTGACGTTGGTACCAACCATGTCCTTTTTTGTTGGTCAAATTCATCTTTTAACCATTTTGGCCCGTGCCACCATACATTTCAATTAAGTAAATATTGAACGGTGGTATCACGCGTAACTAAATCGGCTAAACTAGTTTGACGTTGGTACCAGGCATGTCGTTTTTGTTGGTCAAATTCATGTTTTAACCATTTTTGGCCCGTGCCACCATACATTTCAATTAAGTAAATATTGAACGGTGGTATCACGCGTAACTAAATCGGCTAGATTTTATGACTTGGTACATGACTTAAATGACTAAAATTTGTATATAATTGAGTTTAAGCGACTGTTTGCCACAAATGTATTATAATGGTTTGGTAGTGCTTTAATCCAATTCAGAGTTATTGTTGAATCTGAACAAAATTTTGAGTAGTTGGCAGTGGTTGGGGCAATTCAATTGATTCCCATGGTTTTCTAGTACGACGACAGCTCCAGGAGGAATGGATTATCTTGGATGAATACCAACACAGTGTGGGCACATGCCTCTCACCAGAAAACTCTACATTGGGAGTTTTCCACATCTGACGTTATTCTAAGTCCCAATCCAGGCTCAAGATACACCATTCCAAACGTTGCTAACGATGACTAGCCGTCAGCAGAAGCACAAGTTTTATTGATAGGTCTGCAAGCTGTACGGGGGTTACAAGATTTTCTTCGTTTCTACACCATTGATCAGATACTGATCTTGACCTCGAGAATTGGTCTGTTTACGTCATTAATTGGAACTGGCTGTCCTGGACCACAGTTGTCTACCTTGATCGCCCAGATTCTCTTCTACTACGCAATTAAAGGTTCAATTTTATAAAATTGGTTTTACAATTGTTTAATAATGACATCAGAATTCCTTACTAATATTTATATTTTTATATTTTTTTAAAATTCGTTAGAGTTGTTTTTAAAATACCCTCTTTGTACCCTTAATTCAGATTATTCTTTATCTATTCTTAATAGCTTTGACTTATATCAAACCGCATGAATCGTAGACATGACTCGTTGAGTGCGATTGGACGATCTCACGTATTTATTTTTGTGGAAGGTATCACCGTACGGAACGCGGAGTTTAGCTTCTTATTGAACTTTTTAGATTACCCGTTCAGATAAAAATCCTTGACCTCCCAAATAATAATTTGCTTAATTAAGAAAAATGCGTGTGAATATGGCTACTTTTGACATTAATGCAATATTATATGACGCAAGTGTATGAAGGGTTTTCATGCCTTCCTTGCGAAATAAACTTCGCCCAATTCGTGTATACTTCACTTACTTACTTTTACTTTACACTTTATTGTGCAATTATAAGTGAAACTAACAATTTTTTTCACATCTTACAAATAAGAAGGGGATAACCGAAAATTTTAACATATTCGGAAAACCATCCAATTTTAATTAAACTTAGTTCATAGACTTTTTTTATAATACGGGAGGTTTGATTAGATTTTTGGGTATAATCTAAACATATAAAAGGACATTTAGCCTGCTGCACTGTTCATTTATATTTAATATTTTAAAAACTGTTACTTTAACACATTTTTTTTCTGGTGAAACTATTGTATGAACAATTTTTTGATTACAGCGTAATTAAATAGTCGCACTGATGATGCGTGGTCATGCTTTTATTTAACTATATCTTTAAGAATAATAATCATACTATTTATTTATTCGTATGGTACATTTTCAATATTGTATTGTGATAATAGTGTTATGCTCCAGAAGACCAGTATAAACCTGTATAGTGTGGTGACGAAACCGTGTACAATTGTGGATTGGTTTAGGAAAACCAATAAAAACCCTATCCCAACCCTTACCCACTTAGTATTCATATGTAATAATATTAATTAGGTGTGGAAACATTATAGAAGGTAAATAAGTACATAAAATACAATAGCATAGCCATTCCAAGACGACATATAATGGACTGGTCCAAGCGTCAGTCACGACAACGACGAAAAAAAATAGTAGGTCATAGAAATAGCCCAAAAAAATAATGAAAAACAGAGATCAGATTAGGTCAGAGAATACAAAATATTACAAAATACAAAAGAAGTTGTAAGAGAACAGTTGTTGGAAATTTTATTAACTGTAACTTTTATATCAAATGTTTTTTCTAAAACGCAATTTCGCCTTTTTCGAGCAAAATTTCAGTCTTGAAACGTTTTCAAGCGATTTTCAAGGCAGCGAGCGTTCAACGGACGGTCTTGAACAGAGATATGATACTTGCATATATTTCTTTTATCGGTTTTGCGCGCACTTACTATACACTTTTAGATCTTAGTTTTATTTTTCGAACAAAATCTTTTATGCCCTTGCATACTTTGTATACCCTTTTACACGTTTGTTGGTATCGACATGATGTATGGTTCAGCGCGAAACGCTCCGAGTGATTCGTAACCTAAATTCAGTTTGTTTTATTCATATTTATCCAAAATTTTTGAGACACGTTTGTGAATAAAAGTTCTATCATAATGAAACTATAGTCTTCTTATAAAAAAGTTATTTAAAAGTAGCACTTGTCATGAGTTTGAAGCCGTTTCAACTTTCAAATATTGCCATGTATATCAATTATAAGTTTTAATTTTATTTAATTATATGAAAAGTAACAGTACTTAACAATTTACTTTTCCCTCTCTCTGTCTCTTCCTTTCTAGTCAACACGAAATATTCCACTTAGTATTTTGGTAATTACAAAGAGTTAATTACGAGGTAAATTTTGATTATCAATTATCCGACTATCTGCAATGTTTTCTCTTATTATAAATTCAAATAAAATATAAATTAAAATATATACTCTTATCTCCATGCACCTACGATAGATTTCAATTTATTTGTTGCTAAGATAGTGCAATCGTACGTACATACAATTCTTGTATATTCAGTTAATATTCACTTGCCAATTTTTATTCGTTAAATTGTACATAATTGTAAACAGTATCGCAATAGGTTTATTTATAGTTTAAATACCTTAAGCGTTTCTAATAATAAGCACATGCTGTTTGTTTTGTTAATCACATGTTCTCAGACAATTTTTATTTGGCAATACAATTGTTTAAACTTACACTTTTTTAACTTTTTGCTATGTAAATTACGGTGTTGTTTCGCGTGGTCTTGTAGTTACACATATTTATTTTTTTATTTTTTAACGGTATTTGAGTTACTTTCTTATACCTATAATGAACAAGTTAGTTACTAATACAACGACCAAATACTTTGTTAGCACTTAATCACCATGGCAAAATATAGGCTCATTATCTAATAGAATGGCTATCCAATTACTGTAACCTTTAGAATAATATTGCTTTTTTCCATTCGAAGTGTTAATGGCTAAATTCAAGACTTAATCGTGTTTACAAGATTAATTGCATCGGTTAGAAATCAGCTAATTACTTAATATTCGTGGTAACTTCGATTAACCTATACATTATTTTTGTCAAAATCAATTCAATAGAATTTTTGAACGTTGATTGTTTTTACTGATGCGGATGTTAAAAGTTGTATATAATGACAGGAAATATGACGAATGTATAGTTAATTTTAATTAATAACCGTATTTTACAAGGTTTTATCAGTATTAATGTTGACTTCTAACTTTTAAATATTTTATTTACACTTTGGGAAATTGAAGCGAAACGAATCGGCAGAATGTTTTCTTCCCTGAAGAACTGAGTGTATATCATTGCCGTTTCCTTTGGTGCTGTAGCTCCCAATGGGAATATTTTCTTTTTAAAACGTATGATATAGTTTGACGTTAATGCGCAACAATTTATTTTAATAGTTTTCTATAAACACTCGAAAACAGATTCAAAATATTTTTTTTTGCGGATTTAGTATTCTATATATATATATTATGTTATCACCCTTTTGTTATTTATTTAATGATGTTCTTTTAAGATTGTTTACACTTGCTCATCTATTTGTTTAACGAGTTTTTGATAAATTAATCTCTTTATTACCTTTCATGTATTACATAACGATTAATTGTATACACAGCTTTTAAACTTGTTGGGGTGACTGATTTGCAAACAATGAATTATCATCATCCCTTCTTATCGTTCATACAGTTGTTATCACTATTATATCTCACATTAGTTTCCTTTTAAAGCTTAGTTTCATTGACAAAACAAAGTGGTCATCGAACTTTTACATTGTCATCTACGGTAAATGATAACCCATTACTATCACTATGGAATAGGAATATGTATTTCAGGTAGAAAGGCCAAAATATACACAGTGTCGCATAGTTACGTATTTATTTGTCTTATTATATCATTTTCAGTCTTTTTTAATGTAAATTCAAATATGTAATCTATTAAAAAATGCAACTTTAGAGTGTAACTTTTTTTCTATGCAAAATAAATGTTTGAAGATGCCAAAAGATATGAGATAGAGCTATGGAGCACCCTGTGTAAGCCTTAAGGTTATAGTTAAAGCAGTTTGTGAAGAGTAAAGAATTTTAAAGAACTACTAGTTTAGTAGCTTATTTAGAAGAAGAAGGCTTTGTTTTACCATCACCGACCCACTAACAATAAGAATTGATAAACGGCTCCATTATTTTACAATATACAGGGTGAAAATTTATAAAATTTGAAATTTGCTATATGACCATAATCGACTTCTCTAAGTCTAACTAAATATTTTCAAAATGGCGGCACTTCTGGATATAAAGAAACGCCATCTTTGTTTTAATGGAATCACCCTATTTTGACACGATACTATTTCAATTCCACATTAAATTTTATGATCAGCGCCATCATATTGTCAAGACATGTGTCATGTAAATAACATTTAACGCTTGAAACCATTGAAGATAAATAAATTATTTTTGTGTATTGATTTCTAGAGGTTCAGCCGGCCAAATACTTTTTTCAAATGGCAGCTACCATTTCTGACGGCAGAAATGGATGTAGAATTAAATTTTAGTTGCAGGTTGCGTGACTAATCGATGTTTATGAGATTGAAATCGAAAATTACTTTTATTAAAAACTGTACCCTTGAGATTGGCGCCCGTGACATAGGAATTTTACATGGGAAATGGACGGTACAGAAGACTCTTAAAAAATGTTATGTGAATCTTTAATATGATTAAAATTTAATTATTGTGACATAATTTATAATAACTATTTACTTTAGAACGATAAACCGATAGTACAATTCCTGCAAAATAACTGTATGCGATTTATACAGTGACCGGCAAAGTTTGCAACAAATGAAAAATTTTTATAATTGAGATATCCGAAAATTTCTTTTGGCAAAGGAATTCAGCATAACGAATGACAAAAAAACACTTTGACAAATGTCATGTGACCACTGTCATGGCGGCAAATTTAAAAGTATCCCTTAAATATGTAAAAGTGAGGTTAGATGACAAGATATTGAAAAATGCCGAAGAAAAAGTTGTTCAGAATTAGATTATACGTCTATGTGCAAATCTTCAAAAGAAAATAACGACTTTTCAAAAATATTAGTTTTCAGTATTTTTCGGAAATTGTTTGTATGTTTTTGTATGAGCTTATTATCAATCAATATTGTAAAAAATTGTTTAAATTGGGTTTAGAATAGAAGAATTGATCATTTCAGGACTATTTAAAAAATAATTCTAAATTTGTTTAATTTCAACCTTTTATTTTCTGTAGGCCATTGCAACAAAGTCCGTCTTAAAAAACAATGTTTTTGTTTTACCGTTCATTGGTAGAGTAATAAATAAAAATTACTTGATTGTGAAGTTTATTTGTTGGTTTTATTGTGTTTTATGCAAATCAAACGCAAAAATTTTGTTTTATCAATATTTCCGGAAAAATGCCGAAAACTGATATTTTGAAAAGTCGTTATTTTCTTTTGAAAATTTGGACATAGACGTATAATCTAATTCTGAATAACTTTTTTTTTAGGAATTTTTAAATATCTTGTCATTAACCTCACTTTTTCATATTTAAGGGATATTTTTTTAAATTTGCCGCCATGACAGTGGTCACATGACATTTGTCAAAGTGCTTCTTTTTGTCATTTGGTAAGCTGAATTCATTTGCTAAAAGAATTTTTCGGATATCTCAATTACAATTTTTTTCCTATTTGTTGCAAACTCTTTGCCGGTCACTGTATATGGTGTTCGGCGACGACAGCTGGATTTTCCACACTTTGTCGAGTGTGCAAGCTGGCTGTGCATGGCGCGACGCAGGGTCCTTCACTCATTCCGGATTTATCATAAAATATTATTAACAATGACTGCATCGTATCTTTTACAATAAAGATAAAATTTAGAACGGATGTGAATAATGCATAATTCAAGACTCTTTTTCGCCGTCTTTTTCGTATGATATATGCACAATGCACATCCTATAATAACTCAAGCCAGATTCGATTAATTAATGTTCTCTATCAACTTTTAAACGCAAACTTACTTTATTATTTTTTAGAATGATTACCGCGTAAAAAAATTCAGTGAAATCGTTACTCACAGCTTTTTAACTTCATTACAGCTGTTACTCTTCCTTGTTCGGCGTTGGTTCTTCGATCTTGTCACTTCTTGCCTTACATGGATATAATCAATTATTTTAGGATTACCTTAATTATCAGATCTTTACTTATGTAACTTATCTGCTGGTTAACTCCTCTTGCTGCTGCTGCAATGGTATCTTCGTCATAATTAATTTACGCATACTATGGATGTTTCTGAAAGGTGTGTACATGGCTTTACCAGAGGTTCTCTGGCTCAAAATAGACCGTTTGACACCAATTTACTTATAACCAAAAAGTGCCTCATATGGGTGCCAGAGGGCGTCAAACTTTTCAAAAAATATTGTATATTGCGAATAACTCGAGAACGGTTCGACGGATTTTGTTCCGCTTTCGTATGCTGATTGTCTGCTCCCGAAGACGTCCTTCTGTGTAATGTGGGCAAATTTCTGATGCCAAGAAAAGTCGCTTCTATACGGGCACTGTCAAATAAATGATAATATTTTTAACAACCGTCATACGAAACCAAAATAATTCTGACAAATAAATCGAACAATTTGAAAATGTTTTTCTCTATTGTTAAATTGCGCCAATGTTATTAGTTCAATAAAAAAATTAAATCATATCCCTGCAAGGCGTATCCATACGCTTAGAAATTCAGTGATTGCTAGTAGGCTATTCGTTATGTCAAACTTTAAAAATTTATCATAAAATGTGTCAAGTTGACGCTTGACGAATATCACTTTTGAATTTAAAAAATGGACTGTAAACTTTTAAACGTTTTGAAACAATATAAATAACACACGACAGTAATTATTTACTAGTTAAATCTCTCTGACGTTTATTAATTCACTACTACTGTTTTTCTATAACAAAATGCAACTGATTAACTATTTTTATAAAAACCAACAAAACAAAATTGTTTAGATGGCTCTAATGAAGCCAGGTGTTTCTTTTTCAACAAAATACTTTTAAAAAATTGAAATTCATCAAATTTATTTTTCAGTATGTAAAATGATAACGTTCATGTTATGTTTATGAAGAGTTGGTAAACCACATGTCGTAGCATTTAGCATCATTTAAGTCAAAATAATAATAATAATAATTTATACAATTAATGTTATGACCAAATTAAATTTTAACGATACGTCTCTCAAGTTGCCAAACCCTTTTACGACTTATTCAAAATAAAAGACTTTAGTTTTCCAGGGAGTAAGTAAACAATGTATATTTTTATTGTAGGTAGATATTTAGTCGAAAAATCGCTTCTGGAATTGTAGCTTTTAGTATTGCTACCAAACAACCTTAAGGCGATTGCCAATATTTTTAATGTCGGGGTTAATTGCCGTCGGCGTTGATTTAAAAATAAATACAATTCTAATACAACTCTTATGATTGTAATTTACTGATAGTAATGAATACAATAAAAATATAAGTAAAAAAAGTAAATAAGTAATATTTAACTAAAAAAAAGAAACACTCCTCTTACACCTTACACATTATATTGTTTATTAACATTTAAATGCAAGAGAACGGGTTTTTCTTTCTGTTTTCAGTTGAGTGAAAAGTAATGAACCAACGTTAATGGTGTAAAAAGAAAAGTTGTATAGAATAAAAATAGGAATAAAATGAGCACTAACTCGTCTCGATCGGATAATAATTTTACGAGAAAATCGGAAACAATGGAATAATTGCGTTTTTTTGAGATGTAGCGTAAATCTTTCGGGAAATAATGTACTTAATGTGTGCAAAATCCTGCAATTTTCGGGCAATTAGTTTATGCATAATTGCGATTTACATTTTTAATGCAATATTTTCAATAGAGGCTGAATGCTCGTGTCAGAAATAAAAAATATTTTGAAGGTGAAATGGAAAGGAACAAAACGTATATTCTCATTTTTCGATATAATGGTATTTGGTACGCGAAAAATACATGCAAAAATGTTTTAAAATGTAAGATAATTTAATGATAACTACAATTTATTTATTTAAATGATGTGTTGAAAATCAAAATAAATTTCTAAAACTTATGATTTTAAATTGCCAAAATACGATTATGTTTAATATTATTTTTAAACCATCGAATTAACATTTTTTTAACATAATTTTAAACAGCTGAATTAAAAATTATTCAGTGATAATTTTAATTCCGATAATTTTCGCAAATGTTTACTTAACAGTGCTTGTTAGTATATGACGTCAGTACTATCATATAAAGCGGTAGCCACACACTGTAAAAACACGCCAACGGTCTTACCCATACATCTATTTCTAGCCGACGTTGCAAAATTAAAATGATCGGAATTAAAATTATCACTAAATAATTTTAATTAAAACATTTGAAATTTTGGAATACAATTTTAATTTACTGGTTTAATTTTATAGTGAACACCATTACAATGAATGATTTAAAATTTTGTAAGTGCATCATTTTAAATCGTATTTTAAACATTAATAAAGAATAATCTTTTAATTATTTTATTATTTTATGATATACATCGTTGTGTTTATTATTACTATTTTTATTATTATGGTTACTTAAGTATTTGTTTTTATTTCTTTTTATTGTAATCATGTTTATTTGTACCACATATTCTTATTTTAAGTTTTGCAACATTCAATACGTGTAGGTAGGTATTTAAAATATAAAATATTTATAATATATTATATTTACTTTCAATGATGTTCAATTAAATATAGGTACATTGTGCTTCACAATGAGTGGGCTTATTAGATATTATGGTGAAAAATTTGCGTACATTGAGTTTCAGAGGTGCACAATTACAATAAAATTCTGACAAATATTTTGAACAGAAGAAAAATTTGTAGCTCAAAAAATTGACTAAAAGTTTATATTACCTTTTTCCCTATTTCCCCTATACAAATTATTCATAATTCAGGTTTATTGTTATTATCTTAAATACCAAACGGCTTGCTATATGAACCACATATTTCCATGTAGGACAAGAACAATTAAAAATATAAGTAGAAAGAAATGGCATAATGTAACCTAAATTATATTTCTTGAACATTTGACAACATTTTACTTCAATACGTGAATATTATCTTAAATACATTTGACGCGTTTTTTATTAATTGTTAATTATAAAACTTATCACATTAAAAATATGTACTTACTATAAATTTGTTAATATAAAATTCTGATAATATTTACTTTAAAATTTCTGCGCACGTATGCACATACTTCAAAGACTATAAACAATTTATTACATACATTTATTCGTATACACTTGCTTATTTGTTGTTTATTTATAATTTTTACTTTACATGACGACGTCATTTCCCTTATCGGTTAGATTTGTTGTCCTCAATAAAATTTAACAATTTTAATATTCATAAATAAATGGAATTAATTTTTCATTAAAATATATAATGAATATTATTAAATAAAATACAATATTTAGGTATTAATTATGTTGTTCGATAAGAAACAGCCACCTTATTCATTCAATTCAACAATTATTTACAGTGCAATTTATTGATAAACATAACGAGAATAGAATTCATTTATTTCGATAATGATTAGTGCTACCGAATGTGTATTGATTACCTGAAAGCGTTTCCCCGCGTGTTTGAAGAACTATAATAGTTGTATTCATTATAACATGTACATTTAATTGATGTAGAATTTTTATACAATAATCCACGCCATACCTTTGTTTTTATAAAATGATGAAAATCGATTGTTGGGAAATTAAACAGGATTTACGGAAAGAGAGGTGATGAATAAAGATAATTTAAATCCTGCATATGGACGGATACATTTTTGTTTAGTATGCAGATTATATTAAGTACGGATGTGTAAAATTTTTTTCATTTCCGTTTATCGTAGTAATTCATTCTCATTTTGCTTTTCGTTCGTATGCTTGTGATTACATGTTCTAAATTTACTGTTTATGATCTTTCGCGTCTTATGAAATTGTGTTTTACTTGAAAGCTTACATAATTTAAATAGCTGAAATGTTTTATACTCCACTGCGTCAAAGTCTAAAGCAGTCGTCGCCTTTATTTAAAATGACGTGCACTATGCTTGAGCACTTCAGCTTGATCTTCAAATTCAAGCAAAAATTATAATCACTGCCGTGATATTATTTGTTATGCTTGCTATGAAAAGTTGTAATTACAAAATTTATATCTTGATAGAAATTATAAAACCAAATTTTAAATGTTACGAAACTTGTAGAAAAGTAGAAAACCTTGAGAGATTGTAGGTAGGTTTGTCATTGAATAATAAATATATTAATAATGTTGCATCCCAAATTCTCAAACTAAATTAAATTGTGTACTGCCAATACTATAATAAACGTCGATAGTCATAACATTGTGCGTTATTTTATATGTATTTCATTTTTATTGGATTGTATTTTTATTAGGCAATTGAAAGAGTGAAAATTGTAACACTACAATTTGTTTATTTATCTTTTACTAATTACAATTAGTGGATTATACTCGTACTTAATCATACAATAAAATAAATAAGGATAATAATTAAAACAAATAAAAATAAAACAAAACAAACAAAAGAAAATTCTGAAATTTACTACTAATATCTAAAGATCAATACAAAAACGAATTTTTTAATTAATGAAATGAAATAAGTGAATAAGTAAGTATGAATTAACGTAATAAAAGCATTGTATTATCTCGAGACGATCAAAATAATCAAAACTAAATTAAAAATTGTAACAAATAATTTAATTTTTGTTATTTATTGGCGGTAAGCAGAACCTTTGGCGCAGAACATTAATTTTTCGCATAAATAAAATTGTATAAATACACAATCACCAGTTTAATGAAATAATTGCGAGCGATTTGGGCGCCAACATAAATGTATTCAATTACAAATTTGCCAAATGAAATAGTAATTAAAATTAGTAAAATGAGAATATTATTATCTAAGTTCGTCTTGCAGTTGATGATAATAAGTTGTTCGTAACCTTGTGGTACTTTTTATTCCGATGAAATTAGAATTTTTATTTCTTAACACCTTTTATTGGAGTATATTAATCTTCTCTCAATGCTGTGATTATTATTAAGTAGTATTGATTTTCGGTGAAAATCAAAATCCTGAAAAAATGGCACGATTTCCTGGTGACGATTACAATTCAATTATAAACTGCAGAAACCAGCGATTAAAAATCATTATGCAAAGAAACAATTACAACGCCGACAAATCGCTTCGATTCTTGAACTTCACTCAAATAAGCTCGTTCGTTTCGCTAACAAAAGATAACGTCAAAATTGCTAGTGGCGTACGCCTAAAACAAAATTAAAACGAATCTAAAATGAATCGTTACCAAATATATTAAATAAGAGTGCAGTTTCATATATCACAAAATGAGTTATAAGGAGAAGGAGAGAGAACCCATGTTGTTTTTTGAATAAGGTAATCAAAAGGAATTCAATCTAACAAAAATATAATTATGTCGATTAAAAGTTTTGACATGTAGTATTATTCTCATTAAATACAAAGGTGTCTGGTGGCTACAAACTTTAGATAGTAGACAAGCAAATTGTAGAAATCCTCTTTAGTAGATGTTAAATGATCACACTTCCTATAAGTCCCACAATAAAGCGCATACACGCATTTTGAATTCGTTGAAGTTTCGTTCGATAGATACGAGGAGTGGTCTAAAAAGTTTCCGACCTAACAATACTACAAGAATTTTTATCTTAAAATTTATTTTTATTTTTCTACATAGTCTCCTTGTGACTCTATACACTTCTCCCAGCGATGCTCCCATCTCTTTAATCCGTCCAAATAGTACTCGGCGTTCTTCTCTGCAAAATAATTGTTCACGAAGGTGATTCCCTCCTAATTTGACAAAAATCTTTGTCCTCCGAGCGCAGTTTTTAGTAGAGGGAGCAGAAAGAAGTCGCTTGGGGCTAGATCTGGTAAATAAGGTGGATAGTCAAGCAGTTCAAAGCGTAATTCATGGATTTTCGCTATGGCAACTGTTGAGGTGTGAGGTTGTCTTGATGAAACAGGATTTTCTTTTTCTGCAAATGTGGCCGTTTATCCGCAATTTCTGCCTTCAGCTTGTCAAGTAATGATGCGTAGTATGCTCCTGTAATGGTTTTCCCTTTTTGAAGATAATCGATTAGGATAATTCCATGACTATCCCAAAAAAACAGTCGCCATCACTTTCCCAGCCGAATAAACAGATTTTGTTTTTTGGAGCCGGTTCCCACTTTGCAGTCCACTGTTTTGACTGTATTTTGTTTCAGGCGTATAGTGGTGTATCCAAGTTTCATCTACAGTAATTAATCGGCGCCAAACTCGGATTTATTGCGCCTAAACTGCGCAAACAGAGCATTGGAAATGTTCATTCAAACACGGTCTAACATTAGCAAACGCGGCACCAACGCGCAGACAGCTTTCTCATGCCTAGATCTTGATTTAATATGTGACAAACACGTTCTTTGGACATTTTCATTGCCTCTGCTATCTCTCTCACTTTAATTCGGCTCGTCTAACACCATTTGGTGAACTTTAGCGATGTTATCGTCAGTAGTTACAGTTTTTGGACGTCCCTAACGTTCATCATCTCCCAATCTCTTACGGCCACGTTTAAATTCAGCTGCCCAAAATTTCACAGTGGTAAATGACGGTGAAGAGTCCCTGTACACAGAGTCTAACTCATCTTTAATTTGCGTAGGCGTATTCCCTTTCAAAAACAAATACTTTATGACAGCTCGATACTCGATTTTCTCCATTTTCACAAAAATACTCACATCGACTCACTCAAATGACTGTCAAATAAAAACTGCGCGTCCAAAATGGGTGAAACTTTGATGTGTTGCTGTCAAAAGATGCACAACTACATTCCCTGATTTTGATTGACGAGTGCTGCTATCTTCACGTTGAGGTCGGAAACTTTTCATACCGCCCTCGTATTTATTAATACTAGAATGCCACAAGATGTTACAATAGTTGTAGATAAGATCAATGACTCGGTTAGGATAAATTTTAAGTTTTTGTTAAATACATTTTTATTAGACCTGTAGTAATTGTAAAGCAGTGTAGGTGTAGGTGGGACTACTTGATACATTTTTTTAAATTTCGTCTTATACAATTCTCTCGGGTATCGATATCTATATGGATTCAACAAAAATGAATAATCTTACTATCTGACTTTATATCATAAACCTGAAATTTGTGTTAATACACACTTGTAAGGCTTTTTGTAACACAAGTTGTGCATGAAATGTTTATTTATTTATCAAAATCAAAGTATCTAAACACAACGTTCATGAAAACAAAAACAATAATAGTCTCTATGACTTCTTTTTATGGTACCAAGGGAACTAAGTTAACCTAAAGCTTCGTATACACCTGAACAACAAACCAGACCAACGAACTGAACGGCAATCGGAACATTAATTTGGACGATGCTACGTACGCGATTTTGAACAGATTCGCAAATCTAGGTTGTTCGACGAACAGTTTGCGGCGTTCCCGCCACTAGTCGGTTTTTTCTTCGACATCAAATAAAGTGCGCGCGAATGCGTTTGCAGGTTTGGACGAGTTTAATAAAACGGCGAACAGTGCATTTTTTTAGTTTTTGACCTACCTTTTGAGGAGTATGTTAAGTTTCAATATAATGGAGTGGACAGAAGAAAAATGTTTTGAATTAATCAATGTTTATCAAGAAAAATTGTTATTATGGCAAACAAGTCATCCACAACATTATAACAAAATTAAAAAGCAAAAGAGGCGTGGAAAAAACTTGTCAAAATAGAGTGCAGAGGAATGCAAGAAAAAAAAATTACGTCCTTATTAGCATCATTTCGGAGGAAATTTCCAAAATAAAAATAAAATTCTTCTTTGTGCGTAAAAATTATGGCCACTGTCTTCTTATTTTTCGCAATTTTCGCTCGTCAGTAATAAATGTGTTTTCGAAGAGTTCGAATATCGTTGAGACGAAGATGTCGTGCCTGCTTGGAAATGGACGGAGGACATTTTGAACATCTTCTGTAACTTTGTTTTTGTTTGTTTGTTTATTAGGTTTATTCCTAATAAAATAAAATGTTTGAAAAACGAATAGTGGTCTATATCTCCGCAACCGTTACTTTACGGACCCATGTTTATTAAGACTTTTCTGCTTATTTTGGTTCATACTATTACCTCGAGGGAAGATGAATAAGGGCGGTATGGTGTTTCCACTTGTTGATATAATACCACAAAATGTGACCAGCTCTCCTCTTTCGGGAGACACTATTTGACTAACCTGTTTTTGACTCTTTTCAGCAATAATTTTGGGTGTGGTTATTAGATTTATCGTATCTGATCGTGAGTAAAATTGTATTTACGGTATATACAGGCTGATTCATAATTATTGGGACATAGGCTAAGGGTGGATTATTTAGACCAAAAATATGACCATAGGACCCAATATTCCTTATTGCTGAAAAAAAGATACGGGGTGTTAAACTAATTTTTTTTTATTATTTAATAATTTCACTGTAAATTTATCAATTCTTATCAGAATCGGCAGAGGCATAATTTTAAACCAAGAAAATTATTTTATGCCCTATGTTACATTTTATTATGGTTTCTGATGATGAAATCGACTGGTAACTTTTTTTGACAAAACTTTTTAGTGATTTTGTTTACGACACAATGTTGGTAGTCCTGTTTAAACACGATAATTTCTTCCGTTTCCGAGAAAAACGCAGTTGAACAATTCATAGCCGCATAAGGGATTTCAAATATTATTTCATTTATTAGAGTGTGTATTGGACTGTGGGAACATAGCCTAGCGATAAAAGCACCAGTTTAGCAAACTGGCCACCGCCGGACCACTGGTTCGATTTCAGTAACGCTGAGAGATTTTCTCGAGCGACCAATCTAGAAGGTCTGCTCCCACCGTGGTTCGGACGCACGTTAAGCCGTCGGTCCCGCTTTCATACTACCACATTTGGTAAATAATCGTTAAAAATAATTACAGCCACTTCAATCTCGTCTGGCCAGCGTGGAAGTGTAAGGCCAAATTCCCTAATATAGAGAGGCGATGCTCCTACAAAGAAGCGATTTTGATAAGTATTGGTAAATTTACAGTGAAATTATTAACAAAAATGATATTAAGAATATTGGGTCTAATGGTCAACTTGGACGCATGTCAATCATTAGTGCATCTTATAGCACTCTATATTTATTCAAAAGATTCTCTTTTGATGTGCCCATAAATATCAGATGTATCTAGTGTATGAGGGTGTCCCTTGAAGGAATCTGTGGTGGTTTTGTGATTTTGTTTAATATTGTAAGTTGGTATCTTTTACTTATAGTTGGTACTGACTTTTGAATTTTGGTTAGAAAAGAGATAGTTTATGGTTTAATTTTAATATATTCAGGTCTTAATGCCCAATATTTTTTTTAATGATTGTACAAAATGCCTGTTATGGTAAATTTTGTCTCTAATGTTGTTTTTGTATCAGGAATTCTTATTAGTTATTGCAGCTGCTTGATTACTAATTTAAGTTCAACTTCAACTTTTGATTTACGAATGTAGTAAAGAAGGTATTATAATTATGGTAACAAAAGATATTTTTTTTTAACTTTCAACATATATGAAAGTATAGGTTCATACTTGCATCAGCGAATGAGATAACCGACAATAACAAAATTTTTAATTGTATGGTTACAATCAACTATGAGAAATGTATTTTCAATAGATTCGACTTACTCTTGAACATATGTATTACTGATTACAGTTTTGAACAACATTTAAGCATTTGGAGGTTAAACTTTAAATTAATTTTAAGTTTATTTGATTTTAAACATGAGTTATACTAGAACTTAAAAATTAAATTGTTTCATTTATAACAGATATTACTTCATTTAAGCATACTTAATTAAATATTTTGTAATAATTGTCACCAATTGCAACATTACGTTAACAGTCACGAGATGCCCTCATTCCGTAACAAGTGCAAGAATATTTTTGCACTGTGTTTTAACATCTAAAATTGTAATTGAAAATTGATCCAGAATGTTTTGTAATAGGAGTAGAAAAATACTTTTTGTGCCGCTGCTTCCATCGAAAGCAAGCGTTTCTATTCGTCCGCAAGCGTTATGCAATATAAAAACAACACTAGAGTGTGCAAAATGAGATGTAACAATTGGCAGACATAATTAGCATTTAATAATTTATTATTATCAAAGAAAATGTATCTATGAGTGGTTAGTATCATTTTGAAAGCTAGAAAATTTAATTTAAATGCAAAAAACGCTCTTAAAGTTCAAACTTTAGGGTTTTTATTTGCAACTATATTGGTAGTGGTGGTGTTTTGAACTAACTAAAAACGAATATTTAACCTACAAAAGTGAAACATTAACTATTAAAAGTGAATGCTAAGGAAAATATCTTACAAATAATAATAAAGAAATACTTGAACATAACAACGGAACGTTAAAGGAACACAAACTTATAAGGTACGTATGCAAACTACAGTTAATTACTTATTAATATTAAAATTAATGGTAAAATTTTGACAATTCGTTATAGAAACGCCTGATTTAATGTCTTCCCTAACGCCAAGTTGGCAACTTTTCTCCATCACTTTCAGAACTGCTGTTGAAGTTTGTGATGTTGAAGGTTCATCAAACGATGTTACCGTATGTGAGGATGAGGATGTTGATTCAGAAGCTAGGCGGTTTGCGATGACAATTTTGTCATGAAGGGAGTCTTCGATGTAACCTTCTGCTACTGATGAAGACTTCCACCCACCATGACGTTTGACGTTTAAAAAAATTTGCTCCTTTCCCATCTAATATAGTAGCACTGGAGCGTCTAAAACAGTGCCCCGTAAAGGATGGTGCATTGGGCAATTTTAAGAACTCGGCAATTTTACGTGGCATCACCCCAAAGTATTGATGCCCTCTGGTTGCTGAGATACATTTGTTATTCGAATAATAAATAAAGAATCGTGTATGCTCTATGTTTTGGGGTTGCAACTGAAATATAAATTAACCGTTTCAATCCAAGCTTGATTATTTATCACAAATGTGCGGTTGCATTTATTCTTGGTATCATTTAATTTTATGATAATCATACTGATAAAATCCACATCATTTGTGGATAAATTTACTAATTCTATTTTTCGGCATGCTCCGGAAATTGCAATTATGAGCACAGTCTAGAAGGTAAAAACAAAATTTATCGACAACTTACTGTATAGTTCTTGTAAATAGTATGTATATATATTTAAATGTAGATTTTAGTGTTTAATTAGTTTAAGAGTTTAATATGTGTTTTATTTTAAGATTAATATAGATTGATTTACCTTCATGAGTAAAAACTTCTCATTAGGTGCGGTTTTAAGAAATGTTTCTACGTCAATTTCGGTAAAAATATCGGATTTTTTTGGTTGATAACGGTCATTTTGCCTTTTTAAAAAAGCTACTAATTGTCGATATTGATTAAGGTGGATGTTGTGATGTATGCTAAGAGTGGATTTTAGCATTGAATATATGCTCCACAGTGTTGAAGATTTCATAACATCCTATTTTATTTTAAAATAGGCAAGTAAAACCGTTTCTGTGTAGTCCTGAATAGTATTTTCTTCGCACCATTTGATAAATTTATTATATTCTTCCCTATATCGGTTTGCCGATTTCGATGGAAGTAAATTAGCAACTGCTTCTTCTGCGTACTTTTGTATGTGATTAGGAATATTCATGTTATAAATTATTTTAAACAGCGAGACAAATTTTTATTATTGTTTGAAGTTCAAATTTGTTTTTGTTTAATAATACAGTAGTACCAACATAGCATCCGATCTTATGATTTGTGTTAAATTAAATTCCGGTTTTTAACAAGAAACAGCACAAAATGTTGTACGTTACTTATGTCGAAAGTCCCATAGCAGAACTCCCTCACATGCCACGTTCGGCCTGCGGCCTCACGTGGCATTCACGTTCTGCTATGGGTTACTTTCGACACTCGTTACGTAAATAACTATTTTAACACTATTTTTAAACAATACATTCTTCATCAAAATGTCATTTTACTGATTCTTCAATTATACTTTTTTTAAATTACTAATAAGACTGTAGTAACAATTCTTTCTAAATTGGATACGACATATAGATAAGACATATATTTTTTGACTATAATACCTTGTTGTGAAGTAATAACAATTGATCTTCTGGGGTACCATACATAAAATATTATCTACAAAAAATACGGGTACTAAAGATTAGAAGATTGCTTATTAAACCCGTTTTGTTGTTAACATACAATTTCATATCTAAATTATTCACAAAGTTTGCAAACGTTACACACATCTATTTGGGTGAGCATTGGACCGGCAAGTATTTTCAGGAGTTAGTTGGAATATTAAATCGCCTACGGTTGTACAGTAAAATGAATCTAAGTTTATAACATGAATAAATATTCTTTCAAAAAATAATTCACCAGTGTTTTTTTGTAAATTCAATATTTTATTTCTCAGAAAATAGTATTTGTTATTATTCAATTTATCATTATATACTACGCAATATACTTCATAGTTACCGTTTTATGTTTACTACTATACACAATTATTGACAGCGTAAAACAAAAAAATCACATCTCAGTTTTAAGCTCTTCCCGGAAGTTGCCACTGTCATTGCACTTGCTACATTTAACAAGGAGTTTTAATTGCTGTGTCGTAAGTTACTGCTCGATAGATTTCATTTGATTTATTTGTTGCAATTAAACAAAACTTAATTACATCTTAAATTGGACTTAAAAAAAATACTGCACTTTTACTTCAGTTTATAATTACACTTTCTTTTTAATTATATTCGTTTGATGTTAAAAAATAATTTTCGTTGCGTAATTACGTGTAAAGTTAATTGCGGTATATAACGACGTAAATTCCAAAACGAATTTTAAGCATGCTTCACATTTTATTTTTGTATGAAAATATTTCTAAATATTTTAAATATAAAATATTTTTATAACAAATGCTTGTTTAAACTTCTTAACTTTCGTCTGTTTACATAAAATTATAAATAACTGCATTGCTTTTAACTTTATTTATATCGCAAGAAAATATTTGAGAAAATTTGTGATTGACTATATTTTTTATCACAAGAACCATGTCAGGTGTCAGTTTAACAAACAGATATCTTATATCAGCAGTTATGAGGGATGCTGTTAACACGTTCGTTGCGGGATTAATATTGAAGGTTTTGTCGGGAGTGGTATTCGGGTCATATGGCCCGTATACATCTTTCCCGTATAGTACAGTAAATAGAGATATATTTTTGACAAAAATAATAGTAGGATACCGCATCTGCCATGTAATTGTAAATAGTAAAAGTAATGAACCAACATTAATGGTGTAGAAAGATAAGTTGTAGAGAATAAAAATACGAATAAAATGAGCACAATTCGACTCGATCAGGACATAAATTTCAAAGAAAAATCGGAAAAAGTGAAATATTAGTTTTTTTTTAATTCGTAGACCCGTCATTTTTGAGATGTAGCATAAATCTTTCAGGAAATCGAAGGTAATGATACGATAAATTTTTTAAAGCAATATATTCAATCGGGGCTGAATGTCGTGTGGTCGTCCGTTTGTCAGAAATAAAAAAATCATTTTCGGTATAAAACATGAATACAAGGTACTTTATACTATTTATAATTACATGGCACGGGGGGTATCCTACTATTATTTTTGTCAAAAATTTCCTTGTTATTTGCTCCATTGACTGGGGTAGTAGTACGCATTATGTCCCGTACATGAAGGCTACATTTTATTTATTTTCTCAAGTAATTTAATGGGTATTAACACTTATCTGCTCAAAATGATAGATTTAATAATTCAACTATTTTGAGCATAAGCAGGACTTGTGTACCATTAAAGAACGAGAAATATTATTCATGTAAATTTAAGAACGACAGAAAATTCTTAACGTGTTTAGAAATAACGTGCATTGCAACCATATTCACCTTGTCACTACATATTGTAAGTGGGAATTGTCATCGTAATATTAAAAACCGTATTAGACCGGTAGCCAGAAAAAAATCGTATTATGATTTGCCACACGTCAAGACTCTGGGTCAAGTTACGTAGTAATATTTCTTGCACTAAAATGCAAGTATGGCGATCGTAAGATGTATTTACATTTTGTTTTTGCACTTTGGCTATCTGGGGACCCGATATTCCGTGTACATAGAGCTACTGTAGATTTCTGGAACTAAAATATGCCGGTTTAAGCCAAATTATCTTAGTCCAAAAGTTGATAGTTTTCGAAATACAGAGCGCCAAAGTTATTATTTTTCATTAGTTTTTCTTGGATAATTTTTTTAATAACTGCATTCTTTGCACGAAATTGGGTATTTTTAGCATAAGAGTTCGAAATCTGTTCTCATTTTTGTGGTAAATTTCAGAGGGCGCCACTTACAACATTTTTTACATTTAAAATGTCCTAATTTTGCTGTGCCTTCCTGTATGAAATTTTGATTTGAATATTTATATACTGCTTTTTCTCCAAAAGGTGTACTTAATAAATGTCGCTTCGAGCAACAGTTTCTGAGATAATTGGATTTTTGCTTTATCTTTAATTAAATAGACAAATTCGTCATTGCCTTCCTTCACACTTTGTCCAAGCTTAGGACTGGTTCACATTAATAATTGAGCGTGTTTAAAGGTCAACGACAATAACTAATTTATAGGCCAACGGGCAAACAACAGTAATAAATTTAAAGACCAAAGAGTCAACAACAGAAATAATGTAAAAATAAACTGACCAAGAGGATAAAGTGAAATTACCCACAAATCGATCCACAAAAATGTGTCCCAAGTTTTTGACGCCAACACAGCAATTAAAGATTGTGAATGAAAAAATTATGAATAAAATTACTAAATAATTTAAATGTATAATATTTGTTGCTATTTAAATAAATAAAAAATTATTTTTCTTCAACCGACAATAAAACTGGCATATTATTGAACTACTGCCAGACGCTTTTTACTGTCTCAACATTAAAAGCAACAGTTCTTTTGTTTTCACAACTATTTAGAGGTTGGTACCTCGATAATGTCATATTATGAATGTGACAGTAAAGTACCAACTTGATTCGTCGAGAATTAAACTAGCAATAAACGCTTGAAGAAAAAAATATATTTCACTTGGAGTTAAAAAATATAATTGTTTCGCTTAACTATTAAGCTCAACAAATATATTGTTTAACTCCTAGTAAAATAATCTATTATTAAACCAATTCAGAGGTATAGCAAATTTGAATTCCATAAAACGTGTTTTTAACATTGGCGCGGATTAAAGTGAAATGATTCAATTTAAAAAAACACTACCTTTTTGTTTTGCGATATGTTATTTATTGTAGTTTCTCTATTTATTGTAAAATGTTTACAAAATTGATCCACGTCAGCATGTAAAATACTATTTATGTTTAAAGAGCGTTACATCGTCGATTGAGAGGCATTAACTCACACTTGCGCTCGCAACACACAAGACTACTATTTATTAGGAGCAAAAATAAAAAAATCATAAACTGACAATTTTTTTCTGCTTATTTCGTTGTTATAATTGTCACGGAATATTTGATTTTAACCAAAAATTCGGGGAGCGAGCGTTTTTGTAATTTTATTACTTTAGAGCGGCAAAGTCACAGTCCTCGGGAAACATCAACTTTGCGTTGTTAAATGTAAGCACAAAGTGCCTACTTTCTATATCGGTTGTAAAAAAATATCATTTTTAGTGTGAATAACTCCATAATTTTTGTTTTACTACATGTTACTTTCTGTAGTTTCTTCTATTTGTTGTTAAATTAGGACAAAAATTAATCCACGCCAACATGTGAACAAATTACTTTATAGTGCAAGCTGTTGATGCAGGCTATGCAGGCTGATAGAGCTAACTTTAAAGTGAAATAATTCAAATTTACAAAAACACTACATTTTTGTTTCGCGATATGTAATTTATTATAGTTTCCTCTATTTGTTGTTAAATTTTCACAAATATAATACACGCCAGCATGTGAAAAATTACTTTTTAGTGCAAGTTCTTTATGCGGACTATGCAGGCTGATAGAGTAACTTCAAAGTGAAATAAATCAATTAAAAAAAACACTATATTTTTAACGTACGTTTGAATGGTTTAGGTTTAGACAATGTTATGTTTGAAATAATAACACTATTCTGGACCTCCATTGTCCATATTTTATTGTAATAGAATAAATATATCTTTAATAGCTTCAATTGTTTATCTGACTCAATTCCGTCTGGGCCGGACGGGCTGCCCCTATTTTTTGAAAAGTTGCGTATATTCACTCACTGTTCCTTTATCCATTTTATTTAGTAAATCCTTAAGCTCTGGAGTTTTCCTACTTGTTGGAAGTACTCTTATATAAACCCGTTACATAAGAGTGGTACAAGAAGACATATCTAATTATAGAGGAATTACGGTTCAGTCAACAATACCTAAGATTCTAGACCAGTTAGTTTCAAAAGTTTTAATGTGGAAATGCAAACGAGTGATATGTGAGGAACAGCATGGTTTTCTTAAAGGTAGATCTACTATCACAAACTTGATGACATTTATATACAAGTAAAATGTGTGTCTTGCGACATCTCGTGTTAAAATGGACACGTGTAAATAGTATAAACTAAGTAAATGCCAACAGTTAACTGTAAAGACTAGTGTGCGTTAAAGTGCACGGCGCCATCTAAGCGATGGTTTTAATGCTTAAAACAACACGTGAGTCGATAAAGCCAAGATAACTTGTACAGAAGCATACACGCACGAAAGAACACCTGATGCAGCATTTCGCTCTTATTATGAGCTCATCAGAGGTGAATACTCACGTGCGGTATACAACTGTACAAGACGGCGGTTGGTCTTTTAAACTCTCCTGGAGCAATGAATACAAGTAAAATGTGTGTCTTGCGACATCTCGTGTTAAAATGGACACGTGTAAATAGTATAAACTAAGTAAATGCCAACAGTTAACTGTAAAGACTAGTGTGCGTTAAAGTGCACGGTGCCATCTAAGCGATGGTTTTAATGCTTATATATTATATTTATACCGATTTTACAAAAGCCTTTGATCGGGTTAATCATTATGTTCTATTAAAGAAACTAGAAAGTCTAGGATTTAGTGACCTTGTTAATAGATGGTTAAGTAGTTTTTTGTGTGAACGTATACAACATGTAAAAATTGGTAATTTTTATACAAAGCTATACATGTGGCGTCTGGTGTTCCCCAAGGATCCCATTGTGGTCCAATTTTATTTTTTGCTCTTTATTAATGATTTAAGTAAAGTTCTTCTTTTTCTAATTGTTACTGATGATTTCAAATAATTTACTACAATTAAAAAATAACTTTGATCGAGTTCAACTTCAAAATGATCTTAATAACTTATGGGAATGGTGTTGTTCAAATTATGTTGAACTCAATTTTAAAAAGTGTTGTAGTATTTCGTTTAGGAGAAAAAAAAATAATTGAACCTAAATACTACCTTCATGGTTATGAGCTTCGTTCAGTATGTGAAATCAATGATCTAGGAGTTATATTTGATAATCGATTAACGTTCGTTCCTCATATTAATGATATCACAGCTAAAGCATTTAGGACACTAGGTTTTATTTATCGATTTTCTAAACCTTTTAGTATTGTTACTCTTAAAACTTTGTAATATCGTTGGTTAGAAGTCAACTTGAATATGCTTGTCAGATATGGTGTCCTAAATACAACAGTAATAGTTGCTTGCTCGAGAACTCGGTATTCCTCGTATAGAGTATAGTCATTCTCAAATGATATCATTAGTCAAATTGTACTCGCTTCATAATCGGAGAATATTTTTAGATTTGTGCTTCGGATACAAATTGATAAATGGGCTAACTGATAGTAGATTCTTACTGTCAAAAATAAATTTTAATTTCTGTTTCTTTAAGCCTAGTCGTGTTACTTCTAGACTGCTATTTAGATCTGACTTTTATTCAACAAACTATGGTGCTCATTATTGCATAATACGATTTATGAAATATTCTAACAAATTGGCGTTTGACCCTAATTTTGATCTTTTTTGCAATTGTTTATTTAGTTTTAAAAAGAAGTTATTACGTATTAATTTATCTATTTGTTCTAGTGTGTAAGCTACTTATTGCAACCATAATGTTCTTTCTCAATTCGTTGAAGAATATATTTTAGTTTAGGTATTACTCATTTAATTAATTACCTAGTTTAATTTGTGTGTTTGTTATATTATCTTTTATTTTGTATTTGGAAAAGGTATATACAGTAAATAAATTAAATAAATAAATAAACACAACGTTTTAATTGCTATTGAATCTGCAATTCAATAGCAATTGAAATGTGTTCAGAATAGTGTTATTATTTGACTACATTTTTGTTTCATGATGATGTGTTATTTATTGTAGTTTCTTCTATTTGTTGGTACATTTGCACAAAAATTAATCCATAATAACTTTTGCATCTGTGAAAATTTTACTAAAAAATTAATATCTCTAACTCTATAACTCCTAGCTATAGGGAATGTCAAGGGGAATGTTATACAAAGTGACACTAAAATTTAACGTAGAATCCGAAAATGCAATAATATATAGGGTGTTCCATTTCAAATAACGATGTTGATCGATTTCCGGTAGTGTCAGAAGAATGAAAATATTTTAGTTGAGTTTGCCCTATTGGTTTTTAGTCATTCTCCAAATTTTCAAATTTTTTCCATGTATACTTTTCCGTATACTACTAATGTATATTTTTATTTGAAAAACTTTACTATAGTTTCGACTTGTTAATATCTGCAGACGTCATGACTTCCATCATTATTTAATTTCATTAATATTTTTGATTTTGAAAGCGTCGCATTACTAAACATTTTACATCATATTACATACGATATCATAATGTAACACATTTTTTTGTATATCTACCTCTCTGAAAACATACCTAAGCTGTTCATGAAATAAAAACGTCTTCCGGAATTGGATCGTGTAACTGTAGTGCTAAAGTTTCGCCCACCATTGTAAAGGGTTTAATCAGTTCGGGAAGACGTAAACACGTTTCCAAGTCTGCCGTTGTTGAGTATGGTTTCAACACTGGTGACAAGATATACTGCCGTGTTAAGCAAAAAATCGGTAAATTAATTTTTTTTGTAGAATAAATTGGAACTGTGTATTGATTCCTAAAGTCTGTATACTATTGGCGCGGAGTAATAAATCATAATTGTTTGAAATAATTCTTTATTTTCTTGTGAAAGCGATACTTCCACGGTTAAGTAAAACCAATAAATTCTAACCAAAATACGATCATTGTGCCGCTCTTGCAGCATATCGACCCATCTAGGGTCTGAGAACAATAGTTTAATCTGTATAAACACGTTGCCATCAGCCCAGGTACTGACGAAACGAGAATCATAGCCGTAAATGTGGGTATTATACCAAGATACAAAAATAATAGTATATAATACGTAAGAAGTAAAATTTGTAATGTGATCTACTATACAAATAAAATAAATAACATATAAATAATATATGACATAAATATAAAATAAAATAGTAATGCAGATATCGTCAGTACATTTATTACAATTACAATTAATTTGCGGGGACAAGTAAGGATTGAAACAATAAAAGAAACCACATAATAATTCATATCAAGGTAGATTTTACTATTAAAATATTTTTATCTACTAAAAATATGATTTTCCAATCGTATCAGGTACCTACGCCACTGCAATACGGGAGATTCGATAATTCTGACAGGTTTATTACTCCGCTGAGTGTAGTTCTTTTTGGTGTAATAAAGCTAAAAGAGAACATGAGTCGATCTAGAGTTGAATCAATATTTTTAATTAGTCATTAAGTAGCTTAAAATATTTTTCTTTAAATGTTTACGCTTGAAAATGTAGATTGGCTTTTTGATTAGAACGGCAGTATACAGGGTTATAAACCCAACCCGTTCAGTAACTGTTTATTGGGTGTAATTTAGATACGCCTTTAAAACATTGTGGTTAAGTTTGGTTTCTTTTTTCTAAAATACTTTCAACTTCCTGTCACTTCCGATTTAACCGGAAGCTGTTGTCAACTTACTTATTATAAAACTTGAAAAAGTCTTAAATTTACATTTTTGTAATTTTTGCTTTCTACTTTTTACTTTTAGACAAGCTATTCAACATTCCTTGGCAATGGGGCACCCTGTAACTTTATGTGTTATCAAGTCCATATTACTGACCATTTTCGAAATAATTAGGTATTTTTCAAACGATGGAATTTATGCGGCTAAACTTTTCACCATATGATTTTTCTAACACACTTTTGTAAGTAGCCATTTCTTCATAGAAGTTCTTAGTCGGTAATATGAAATCTAAGCAAACATAATTAAGACCAAAATGTAGCAAATTAAGCGAATACTCTGATGGCGTTGGGAAAGAAATATAGTTTCATTTAAAATAATAAAGTTGAGGTTTATTTCCGGCATAACAGGAAGTGCTACAAGGTTTGAAATATTTTAGAAAGAGAAACCCCCTGTGGGAAACCATACAATAAACAAACCTTGATAATTCTCCTGTATAAGACAAGATCAATCACCCTGTACATTTATATGTACCTATTATACAAAAGTTCAACAACGCTAGGTAAGTAATAATGTGGATGTATAGTTTCAATTCGTAATGATTGTTACGCCACCTAATGGTGATTTTAGAAACTGCAACATGTTTCTTTTATTAATAAAAGCTTTCTCATAAAACTGGGATTATTACTTTCAGGTATATGGCTACCCATTCTTGTTAACGATTTCTTCGAGTAGTTAAAGCACAAACAAATATGTTTCTACGCAATTCATTAATTTTATAGTATTTTATTTAATCCATGGGTATATCATATACAGGGTGGTCCAAAATAGGTCGCAAACTACACTACTCTACTAAGCAAAAAAGTTATGAAAATTTTTCTTATATACTTTTGTTCAGTTAGGCTTACTTAAAGAGGCACGGCCCTGTAAAGTTTCAATTTACAATTGGTTTTTCTTATTATCTTGAGTTAAGGAAAAAATCTGACAAATTATATGGTAAAATACGGTAATATGATACTCAATTTAATAATCTTTAAAAAAAAAAGATCTTAAACAGTGGCGTAGATACCGGGGTAGCTGTGAGGTTGTTATTTAAAAAATTGTAAATTTTAAATTTTATTTATTACAGACAAAAAAGTGTTCTTTAAATTTTTCGTTAGTATAATATTTTTCGAAAAAATCGTTTTCTTAATGTCTGTTTTTTCGCATCAAAAATTATAATGGTAAAGTTGTCATTGAAAAAGAAGTGTAAAACTCAAAATTTTATTTTTTTATTTCATAAATTTATTTAAAAATAAATATTAACAATAAAAAAAATTACAACAATTAATATTACATTTACATCTTACAAGAGATGCTCAAAATATCACCCTTGTAACTCCACACATGCCATGATTTTGAACTTTTTATCAACATTTATGTTATAAAAATACAACTACGGTCATAAAAACAATTGCAGTTGTTTAATTCAGAAAGCCTCCTATTATTTATTTAAAATTTGTATTTTGCTTTTAAATCAAACGAAAAACAGACAATAAAATAAAACGATTTTTCTCGAAAAATATTACATTAACAAAAATTGAAAGAACACTTTTTGTCTGTAATAAAGTGCTTATTCCAAATTTCGTACAGGGTGATCGAAATTTCTAAGATTGATATTTTTTTAATAATATCCTTACAGTTACCCCGGTATCTAAGCTACTGCTTAATATATTTTTTGAAAACTTTAATAAATTGTCTATCATATTAACGTATTTTACCATATAAATTTTCAGATTTTTCTTTAAGTCATTTCTGAAATAATAAGAAAAACCAATTTTAATTGAAACTTTACAGGGCTGTACCTCCTTAAGTAAGCCCAACTGAACAAAAGTTTATAAGAAAAAAAAAACTTTTATGCTTAGTAGCGTAGTATAGTTTGCGACCTATTTTTTGAACCACCCTGTAGTTACCACCACATACTGTTTTTAAGAGCGCGTGAAATTCAAGAACGTTTTCTTTTATTTAAAATATTAAGAAACTAGTTATATTTATTATTGAATATAGATAGTCATAATTAAAATTGAATTTAATGATGTGTAGGTCGTCATGATCAATTGTTCTGTCTGCCATTTTTCTATATATAGCTTCACGACTTCCGGTAGTGTGCCAAGGTCTTTTGACGTCTATTTAAACATATAAACATTATTATACTTATTTTTTTTGTATGAGTTTAAAAAATGGTTACGTGAAAGTCAACACGCACATAATATTTAATTGATACTTGTTAACAATCGTATTGATTTATACATGTGCAAAAACTTCAAATTGAAATAAGGACTTTTTACGTTTTATTATTATTTTACAGGGTTTAGTACGATTGAAAAATTCAAAAAAATTCTGACGATAAATCTGATACGTTAATATAAAACAGCTTTAATATTAACAATATTTAGAACTGAAATATTTTGAATGTAACCTTTTTTCCGTTACGTACCTTTTACTCAATTATTTCCCTGAATTAGAAACGAACTAAAGGCGATAATAGAAAAGCAAATGCAAAGATCTTCCCAGTTTTCTTATGAAAAATTTTAATTTTTTTATATGTTGTAGTGGCTAGTTTGTGGGATACTGAAACCCACAGGTGTTGTTTTAAGAAAATATTTTGTTTTGTGATCAAAAACCATTTACGAACCCCCAAGAGTTTATTTATACCACTGACATTCAATATATTATTATTTTTTTTATATCAATCTTCAAAATAATACAAATTACAATCTAACAAATTAATAAGAGCGTAAATGTTTGTAATTTTAGTTCTCAAGAACATTTTGTACCATTTTGTGGTAAAATCAAATCACTAAGAACTCGACTATTTCTTTATAGAAAAAATGTTAAAACAAAGTCACAGACACGTTTAAAAAAACTAGTTTCAGGTTTTACCGTTTCCTGGCGCTATTTTACAGGGAGAAATTACATGTTTTCGAAGCACTAGAATAACTCCCTTATATGCAATTGAAATATTCTAAAACATTATTTTTCACATTCTACAATATTCTTATATATCGATTATAAATTGGGAAGGATTTCACTATTTCGGCACAAAAACTGCAAAAATATTCTTATTTTCAAAACATAATCATAACAAATCAGAAAAGATACGCCAACGTTGGGTAACAAATCGGTATCTATGATACTGAAATCCAAAATTATTTTTATTAAAAACTGTACTGTTGACAGTGGCGCCCGTGACATAGGAATTTTACATGGGAATTGGATGGCACAGAAGACTCTTAAATTTACTCTACAACATCCACATCAATGATATAACTCAGAAGTTACGTATCTGCCTGCCTGTCTGTGGTGTATGTTCAGTTTCTTATATGATAAAACATTGGCAACTAGATGCCATACATTCTGTGTTTGGCTGGTGCACCTATCATAAATAAAACATGCACACTAAGAAACCAGTAAATTTCGTATTATCACATATACAGGGTGTTTCATTAATCAGTACAGAAAATGAAACTGGAGATTCCTTGCAAAATTTAAAGGGGTTTAACATAAAAAATTTCTTTAAAGCCGCCCTGAAGAGTTAGACAATCTGTAGCAATGCTAGGTAGCGTTAACGGAAATTTGTTCAAAAGAATAAGAGCCTGTATTCAAGAAAATGGTGCCCATTTTGAACACTCTCTGAAATAATATTGTTAATTTAAATTAAAAATGATAGTTAATAATAATATTGTTATTTATGCCAACTTGCATACGCAACTTATTAATTAAAAAATTCTGCAAGTTCGCTTAATTTATTTTTTGGTGAAAAAGTATTGAGTTTACGTGAAATTTTAAGAGACAAAAAAGTTTTTAATTGAATTGGCCCTCAAAATCTGAATTTTAAAATTGAAAAAAAAAAATTAGTTAAAAAGTTCTGGTAAAAAAACTCTAAGGGGTAGTAAGGTGACCCTTGCAGAGAACAAGGTGAATAAAATTATGAAATTATGGAGGCTTCTTGGTAGTAGTATTTGAATGTTTAGATTTCTTTTTATTTTAAGTCATTTCAGAAAAAATCGATTAATGTGAATTTTTTACACATCTTTAAGGGGCTGTAACTCTTCAGGGAGGCTTTAAGGAAATTTTTTTATGTTAAACCCCCTTTAAATTTTGCAAGGAATCTCCAGTTTCATTTTCTGTACTGATTAATGAAACACCCTGTATAAAAATATATTTGAGGCTTTAACCAACTGAGCTAATCTGCCTCTTCCATATCTGTATTATATATACAGGGTGTCTATTTAGTGCGATATTGGACAATATCTCGTTTCAGGGCGATGCCAGAAAAAAAAGTTAAATGCAAAGTTGTTTGATGTTTCGAAGTGCATAACCCAAAGTAGTTCAGTATATACGTGTGTGATACCAGACAAAATTTTGTTATTTTCAATGGAACACCCGGTGTATTTTTAGATCTTTAAATTCCTTGTACATTTTTAAATTAAATTGGTGTATCATGTCTTATACCTAAAGTCAATAGTTTTGTGATTATTAATTTTTTTCGAAAAATTTTGACAAATAGATGACCTAACATTTTAATTTATTACACTACCAATTGTAGTGCTAGGAGGTTAGTTTTGGCCAACACAAGAACGAATGAACATCCTTTAAGGCCTCGTTTAAAGTAATCCCAATTTTTTGTACAGGTTCTTCGTTATTCACATTTAAATTTGCGCAATTTTAAACATCCATAACTTTCTTATTTCCAACGGAACTACTATCAATTATTTATGTTATTCGATGAAAAATATTATTTTCTACTAGTTTTCCATAGCATTCCCTATTCTAAAATGAATATTGACAAAGATATTAAATAAAATGTAAACGTAATGCTGTTTTCAACATTTAATTTCTATAAATTTTACTCGGTTTGTCCATGAATCATACACTTTTTATTAAGCGGTTTAATAAAATAACATGAAAAAAAATAACAAACCAATTTTATTAAACAAGTAGGTAACAACTAAATTTAAAAATTAAATAATAACCAACAGAAATTCTAAAATTGGGAATAATAACACTAAACATAATGTTCAATGCGTCCACCCTGGTGTTCTACATAGAAATAAAATTCTCTAACCACAGAAGTGCTTACTCTTTCTAGCATCTCCCTATTTTCTCTAATATTATTTAAAACGTTTCTAATTCGTTGCTGCATATTTTCACGAGTTTTAGAAGGTGTTTGACTCGTTTTTTACAAATCCCCCATAAAAAGTTTCGTAAGGTTTGGAGATCTTGCAGGCCAAGAAACTGGTCCCCATCTACCAATCCATTTGTCAGGGAAAACGTAAATTTAAATATTCCCTAAACCGGTGACTAAAATGGTGTTGTAGCCACTTTCTCCTGAAAACTTCAAGTGGTAATTGGTCGATATTATCTTCCAATTCATATTGCAAAAATGTAAAAAGTTGTCTCCATTTACCGTCCCGTTGAAGAAATAAGACCCGATAAGTCTTCTTCCAATGATACCTCCCCATACATTAAGTGACCATCAATGTTGATGATCCAGTGGTATTAGGTGTCTTAGATTTTCATCCGCATAATAATGGAAGTTATGTCGGTTTACGTACACTTTTTATCAAATGTAGCTTCGTCTGTGAAAAGCACAAAATCAAAATAGTTCTGTTGTTCTTGGATCCTATTTAATGCCCAAAGACAAAAAATACGGCGATTAATAAAATCTTGGTTAATTAAATCTTGCACTAGCTGTACATGATATGGGTGAAATTTGGCTTTCCGTATAATTTTATTGACGATGGATATTCCCATAACATCTAATTCCCGCGCAATTTGCCTACATGAAACACGAGGATTTTCTACTAGGGTCTGCATAACAGTCATTTGATTTTTTCACTTGCTGCTAATTTTCTCTTTCCAAATTTTTCATAATTTACGTTTCCAGTTCTTTCAAATCTTTCTTTAAGCCTTTCAAATGCCAAACAATTTGGATGACGTTCCGTCTGAGGAAATATTTGTGCGTAAATTCTACTTGCTATTAAACAATTTTCGTCACTTGCGCCCAAACAGTAAGTCATTTTTATCATTTCGTCTTTCGAAAAATTCATTTTGATTATAAGTATAATGGCCAACCGAGTAAAACTTATTGGAATTAAATGTTGAAAACAGCATTATTTTACATTTTATTTAATGTCTTTGTCAATATTCATTTTAGGAATAGGGAATGTTATGGAGAACTAGTAGAAAATAATATTTTCATCGAATAACATAAATAGTTGATAGTAGTTCCGTTGGAAATAAGAACGTAATGGATGTTCAAAATTACGTAAACTTAAATGTGAATAACGAAGACCCTGTATAAAAATTGGGATTATTTTGAACGAGGCTTTAAAGGATGTTCATTCGTTCTTGTGTAGGCCACATCGTAGGTATACGACATGATACACCAATTTAATTTAAAAATGTACAAGGAATTTAAAGATCTAAAAATATACGAGGTGTTCCATTGAAAATAACAAAGTATCGCACTTATGGAGTACCCCGTATACTAAACTAATTTTAGGTTATGCACTTCAAAACGTTAAACAACTTTGCATTTAAGTTTTTTTTCTGGCAACACCCTGAAACCAGATATCGTCCGATATCGCACTAAATGGACACCCTGTATAAGTCAGAAGTTACAGAACTACGTGCTTGCCTGTGGTGTGTTCAGTTTATTATACTATATTATACTTCACACAACATTGGCAACTAGATGCCATATATTTTGTGTATGACTGGCCCTCTTAGAGTAAATTTTAAACGGTTTTAAATATTTTAAGTGCTCGCTTAGGGTTTTTAATATGTAATTTTGAAGTCTATGTAAAAGAATTAAATTGAAGGGGAAACGCAAAACATGAGAATTTACATTTTGCTGGTGGGATAATAATCTTGCTATTAATATTGCTACTTCATGTTAAATAATTGCATACAAAGTACTTAATTTAAAATCGAACAGATTTGTTTTAATGTAATTTTCAGTTTTAATGTAAAAAAATTTCTCTCATAGAAAACCAATCTAGATATTACAGCTATAAAGCATCAGACGTAATCGAAAATTTATTGAAATCGTTTTTTTTTAATTTCCACTTTGAGAGTACATCAATTTTCTATTAATTTTCAATTTACTAGTTTTGTTCAACTTACTCGTTTCACTGCAACGATTAGCTACAAGAACTAAATTAATTTATTGAAAATGGAAGATATTTTTTGTATTTTGTATTTATTTGGGTGGTGTGTGAAATTGCAGCTTTTGCAGGATTCGTAATTAATTTTAGCATAGGTACGTATGGATCAATACACACATACATTCACCATCTAATCTAATCATTTAGTTAACGTTTCCAATCTAAAGGTTAAATGTTAATATCCTTAAGGCAATTCATGTGTTTTTGAGTAAAACATAAATAACTTCAAAACTACGTTAGAATTCCACTTTGTATGAGCAGTTTTATTTTTATGAAAAATTTTCATATTAACTTTTCACCACTACACGCAGGCAGAATAAATACATAATAAATTGCTGAAAATACTTTTAAGCATATGATATTTACGTTACATTTTTCGAATCGTACGCTATTACCTATTTAACTAAATTCACTTACAACTAATTTATTGGAAGAATCTTCATTTTTACAATATTTAAATTATAAATTTTCTTATTGTTGTTAAATTTTCCCCCTTTTTTAATGTATTGAAATAAATGGTTGCTTAGTAAATGTAAATCTAGTTCTGTAACGAAAGTACTTACACTATTAGATATTGATCCGATTAACGCGCCATTTCCTTATGGAAGCGTTTTAATCAGTTTAAGGAAATGCAAAATCTCTTACATTCAGTAACATATTTATACTCGTATATATATTTACTACACATAATTCATAATTGATACATTAAATACTGAATTATACAGGACGATTAAGTTTGGTGTTCGCGACCTTTATTTTTTTATTTTAAGGTGTTAGTACTATAAACTATGTATATTTGTTAATGGCGTGTTAAACCACATTGGATGAGCTACATAAGTCAGAATTATATTGTATAGTATGCCAAAGTTACGATAGTCAACTATTTTTTTCAAATGACACCCTGCATTTTTGTACGACATTTTTTCAGTATATACAACTGAGTAAAAAAATATACAATCGTATAATACATTTTTTAAACAAAATAACATAGGGTAATTAATGTATCTCCTCTCTTATTTTACTACAATTAGGATAAGCCAACTACTCGGCTAACTATAAAAACAATTTAAGGCTGTTCTCTCAGGAGCTATAAAGTTTATGTAAATTTATCTCGCTTATTTTTAGAAATGTATTCCTGATTTTGCAACAAACATATAGCTAACATTATTATTTATGTCGTGCAGGAGCTATTTTTTTTATTTTCAAATAACAGAAAAATGGATTTCCTTATAAACCCAAATTTCGACTCCTGCGCGACATAGATAATAATTTTCTGACAACCCTACTTTTTTAATTTTTACTTAAATATCAATGAGAAAAATTAACATTAAGTAAACGATAAATACTGAAAACTCTTGGAGAATTGTGAAATTAATGTACTCGCGAGCGAATTTTCTGAGCGCAACAGGCCAGACTTGGAAGCTGATTAATATTAATAGATAAATAATATATTGTTGAATTGTTGATGTCAATTTTTTTGTACATGACGTGCATTTTAACAGTTTTAGAAACAGAAAAACAACAAATAGCTATTTATGTAACAAGAAATAAAATAGTGAACCACCTACTAGAAATCTTAAAGAACAGAAACAGCCTTAAAGCTTTCCATTTTTAATTTTGTTTTTTTAATGTTTACTAAACTCGAAAACTTGAGAAATAGAAAGCTAAGCTAAAAAGATTAACACAACAAACTTTATTAACTATAAGAAGAACACATAAATCATATCAGTGTTTGAAAAGTTCAAAATCAGCTCCGTTAGCATTCATTGGGTACTTGCACGAAAAATCGCTTTTAGATCTAAACGTACACAATCGGTACGAATTTTTGTATTCAAGTCTTCTACGTCACGCAGTGGTAAAAATTTTTCTTTTAAATATGGTCGAAGGAAAAAATCAATGTGGGTAAGGTCGGAGGATTCAGGAGATCATTTAACCCCTTCACTCCGATTTCCTATTCACCTATTTGGATAAAGATATTTACATGATCCTCGCATTATGTGGCGGTGCACCATCTTGTTGAAAAATGACATTTTGCATAAACCGCTCTTCGTAAACACGTATGGAGTGTGAAAACAAATTATCGACCCAAATAGCTCTAATTGTTATTTGGCACAATCCTAAATATCAATTATTTTTATGGCTAACTGATCCTAATAGTAAAATCAGATTAAGAAGAATATCTAATTATTTTATGCCATTTTCCTCAAAAATGCATAATGCAACTGTATAATTGTTTTTGGCCTCCTGAACTGTAAAGCACATTTTTCAGTTGTTCATACTTGTCTTGAAACTTTTTACACACAATGCGGTAAAGTAAGGCTACTTTGCGGTAACTAGTAGCTGATTTATATTTTATTTGGGACCGTTTTAAAAACAAACTAAGTATAAAATCCGATAAATTGATTTTTAAAAAATTTACTCTACATCATACTTGGCACGATAATGTACAGGATAAGGGCGCATTTAATTTTTTATTAATGATGATATTGATGGCGCCATTTATACGTCAGTTAAACAAATTAACTGACACAAATTAGGTGGTGTATCTCAAAATGGTTAAACAGCCAGGTCTACTTAAAATCAGTAGTAATAATTTTGTTCTTTTTTTTACTTTTTGATGATGATCGTCGACCAAAAAATATTATACAAATTTCGTGTGTAAAGTGATTTTACGGCGCTTCAGATAATAACAAGATAACTATTACGTTGTTGTATGTAGAAAAATATCCCTTACAAGAATCCATCAAAGAATTTACAAGGTGTCATTTGGAAAAAAAAGTTGACTATCGTAACTTTGACATACGCCAATATAATTATGACTTATGTAGCTCATCTAATGTGGTTCAAAAACAAATATATATGGTTTATAGTACTTTCTCCTTAAAATGAAAAAATAAAAAGCCGCGAACACCAAACTGAACATTTTATAAATGAGATACGACAATATCAAATTCGAAAAAATCGCCCTACTTCTTAGTAGTAGTATAATTAATTTGAGTTTTGAGTTCGGATGCTTATATGAAACACAAGATATCTCAAAACTGCTAGTCCTTTTTGTTGAAATTTAACATTTTGATGTTTTTTGCCATAAAATCGGAGGATTTTGTTCACAATTCGAATATCAAAAAACAATTTTTATTTTATTGTTTGCAAAATATTTACACATACAAGGTGTTTCATTTGGGAAACGGGCATACGTTAACTGCAGGTACAGGGCATCTAGGTGATTCTAAAATACCCCATATGATTTAGCGCTCTTTATAAACGAAATACAGAGTGTTTTATGTATTTAGTCCATTTCTTTAATGGCTTATAACTTATGATCCGCCTTGTATATATTTTTTAATATTTGGGCTGCACATTTTTCATAACATGATCAATCCATTAAGATATTTATGAAAAAAAAATCCCGTCTTCACAAAATATTTACAAATTTGATGAAATTAAATTACTAAACACTACTGAAAAACTGAAATGCTCTGCTACTTGATTTTTAACGTGTACGCGATTTCTGGCCGCTAGTGTACAGGCAAAACAATATTTAACGAAATAAAATCTAAAAAACGTGAGTTGAAATTTAAAATAATTAATATATTTATATGTTTTGTAAAATCAAACTCAGAACATACTTTCTGAATACTCAGTATGCTTTACAAATTCCATCTATCGACATTGTGTTCGTCATTCCCTTCTTGGTTCTGCTTTTGACGTTTTGCTAAACATGCTGTTGGCTTCTTCAGAAGTTACTCTAAAGACTGATGTTGTTGTCTTCTACTCCTCATTATACACGGTGTCCCATTTATTGCGGCCATTAGACCTTTATAAAGATTAAATCAATTTGATCATTTGCAAGTTTGTAGATTTACATGAAAAACTATGCTCTTTCAAATAAAAATAATATGGTGATTGTACAGCTTTCGGTTATACCCGAAGTTGACAATCACTTCGTTATTTAAACGAAACACCCTATATATTATTTAAATTCTATATTCAGCATAAAATTCTGTAAACGATGATACATACTTGCCTATTCCAAGTCTAACCATTTTGAGTTATTCAATTTTTTCTAAATTTTTAGTCAGATACTATTTTAATCAGATACTTGAAATTTAAATCGTTTGTTGTACAGGGTGTTTCAAAATTACATATTATTAAAAATAATATATTTTAAACTCGAAAAACTTATTTATTTTAAATAGAACACCCTGTATATGTTTATGTCATATACTCAGAAAATTATTCTGCATCTATGTGCATTAGCGTTCCCTATCTCTTGTCAATTTAGAGGAGATTAAAATTAAAGTTGTAAACGTTTACATGATATTATTTTGTTCCTTAATATTAATCTGATTGCAAACTACGATTTTTGTATAAACAAATGGCATTTTTTCATATGAGTGGAATTGTTGGTCAAAAAATTTTACAGCACTCAACTCGCATGAAAGCTGCATAGGCCACTGCTTCATAAGGTCTTCTACTATTCTTCTGGCCAATGCTGGTGATCTATTGACTATTAAAAGACACGAGGGTTGAAAGTCTTCATTCATAGCGGAAGGACACATTGAAGACTCCTAAATAACATATTGAAACCGATCATCTGCAACGATATCGTAGCAACAAACGCTTGTGTCCTCATCGGCACTTTAAAATTATAACATTAGTGCAGCAGAAGTGTCACCCAACGTGAAGCTAATGAAGAAGTGTTCCAATTTGACTATCAACATTCATTACAATAAATAAGTTGTTCAAATTTTGTAGGAATATACGTTTAATTACATTTTTACGTTTTTTTTTTCCAAATTAAAAAAAATTTGCATGTAACATGTAACAGAAATCATGAGATATTGTGGGATCGTTACAAAAAAATCATGCGTTTTGTCACTGATTGCATAAATAGCTTTACACAACATTACTTCTATAATACTTCTATCTTCTATTCTTCATAAATAAAGTTAAGTCTCGCGTTGAAAATAAATACATAATATATTTGGTATAAAAGTAGAGAATGAGGCGATGTCTTTTAATATTTGTTTTCATTTTGTACACCAGTTTGTTGTTATGTAATTCAGGTACGCCTAGGGTCAACGAAGAAGCCCATTCACCGACGTTTTAAACACAAAGAACAAACAAAATATGTGAATGTAATAATCGTATTATTGATTGAAACATTTCTTTCAGTTGCTTTCCTCAAGGTAAGATACAGCAATCATATTTGATATTGCTTCATACTAAATTATTTCTTAGATACAATAAACTATCAAAATTAATATAAAAATAATCATTGTAATTGCGTAATTAAGAACAATAAAAATGCAACAAATTAAATCGCACTGTTTCCCACTAATTAATGACACAGATGATCAAAAGATTTATAATAAACATGTGATCAAAATAAGTACACACGCATATATAAGTACATATGTAAAATTTGCTTAAACTTTATATGTATGTTGAAACTATTTTTATTTTAAAAATTCCATTCTTTTAATTACTAATGGGTATTGAGGAATCAGACTTGATTGAAAAGAAACAAATTTTGGTTCAAACTGTGGACGAACATTCATTGAATATGGTGGTAGTTTTACCATACTACAATTTCAAGAATTTAATTTTAATTTTTATGTTTATAACATTGCGCCATCGCATTGTCAAAAGTATTTTCATTAGTTCAATGCTTATTCTTCGTAACAATGAAGTGCCCATTACCCACAGTCTTTTAATAATATTGTAGATACATCTTCTATAAGTTAGTGATTCGTTTTATTGGGACTAGTATTTACCCAAGCTACTTTTTTTAATACAACGGTAGTGGTTTTACGGTGTATGCATACTGAATAGTTTTTATTATTTAGCACGTTATGTATCGGTATTGCATTTCTGTATCCTTGTAATGGGTGAATAACCTTAGCAGTACGAATTATTTGATATTACGTGACTATTTTTCATATGATAATATAAAAGGGATTCGTATTCATGATTCACAATTATGACTCACAATCTTATAAGTGTGCACAAGGTCAATCTGTTTAAAATTAACAAAATAGAAAAAGCGACAGCGAAATTAACATTTATTAAAATAATTATGTTAGACCTGCTAATTTTTACCAACATTTTACCCAGTGGATTATTCTAATTTAAATTATGTTTTTTGACGCTCGAAAAGGATTGCTGAATGAATTCAAATATTTAATAAAAAAATTCTTTTGAAGTTAAAGAATAAATTTTCATTTAACTCCATCACCATTTACTGACCGATTTAAAATTTGTATTTAGTTTCATGAACTGTAACGGGTTGCTAGTTTAATCGATGTTTTTATACTTGAAATCAAAGTTAAATGTGAAATAAATCACTGGCCAATTGGAAACTCTAAAGGCTGATTTATTGGTAACTTTTGAGGGTCCTTCCTATAAATGGCTCTTGATCCGTGAGCTTAACTGCTTTAACATTATACACCAATTAAATTTAACTATCTCCCTAAAGTTAGCAATATTGAGTTAAATGTTAATCGCGGGTTAAACAAATATATTGATATTATTTATAATCTACAACTTTATTAATTTAAACTTGGTTTGATGTTTGAGAAAACTATAATTGAAATTTACACTCAGTTCTGAACTATTTGGGTGTTTTTGCCTTCAAGAAACTTGCATGAGTTTTTTTTTATTTACTCAAAAATACTGAAATAATTGGTAATATGTATTATTATTTGCTTATTTACTTTTGATGATTTTTCACCAGCAATTATTTTATTTTGTGTCTACTGATTTTCGTATTCTTATATCCATACATGTACAGGTAGGCGTAATTAATTCATTATGTATTAGCTCACATCAACATGCTATAAAAACATAGTGACATCAATTATCATACAATTTAAAAAGAAATTGTATTTTAACTTTAACTCTTTTTGTAATTAATGTGATTTATCTTGAAGTTGTAAGTCGGAAGAGATTAAACTGTATATTTATATTTTTTAAAACTTATTTAACGTACCTATGCGCCGTTTTATTTCGAACATGTGGATGTTATTATATAAGTAGTATGAGCTCAGGTCGTGGCTTGTTCTATAATTAGAGTTTCTTCATGTATGATTTTATACGTTTCTGTTTTAATACCTTGCCACCATTTAAATAAATTGTTTTGTAATATATCAGATTTGTGGTTTTGTCAATTTTCATTTCCTTAAACTTAATTATAAGAATTGTATTCACTTTTTTAGTAGTTATTTCTAGTAATGTTTGTGATGGTGGTATTTACTTTTTCGAGATATGTCAGGAAGAATATTTTGACAATCAAACACTTGTTCAGTAATGATTGTGAACTGTATTCTAGGATTTTAAATGAAACTCGGAGAAATATATTGACTTATGTTTATGCAAGTCTTATTTTATTTATATGCTTATATTTTTTAGATGTTTTATATATCATTCATAAGAATTTTATAGAAAAATACTAAATACCCATTTGCTAATTAGAAATATCACTATCAATAATTACATTTACGTTTAAATTTTTGTAGGCATCATAACCAAAGACAGGAGAATAACGGTATTTCTACCATTATCTCCTAAAGAAGAACATTTCCTTCTATAATAAATTTTCAACGAAATATATGAAAAGGTTATTAGAAACAGTGCATAGTATTTACACAGTGATTCGGACCCATGTGAAGTTAGCCATAAAAATGAATTTTTCTGTAACGCTATGTAAATATTATCTCACGTTGAATAACTGCGATCGATTTCTCGGAAACTAGACGTCTGATCATTCTGAAAACTTTGTCACATGCTAATGTCAACAGGGCCAACTCGGCTAAAATATTTTCAAGATGGTGGCACTTCCTGTTATACCGGAAGTAACTATCAACTTTGTTGTTTTAAATAGAACACCCTATATATTCTTGCATTTTTAGATTCTACGACAAATTTTGAACATTTTCGATGTATAACGTTCTATACCTAAGTCTAGGCTTATTCAAGATTTTATGTCAAAAATGACATTTGCAGGTCAACACAGAAGTATCAATTTTACCCATACGGGAACTCGTATTATTTAATTTGAATTGACTTCTTTGTAGAGGAAGAATTACTTTAACAGATTCTTCATGCCATTGTGATAAATATTAATACAGGGTGGTCAAACAAGGAAGGTAAAAATCTCATCAAAAATCGATTTTTTTTAATGGAAACGCCTTATTTTTATAATCTTATCTCGTTTATCATAAAAATAACAGTGACTTCATGTAAGGTAGTTTATTCCAAAAATTATTCAACGTGGGGCACCCTGTATTGACTTAAATGTTTATAACTGTTGAAACAACAATTAATCAACACAAATAATTTTTATTTTGCAATTTGTTTATAAAAAATTGTTTAAACAAATTTGCAAAGTACAAGTTACCCCTATCCAACTTTAAGAGCTTCTTTAATAGTGATCGCGTGAATTAATTATTACGCAAATTTTGTAATAAATAGTTCTTATAGTTATAAACAATAAATCAAAGAATAAAAATGCTAATATTTTTTAAAACGAAAATATTTGATCTCAAAGTGGTGGTTACGCGCAAATTAAGTACAAACGTAGTGGACGTTCGAAGGTGAATTTAAACGTGTTGGCGTGGATCAGTTTTTAAGTAAATTCAGCAATAAATAGTTTTTATAATTATAAACAACATATCAAAGAATTAAAATGCTAATATTATTTAAATGGAAAATATTTTATTTCAAAGTAATGGCTACGCGCGAAGTACTTAAAGTATATTCGAGGTGAATTTGAAGGTGTTGGCGTGGATTAATTTTTGGCCCATTCAGCAATAAATAGTTTTTATAATTACAAAGAACATATCAAGAATAAAAATGTTAATATTTTTTAAATCGAAAATATACATTCTTAAAATTGATCTACGCCAACACGATCAAATTCACCTTCGAATGTACTCTAACTAACGCGACACTATAGAACCAGCTCTTAAAGTTCGATAGGGGTAAGTGTACTTTTCAAGCTTGTTTAAAGAATTTTTTATAAACAAATGTTAAAATAAGAATTATTTGTGTTGATTAATTGTTGTGTTAGTAGTTCTAAATATTTAACTCATTCTAGATAATATTTACATAGCGTTACAGAAAAAAATATTTTTACGGCTGGATTTATGGCTAACTTCACATGGGTGCGATTCGGAGGATAGTGTTCAGGGAACCAAAGTAAACAAAAACAGTCGAATAAACATACGATCAAATATCAACCGTTACTGTGATATTATTAAAAATTTTTTTACCGCAGCCATTATCGACAATTTTGCAAGTTAGAAAATCCGCCGGGAACATTAAGTTTCCATTTTTTAATTGCAAAAGTGAGATTTGTTAAAATTCCTTAGATTGTGCGTAGTATTAATTTATAATTTTCTGATTGTCGAGGAAAGTTTGACATAAATAGGAGAATTCAAACTCATGCATCTCTTAACATAGAAATAAAACTTTTTTTTAGTTTATCTTCATGCAAACCTAACTGTAAACACAATAAGTTTTATTTTTTATACTTTTACAATAATCAAATTTCAACCTACATGATGCTTTTTAAGTTAGGTGTGGCTGTTGAATCTCTGTTGACTATATATGGACATGAATGTTAACAAAACCTAATAAAATGAAGCATTACAAATGTCTTATTATTGTTAATTCGTTAACAAAAATCAATTAATATTGTGAAGAAACATCATCGAATAATAAACACATTTATGATTCGTATAGTATAATTTAACCTACTAGTACCGAGGTGCCCTTCTACTTACATAAGTACCGACCCGTGGTCTCGTAGATCACTTAAGTGTAATTACTCAGAACTAAATTATTTTTCCTTAAATCTACTTTAATTAAATTACAATGTGTCCATTCATTAATAAAATAAAACGTATTTTTTTCAAATATTTTTATTAATTAAAATTAACATATTTGGCTAATTTTTTGGTAAAAAAATTCTTTTACTGAAATATCTTAAATTTATAACTTTACTTAGAAACAATATTCATGATATATGTAAACTATAAAAGTATCAAAACTTAAAGTATAAGGCTTTTCGTAAAAACTACACGAGGCACAAAGATTCAAGTTTTCAAGTTACCAGTAGTCTTTGCATACAGGTTTGCTACATTGAAGACAGACATGTTTCTTACATGAATCACATTTGTAAGCTGTTTTACGTCTTAGTTTTGATGGACAAATATGACACAGTTTTCTTGGTTGGGTACCTTCATTTTCTGCAACTGGGGTTTGATTTCCGAGTAAGTCAGCCCCAAGAACAGTTTTGATGGACATCTTTAGTTGTCGTGGTAGGTGGACATTCTGTGCACGTCTTTGTAGGTGGGGAACAACCAGAGCTCTTGTCAATAATTTTAAAAAGCAAGATCGTTCTATTATTTTTGCAGAGTGCACATTGTATAAAATACCTGCATTGATGGCACTTAGGTCCAATATACGAAAAAAGATCGCCATCGACCAACGCCTTGTTCTTCGACTACTACAATAAATTGCACATTTTTTATCGACTTCATCTACGCCTCCTTTTGTCGAGTTGTAATAGGATATTATTTCAGGCTTATTGACAACTGAATCAGTACACTCGGTGTGATGCATAGATGAAACTAGAAGAACAGCTTTATTCTTTTTAGGTACATAAGAAATAAGTGTAACATCTTTAGTGAAACCATACAAAGCAGACTAGGTCTCACGGGTTTTACTTGGCAAAAATTCGGGAGGTATTTCGCGCTTATTTTTTTTTCAAAGTGCCAACATATGTAAGCCCTCTCTTTCTCAGTTCTTCAACACATTGCAAAGAACTGTACCAATTATCTGCAGTTATGTTTCGATTAGTCGCAATACACACTGCGTAGGTACTTGAAATTTGTTTTCTTCTTCGGAGAGACCCTTTCCATCAGATCCTTTTCCAGCATAAATATAACCATTGTAAAAATAAAACGTGTCTGAATCGCAGATGGCTTGGACTTTCAAACCATACTTTGCAGGTTTTTGAGGCATGTATATGATGAGATGGGAGCGACCACGAAATGCAACAAGCATCTCATCAATAGGTGCATTCACACCAAGATTACAATTATTCTTACAATTCTTAACAAACTCGTTGAACACGAAAGATATTGCTGCGGTTTTATCATCTGCAAGTCTTTCATGTCTTGCATTAGGGTTATCAAATCGTAAACTGTTCAAAAGGTACAAAAATCGGTTTTTTGACAAGATGCATCTAAAAATCTCACATCCAGTACCATCAGTTGCAAACAAATGATCACAATCCTCGTGATTTGACTTGAACACAGCTGAATACAATAAAAGTCTTAAAAAGCAGTGAGTTCAATTTCATCTGTATCATGTAATTCGATAGTATTTTTGAATCGTTCCCTCTCTTTCTGCAACTTCGCGTTAGTCCAAGTAATTATTTCTTGAATAATTTTCTTATCGAAAAACTTACTCCATATGCTGTAAGGATCTTTTGGATCGGCTTCGGTGAGCCTACTAGAAGATACTGCAGATGCGTTTACAATGTTGTGCCGAAGTGTCCTCACGTTGCTGCTGATAATCGGACATTGGCTCCATTTGAATTTGTTTTTCCCATAAAAATATCTTGACTCATCAGCCCTAGGTTCATGTTCTTGATCTGATCCATCGGTGTCCGAAGCTTCCTGTTCAGTGTCAGTATTGAAGTCACTTTCTGATCTCAAAATTGGGATCTATGGGATCAGAATCCGAATGAATTTCGTTCAACCATTCTGTCACAACCTCATCGAACTTGCTGTCTAAAACACTAATTTTATCCTTTTTCTTCGGTAATCTTACAATAGAACTATCATCTAAAATTCTTCGTTTCATCCCGGAACTAGTTGGTGGATCCATGTTGATAAAAAACTAAAAATAAAAAAAATGCTCAATAATACGTAAATTATGCGATATTTAAAAAATAACATAAGTACAGACGAGTGGTCTCATAGACCACTCGCGGTCTTTGAGAGGTGATAACTTACCGTAAACACAAATGGTAACACAACCACTTAGTACAATTTCTCCCAAGCGACTGATCAAGAGGTAGAGAGAGCGGTGGGGTCATGCGGCCACTCTAGCGTAGGTAGAATGAAAGCCTGGATGGCCGGGGTGTCTGTCAGACCACGGGTCGGTACTTAAAGGTTAACTAGTATTTTTGTATGTTAAGAAAAAAAGAATATTGTTTAAGATTAAAGTGTAAAGTGCAATTTTACAAATTAGACAAACTAATGCTCGCTATGGGGGCCAAGTGATTTGAATTCACTTCTATATTTTGAATGTTTACATTTTGGATGTTGAGATCTGGTTCTAACTTGGTGTTTTGTTAACTGTTTTGAAATGGAAAATTTTTCATTTTAATGAGTTTTTACTATATACGACTCGGTAACTGCAGTGCTTTGCCACGCGTAATGTTTTTTAATTGTGGTTATGTTGCCCTATGGCCAGCTGAAACTTTGGCACTACTCCTTCTACAGTGGCCTGTATATTGCTTCCGACTTTGGAGTTGTATTTTTAAAGGCATGTCGCCAAAAGAATGACATTGTACTTTCTAATCGTTTGTAAATACAGTGGTTCAGTAACACATGAACTTCTGGGATGTTTTGTTTTGGTTTAGGAATTGGTATAATAATCACATCACCTCTATTTTGTCATCATGCACGATTATTCTACTTATTTCTTGTCTGCGACAAGGTACACTGGCACCAATTATTAATGATGTCTAGTAAAATCACAATGATAGAATAATCAGTAGCAGAGTAGAAATATAGATAGTCTTTTTCTTGCCCAAAAAATTGACTAATGTAGAAGTCCCAATATTTATATTGTTTATTACTGCTTCAGGTACTTCTTTTATGTGAGCTGGCGTTACCAGCTGATATCATTTTCTGTACTATGTCTCAAGAAAAATGAATCACACTAATGATGGTGACAGAAGTTGCTTATATAGAAGTTTACTATTTTTGTGTTGTGTAAGCAAGCCTTAGGTATTGGATTTGTCAAAAGTGTAATCATGACATTAATTTGACATTTATAAAGGAAAACGATTGTTTTCTATCTAAATTTTGTTAAAATTTTTGTTTCTTATGGATTTTGCATGTATTTTCAATTAATAACAAGTAACAGAATGAATATTCTGTAATTATGCTCAACGAATTATTTAGACCGCCATGATTTTGTGAACGGTTAATATCAAAACAATATGTTGCTATACATTTTTATTACTAAAAATGTCTATATTAACGTGTCACTTTTGAAAGATTTTACCATATTTGAACGAAGCGACCGTTTACTTTTTGACAAACGTGTATGTTTAAAAAAGTATTACTCTACTAATGCAGTTGCCGTCGTTTTCTCCAAGAAGATCGAAACATATTCCAGATTGTCTTCAGGTAGGTGCAAACGGAATATTTCCCAGTACAAAAATTGTATCTGAAAGGCAATCTGATCCTGATGTAGATGTAGAAGAAACTTCAAATAAATTAAGCCTCTAAATAGAAGATTCCTTGCAGAAATGGTTAAAACTGGTCCACATCGAATCCGTTCAAAATCTACACGAAGGTGTTTTATGCTCAGAGGTATTTGTTTATGTATTCCATCACATCTGTTGGCGTTATTCTCTAATTTCTAATTTTTAGCTTTTGAGAAACTTACATAAGTAGTACACGACTGTTGGTGCAATTATCAAATAAATATAATCAATTTCTATTGGAACATTTAAGAATTTGAATAAAAATGTTACATTGATCGATGTAACATCATCACACTTTCCCTCTTCCAACGTTATATATAATTCCAAATATAGAAGTATTTGTCATTAGTAAAAAAACATTATCAGCATTAGAATCGACCACTCTAACGCTGCCATCTTGTTATGTTCGCTTCCACGCGGAATCATCTCTATGCGAGCTCATTTCCACGCAAGCTAATCTCGATGCGAGTTCATCTCGACTTGAGCTCACCTCGACCAGAAATTATCCATCAAGCTAACCGGGTACTTTAAAGAGATCATTTTCAATTTTTTAAAAATGTTTCTTATACAGATTTCTTTTTGAAACATAAGTTTAGTTAGCAAGATACGATAATCTCTTACCTTTAGTTAACAATATCTTCAATGCTAATCATGTCAAAAGAAACGTTATAAAACAAAAGTAATTGTAATATATTGTTAATAACTTTTATTTAAACGTTTTCTTTAAAACATATCGGTTACGGTATGGAAAAATGTTAAATATTTTTTCAAAAACGTAAAGTAATCGTTTATACAAGGTATTAATTAGTATGTGAGCAAATTTCACGGGATGGGGTATCGGCAATCTCGCTGTCCATATCTCGCCGTCAGGACAGCTGAACGTCAGGACAATTGGCTGTCATTTGGCCGTCAGGACAACTGGCGGAAATCTCATCTTAAAAAATATTTTTACTCTACATCTTTTACATAAGATGGGGAGTTATGCGACGACTTCCTAACCGAAACTTTACTTTGCTCATAGATTTTCCAATTTTTTTCACTTTTTTTTAGTCCGATTTTAATTAAACTACGTAGACTTTACTTACAAAACCGGAGATTTTAATCGCAAAAAGTAATTCAAATATTTCAATTTTATTTCGTAGCCCCATACCTTTCTTACTTTTGATTGTTTAAAAATTCTGTATTATTCTTTAAATGATGATTTAATCATCAGTTACAGAGCGAACTAGAAATATTTCTGTTGACTAGCTGTCCTAATGTGAGTCGTCCTTACGGTTGATGGCGAAACCACCGACGGCGAGATATCACGGCAAGTGACTTTCAGACTTTTCAGGATGTTATTCGTTAAGTTTTAAGGGAAAAAGCTATATAACATAAGTCCTAAACGGATTTATTTTTATTATACAACATAAACACGACGACTCATCTCGTTAAGCTCTCGCCCAGATGATCTCGCATCGAAGCGACGTGGTGCGAAGATGGCACTGCCGAAATTGCCGCTTCGAAATAGGCTGCTTCACGAATTTGCATTGCGTCATAAAATGCATATTGTGTACTTACTATATTAGAGCAAGAGTAAGAGAATTCTGTTTTCAATACGTACATAGAAAACATCCGAAATTAAACGGCATTTTTGAGATATTTAGGTATGTAACACTTGACATTAATTTAGGTGTCAAGTATTTATTGAAATTATGTTGCAGCAAAAACTAAAATACATTCATTTTGGTTATATCAATATACTATTCATACCTTCTACAGTTATATGTAATTTTAAAATATTATTATAACAGGAAGACATAGTTTAAATATATAGTAACTTTAGAAATTAGGCCAATACAGTAATTTCAAATTTCAATGAAATAATAATATTTTGTATAATCTGGTATCGAAGGGCTACAAGTCCCCTTCCCAATATAATATTTAAAATAACAGCTACTTCAAAAGTACCTGTTGTTGAAAATTGATTGACTTTGAACTTAGTCGGTAGATACCGTCCAATGTTTAAATTTTTAATTCGTTTACTAAACTTTTTGCTTGGCTTTTGATAACTCATTAGTATATTTGCATTTAACAATCGAAATTTAAAATACAAAATAATTAAATATCACATTTATCACCTTAAAAAAATTTTCATCTGTCAATTTTGGAGACAACTTTTAAATGGTTGGAAAATTCATAGGAAAAAAACTGATCGAAAAAGTTGACAATACCTAATATTCAGCTGTTTTCAAAACTTAATTTTTTTCAATTTCCATTGACAAATTTGAAAAAAAATTGTATACAAAAAATTAACTTTTATTTAAATTTGAAGTTTAATTAACCAAATGAGTGTATTATTTTATGGTGACGTTTTGAAAGTTTTGAACGTTTTTGAAATTGTCTTTTAAAACAATAACGTCGGATTGTTCGAGAGTTTATGAAACACGATATTTTTGATTTTTTTCCAAGTAGCAGATCTATCAATAATTAATTATTTGTTGACTACAATGATACTTATCTCTATAAATAGTTACATTTTTGAATAATAGCTTTGCGTAAGTAGAGACATGATTTACGAAATAACAACTACTTGAATGTATCAGATTGATAAGTAAAGAAAGTCGATACATGTTAAATCAAAAAATTTAAGCAATTCAACATAACTCTCTTTTATTCAATTGCAAACCGTGTTTGAATTTAAATTATTAATAATTCAAAGGTGCACAGTCAATTTACGCATATTTTAGCTATGACATCCCCTACATGCCAGATTGTTTGCATACTTTATTTAATTACTAGAGCTTATACTATATTCTGTAATTTGTTAAAGTTACAATTTATAATTTATGCATTCATCAGTTAGGCGTTTCCTGGCCCAGCACACCGATTCTTTAAGGGTAGTAGTCTATAAATAGATCACATGAACGATTATGACTGATACGACCAGTCTGACTAATGGATGTTCTCGGACATAGGTTATTCTTAGTTTTCATTCAGAAACATTTTGGCAATAAATCATTGGGGTGAAAATAAATAACATAAGCAAACAATTTATTGTCATATCTTAGAAGTAAGGTAATTTGCCTTTGCAACCTGTTCTTCACTAATTTTTACAAGGGTCGAGCTTTCAAAATAAGTTAATGTTAATGTTGAGTCTCCAAAATATATCAAGTGTACTTTAACCATTGTGTAGAAATCTAAAATAGTATATTGAAAAACAAGTGTCACAACAACACTTTTTGTCGCACGACAAAAGTAGTTGTGACACGTGTTTTTCATACTATTTTCTATTTCTAAAAATTTACTTCAAGAGATAAATGTTAATATATGATCTAGTGTGTTTTTTTGGTTTAAAGCTATGTTGGTAGAGTAGTTGATATCCTAATAAAGTTAGCAACAAATGCTGTTGAAAGTTTGCTATCTTCAAAATAATGTGTTGAGATTTTTAATCACCGTTTAATTCACGAGTTAGTTACAAAACTTTTCAGTCGACCGTACTTTGTAATTTTAATAAAATTATATACTCTAATAATTCTAGAGAAGAAATGCTATTGTGAACGCACCACAACCACAAATTTATAACCTAACTTCATCTTTTCTACTTTTTTGTGAGAGCTTCGTCTTTTATTGCCAACAGTATTTTAATATAAGCTCACCAAGTTGATGGAGAATTAAATTACTCAATTTCGATTGTTTTGTCGAAATAATAGTTTTCATCACAGTAAAACAAGAAGACTAAATTTTTTGTGGGAACGGATTGGTGCTTAATCAATATAATGGTCCACCTACAAAGACAACACCAAAAGCGTTTGACAATGTTTGATATATCATGGATGTAACTTAAGCACATCTCGAACAAGTTGAACTTTATATAATGACTTGTCGCATCATACCGAAGAAAGATATTTATATCCTTACTGTGTGCAAGCAGTTTACCAACTTATTGAGACAATTATCCTGCACATATTCAATACTGTCAATGGCTTTGCAACACTTTTATCAGAGACATATTTGCTTAAGACTCCTTATCGATGAAGTTTGGTTTTACATTTACCGTTCTATAATTTCACAAACACGTGCATGTAGAGTTTAGAAAAAACATTTTATTAAAGTGGTTTCGCTACACCTCCAAAAGATCTTTTCAGGAGTCGGAATGTTTACTTTTTATAGTTTTGATTTTTTCTTACAGCCTTACTTAAAGAATCTAACTTTTGAACAATGAGTAAATAATATTGAAGAACTACGTGAGAGAATAGTTTGTAAAATAGATGACCTGAACACCCTTAACATGTTATTAAACGTTATCATTGGAATGTTGCATACAGTACAAAAATGTCTTAAAAATCACTGTGAACAAATTCAAGATTTATTACAATTGTAGATTAATGTCGATTTGTTATTATTAAAATTTGCTTTGCTACAAATTACGACAGATTTTTTATTTATACTTTCATGTTGTAGTTGATTGAAGATAAAACGGCAATATGTATGTATAGTTGCCTATACTAAAATCAATTTTGTTTACATTAATGTAAGTCATAAATGCGCGGTCGATGGAAGAATATTGTTTGTTAAGTTTTGTTTCATAAATTAACATTAAATTTTCTTTGAATATTAAAATCTACTTAATAAGAACTAACCAAACAAAACCTCACTTAATTTTCTTACGTCAAAATTAAAACTGTAAATTATTTGGTTATACACTAAAATTTATAAAATCCCTAAAACAGTACGGAAAGAGCTTCTATTTCCGTATCGTGTACAATACGGAAACAAAGCTATAGAAATTGCGAAATAGAAAAAAACAGTTTAAGAGATGATTATATGGAGTTGACATCAACGACTCTTCCGTACTAAGAAGAGATGCAAATCAATCAATATAGATATAATTAAATGAAATTGATATGTAGCTAAGAAACAAATGCGTCAAATAACAATTTATTACTATAAGATTAATAATAGTAATGATTGTAAAAAATATGGAGCGTTACTCAAAATCGACTATTTAAAGTTCGAAACTACTTCAAGGGTTTTGCACAGTATACACATTTGAAAGGACTTGTCGCGTGATATACTTACGTAGCATACGAAATGAATTGAGGAGAGTTCTCGTGGTTGTTACTTTGTTTGTATTTCACGAAGATAAGCTCCGCCCACAAGTCCGAAATCAAATGAACATGATGAATTTGAATGAATTCTTTTCAGTAAGGTTTTTGCCTGGATTTTTTTTATTGGGTTATTTTTTCTAAATTGCTACATACATACTAGTATTTATGTATATGCAGTCGATCATAAGTTATACTCATGTTTTACAACATTGAGATTTTGATTAAAAATACTACAATAATTTTCGAATCGAAAAGACAACGAATAGGTAATTGTTTGTTAAAATAATAGAAAAGTAAATCATGTTTTATAATGAACTTCTTAAGTATTTAAACGGAATAATTTAAAATGTTACAATGCAATAGGTTTTTTGTTTTTAGGAAAAAAAATTGAATATCCCATATTTGAAATTCAAAACACAAAATTAATTGTGTTTATAAAATAGGTTAAACAATACGTTTTCATGTAAATACGTTATCTGATACGTACATACCTAGATTTACATTTATGAACTAATTACTATGTAATAACCGGCAACACTTGAACGTTTTCTCAGGCTATAAGAATTGTTGGGTATTGTTTTTATTGCATAATCCTGAGGTTTTAAATAACAACATCTATCACAAAGCAAGGACGTATTAAATTTCAACGTCCTTGTACAGGTTACCTTATATTTTGTTATGTATATGTGAACTAAACTTGCCGTTAGTAAGTAATCTAACTGTTTTTTAATCGAGTTCGTGTGCTACTTTTATTATCATTCATTTCAAACACTACGTAAATATCCGTTAACATTCGAATGTTTAATAATTTATTAATAAAGTTGTAAGTCTGCAATAAAATAACAGGAAACTATTTTAGGTCAAATATCATTTCTTCCATCTTAGTTTCTTTTTTCTTTAATGTTAATTTCTAGAAATTTATCTACTGTAACCATTTTGTTAAAAATATTCGTCCATACAAGTTTTTTTTTTCTACATCGAGGGTATTTCCGCTCTTATTTTATAGTCGAAACGTTCTGTTGTGATATCTTCTTGTGATTGGATCTTTAAGAGTAGGTTGTTTTGTATATTATGGTATACTTGGACCACTAAACCGCTAAATCCGACACCAAGGCAAAACCTACACATTTAATAGTCTATTTTATGCGTTTATCCGGAATTTCCGGTGCATCATCGATTTCTTTTTGGTTATAGAATGGAGTATGTGTGTGTTGAAAAAGTTATAATAGATGAGTACCAAATTAAAAAATAAAAGATTTCAAGTGAATCACAAAAGCATTCGCTCAAAGAAATTTTTATACGAAGTTTTTCTTTGTAATAATAATCTAAGTATAGCAAAGAAAACTCAATAGGATAGGTTCGTCAGATCATCATAATTAAATGAAACGATATTTGTTTTCAGATATTTAACTAATTTTTTGTAGGATGAAATTTTTACGAAAGCCGAAAATAGCGCCATAGTTCATAAGATTCTGAAACGTCTCTAAATTTAAAAAGCAATTGCGTCGACAATACATTGTTTAACTCTTAACGAAGTCTTAGCTTTGTTTCAATCCTTTGCTTTTTCGTATGTAATATCTACCAGAATTGTGTCTACACAGGATATTTTTCAAGTAAATATACGGACACTTTCACCTAAAAATGTAACACAGGTTTCCCTTTTACTTTCGATTACTTTTCAGGGAACGAAGTCAAGAATTGCATTAACTTTTTGGAAATAGGGAAAGTATTTACATAATAAATATGCACTTGCATTACGTATTGAGAACCGTAAACGGTATTTATTGTATCGAGAATTAAGCACAGAACAACTTTTTCTACGCCCAGTTTTCATAAAACAAACGATAAAAAACGTGTAATATTTTCAATGCACAAAGAGTTGTAAATATGAATAAATTCATAATTCGTTTATCAAGGGTCAAAATATTTGTATGCATGGACTCTCTGCGCTTTCAAGTGGTCTTCATATACAGTGTGACCAGTAAAGTCCGCATTACGAGGATGTATTGATATCTAGTTAGCCTAGACCAGTTCCTTGCATAAACAAAATATTGCGTTACCATAGCAACGAACGATAGCTTATTAGAAGTGTAAGTTTGACGTCAAAAAGTAAACCAGAGTCACGCAATAAATTAAATGAAAAAGATGTCCACCGAAATTGTGAAAATCGAAAAATTGGAGTATCGAGCCATCATCAAGTACCTGTATTTAAAAGGGTTAAGAGGTAAGCAGATTTACGAAGATATGCTTAATACCCTTGGTGATCAATGTCCTTCGTATGCGACCGTCAAAATTGGAATGCAAGCTTCAAAAGAGGTAAATTATCCATTGAAGATGATGACCGATCAGGAAGGCCAGTTTCTGTGTCAGTCCCGAAAATATCGATGCAGTTCATGACATGATTTTATCAGACCGTCGAATTGGGCTAAAACGGATATCTGAAGCACTGAATATTTCATGCGAACGCGTTCATCATATGGTTCACGTCAATTTGGACATGAGAAAAATTGCTGCAAAATGGATCCCCAAATGTTTGAATGTTGACCAAAAGCGTGCAAGGGTAAAAGCATCGCGTTCGATCTGTGCTCGATTTGAAAACGATGTAGACTTCTTAAACCGAATTGTTACTATGGATGAGACTTGGGTACATTTCTACGATCCAGAAACAAAGCAACAATCGATGAAATGGCGACACTCTGGTTCTCCAAGACCTAAGAGTTTCGTGTCCAAAATCTGCTGGAAAAGTTCTTGCTTCAGTTTTTGGGATTGCCATGGAGTAATCATGATTGATTTTTGGCATAAGGGTAGAACAATAACTGGAGATTACTATTCGACATTACTGACCGCTCTACGGGAAAATATTAAAGAGAAAAGACGCGGAAAGCTATCCAAAGGTGTTTTGTTTTTGCAGGACAACGCCCCTGCACACAAATCTCATGTTGCCATGCAAAAAATTCGTAATTTAGGGTTTGAATTACTAGAACACCCCCTTATTCAGCCGATTTGGCTCCGTCCGACTATCACCTCTTTCCTCAACTGAAAAAAGTTTAAAAGGTCGTACATTTTCTTCCAACAAGGAGGTAATAGAAGCTGTGGAGGTCTGGTTTGCAGAGCAAGAAGAAACATTTTTTGAAAGGTCTAGAGACGTTGCAGGTTCGCTGTAATAAATGTATCCAATTAAGATGAGAATATGTTGAGTAATAAAATATTTTGACATTGAAATTTTGTTTGGTTCTATAGTAGGCTAAGAATTTTTCAATATATCCTCGTATGTGAAAGTTTTTTTATGATTAGTTTTTCAAAATTTGATTTCGGCATCAATTTCTGCATCAATTGAAATGAAAATTTACGAAAAAATTGTAGATACAGTGATTCGCACTGTCAAATTTAAATTTTTTCAAAAAAAATACAAAAGTGGTGTTATTCCTCAGACAATCGAAAAAAGTTTTATGAAAAATTCGTTCTAAATGCAATTTTGAGGCGTATGTAAAAATTTCAGCTTCCTAGGACAATTTTGATTTTTTCACTATTTTTTTGGAAGTTGCACCACTGTCTAAAAATTTGACTCAGCGCTACTTATATGATTCTTCTTTTATTCATCTTGCGTGATTTTGTTCAACGGAATTTAAGTTTTAATTTAAAATGTGATAATTTTTTTATGTCCAAGATGTACATTTATGCCTTTTTAATATCTTCATTCAGGAAACTAAATTGTTTTCAAATTTTACAGATCCTTGAACTTTCATAATATCAAAAGTTCACTTCTCTTGAAAAACTATTAGATCTCGTAACTGTAAATTAATAGAGGAATATTTAGAATTTAGCATTAACGGCAAACATTCTTATTTTATGACTAGCTTAAAAAAACACATATAATCCAAAGAATGTCAAATAAGAGTATAAGAAAAAGTAACTAGCCTGCAATATGACGATACTATGCATAACAATCATTAGATATCATAACGTTCGGACTGATTCGGAACAAAAATCTAAACTTTCTTTCTAATTATATATTTAAATCTAGCGGTAAGGCTTCATGCGAAAGAAATAGAATTTTCTGTAAGCTGAATCAAATGAGCACTAACTCGTTTCGTTCGGATAATAATTATCCAGAAAATTGGTAATATGGAATATTTGCGTTTTCTTAAAAAATTCGTAGCACCCTCATTTTTTTAGATGTAGCGGAAATAAATACTTAATGTATTGCAATTAGTTTATGCATAATGGCTGAATGCTCGTGTGGTGGTCAGATTGTAAGAATTAAAAGGTTTTTAAGGTGAAATGGAAAGGAACAAAACGTATATTCTCATTTTTCGATAAAATGATATTTAGCACGCGAAAATTGTATGCAAAGATGACTAAAATTGACCGAGAACGAGAAGGCGATGGAGTGGTGGGGTATCCGGCCGCTGCCGCCGTTTGAGGGACTACGATTATAAGCGCGCTGCTAGCGGCCAGGTACCCCACCACTCCATCGCCTTGTCGCTCTCGGTCAATTTTAATCATGATATCAAATATCATTTTATCGAAATATGTTGTTCTTTTCCATTTCACCTTCACAACTATTTTTTATTTCTAGCAGGTATTTCGTATAGGTAAATCCTAGAATTTGCTGGTGATAATGAATTTTTAGCGGCAGCATTATTATTTATGATTTCTTCCATTATAACTTCACGATTGCATCTTGCATACTGCAAATGTTTCCAATACAAAATAATAAACTCGGTAACCATGGAGAAAACATGGATTCTTACTTGATGTAATTCCCCCCTGGATTAAAATAGGGGCTTTAGTGGCTATAGCCTCAGGGCCCGTGCTATATGGACCCGAATGTAAACTCATTTTTTTTTACAATGACATTATGAAGACAGGAATTGGGTATACGTAATAAAGTTGCTATACCGTGCATATCCATTTTTCTGATACAATTGAGCACAATATAGCAACATATTTTATTAGATAATAAAAAAAACAGTAAAATTTTTATAATGATTTACGCGAATAATTCAGGGTACGATTCGGTTGTCGTAATTTTTTTGTTAATAAAATTATTATTGATGTCATTCTTGATACAATTTTTATAAAATGAGTTTTAATTTTTAAAATGTTAAATTCACTTTACAAAATTGTATTATAATAATATTAAAGTTAATAAAAAATGCTTAGCAATCGGAATCGAACCTAATAAATCGCAAAAAATAATAGGCAACAAATTAACTAATTCATCCACGAAGACCGCTTAATAAATGAAAATCCATTCGGTTAATAAATAAAATATTACAAAAAAATAACTTATTTTACTAATTTTAGTAAAATACGCTATGAATATTCCCTCTTATCTTATCAATTTGTTTTATTTTATCTATCCTATGTTGTTATTTTGTGTTCAAATTGTGCTAGAAAAAAGATACGCATTAATTTTTAATTTAACATAGTAAATGCTAATGTCAACTTTTCCGTGGGACACGGTATAATAGTTGATATTGCTATTTATTTAGTTTTTTTTTTTAATTTAATCTATTTTGATTAATCATTCCAGAAGACAAACAAAAGATATGCGAATGCATTTTCGGACGTGTTACGTGAAAACGAGACGATTCTAGGTGACGCAACACTTATTAAAAAGCATCTCTAAAAAGCATCTGTAAAACATAGAAATTGCGATATTCTTATTCTAGAAATACAAAGTGTCGAAACAATGGGAGAATCTAGATTGTCGGCACTTTCTTTGTTGTCTACTGAATGCAACATAATGAGATTTTTAGAATTTTCCGACATTATTCATAAATTTTCAGTATCAAAACACGAAAACAATTACTGTAACTTTTTGTAATTCCAAATAAACCTGTACCTGATTACGTAGATTATATACTTAGTTTCTATCGGTAAAACCAATTATAGGGGCGGGGGCCACATTTTGATGTACCCCGGGCCCTTAACCCTCTAAGTCCGGCGCAGCGTAATTCATTAAGTTTGTTACGTCCACGGTTAAGAAACCAGAAGACGCTAAACTTAAATGAAATATTATTAAAATAATTCTGAGGTGTGAGACTAAATGGCCATCAGAATAAGACAATTTTTAAAATGAGCATAATAATAAAAATAATAAAACCTTGCGGAGAACTGTGATAGTTTAAATCAAAATGGAATGCGATTGACTAGAGTCTCATAACATAATGAGACCTCCACCCATTCCAACGAGACCATAACACCTATCCTCAGGTGGATAAAACATATAAATGTAAATAAATATAAAAAAATTGTAATACAATGGAAATAACTTTTAATTGTTCCTCACTTGTAAACAGGAGCTTATCAACTCACTATAGTTACCTTGAAAATGCCTCTTAACTACCTAACTACTAACTTGTAAATATAACTGGCTAACCTGTAAAATTTTACACACGTCCTCATATTTTACCTTATTATAGGTAATTTGAAATGACAGACAAACTCTCTAACGTGATTTATTTGTTATTAACATTTGAAAATTGGGTTTTATTACTATCGTATACATTAAATATCATGGTGCAGTGGCGATTTCCAGTAATATTGAAGTTTCCAGGAGATGTTATGTCACTTGTACTTGCGCATATATTTTCTGTAGAAGTGGATGATGTGGATTCTTCCAAGTGGAAACATTCTTTTGCCATTTTAATCTTATTATTAATCGAATCATCTACGTAGCTTTCTGCAATTTGTGTTGATTTCCATCCACCTGCACGCTTCAGAGCCAAACTATCACCACCTGCATCAACCACCATCGTTGTTCCAGTTCGTCGAAATGAATGCCCTGTATAAAGTGCCGGTTTTGCTAATTCCAAATATTCAGCAATTTTCTTGGGTATTGCGCCTACAGTATGTTGACCTGCATTTAGGGCGACACATTTTCCACTGCGGTACGTCAAAGAACAACCGCAGATCTTTACTTCTTGGAGGTCGTAGGGCCGCAGATTTCCGATAAAGAGCACAAGGTTTAAAGCTACCCCCATCGTCCGTTATTGTAAACCTCCTTGTCATTAAATTTTTGGTCTCTCGTAAGGTGACAACAATATATTTCTCCAAATCCTCCACGTCATTTACAGTGAGGGATAGAAGCTCATCGCACCGACAACATCCAAATATACCAAAATGGTAATGACTTTGGCAAGTAACCACTTCTCGTCAGAAGCTTCAATGATAACTTTTCCACTTGCTCTTTCGTCAGAACCTTGGCTTTCTTGGGGACGTAGCGTTCATTTCGTCTTTTCAAAACGCAACCACTTTATGAAATCTAGAAAATGACATATGTAACTAAAAACCTGACAAATAAATATAGGAAACAAACCTACAAACATCAATGTTTTGTCTAACTGCCAAACAACTCTTAAGCATTGACCGCTTCGACCATAAAGAATTCGGGCTGAATTTGGCAGACAATTTATTGTTATACGCTAATATAACGTCTTCCGTAGCACCAGTTTTCCTGTTACCACTTTTTTGAACTCTGCGTACTGTGTTCATACCTTGATGGAAGATTTTTCGGGCAGTAATCTTGCAGCTACACTTGCTGTTTCATCAATGATAGCTTGCGGGACCTCATTTCAGTAAATCTCACCAGCATAACGTTCCGGAGCGTGAAATTGAAATGAAATAATTAATCAACAAATTAAGTGCCGTGCGTTTCCAAAGCAATACGTCTAAAGCTCACATGATTTTTCTCCGATTTTCGAAATTTTTAGAATTTTTAATGGTTTATTCATTTCATAATAAGTTTTACAGTGAGAACACGTGTGCGTTATATGTTATGATTATTATGACCAGTAGATAAGGTTCTTTCAGAATATTAAATCGAATTTGTTAAAACTTGCTTACCAGTTTGTAACGACACTGACAAAATTAATATCTGCAACATTGTGTTTAAAAGAGATTACCGCGGTCACCGGTGCAACCGTCGCAGCGAACGTGTTAATTTTATTAATTTTCGCAGCCCGACATATCTAAAACATTAGTTTTATTATGTTTTGTCGCCTATTAATTGCCCTACTCGCTATCTCGCCCTGTCATAAGGTTAGGGCTAAATCGATGTATCTACATTATATACGTATTACATAAATACCTATTTTATTTTTATGCTTTTTAACATGAATAGCGTCGGAATAATATATTTATACATTTCTTTCTTACCTAGTTCATCGTTCAAGGTTTTTTTGAGAATGTTAGGATTTATTCCAGGAAGTGTTCTTTTCCCGTTTATGTAGTTACTTCGACAATATAGTGAATGTGAAAGCTTAAATCGATTTATCACATGTTTTGGGCTTTATTTATGATACATTTCTGAACAATATACGTCAATGTTTCGCTGGAATCGAAATATTTTCATGTGTACAAAATATTTAATATATTGGCACCCACCTATCAATCTAAATTAATTTTGTTTTATACTATTTACATACTATTTTACATTTATTACTTTCGTAGATTTTATCTACAAATTACAGCTAACTAAAATACCTTATGATTGATGTTATTTTAAAATGGTTCAAGTCTTAGAATTGAAAATTCATATAATAGGTAGAGCACACAATTATCACGATAATATGCATGTAAGTTTGCATGTTGTGAAAACGATTTTGAATATCCGCGATGCGTGTATTTTATGAATGGATGTTTCGAAGCTTTTGTTTCATTTCTTACAAAAGAATATTGTTTCGTGTTTGCTCCATTACTTCGATGGAAGGTGTAAAAAGCTCATTTCAATATCTCGTGGTGTCACTAATAATCTCATATTCGGTACCCGCATGTTGGAGATACAGTTTGCTAATCAATACCTACGGCAATTTGTGCGTGATCAAGTAATTAGCCTTGGGCATAAAGTTGAGGTGTAAAGTTATAAAATCGATGTATGTAATAAATTTATGCTAAATTTGCAGTTTAATGTGTGAAAGAATGATGTGTTATTTGAAAGCGCAATCTTCAAGACAATACATTTTAATAGCGAACATCCGTCTCGTCAATAATAGTTACTTATTTTCATTTAATTATGTTTTCAATTTCCAGCGTTTTAATAATAATGACATACTAAAGTCTGTAAAGTTGTGTGATTTTGAATTATCTACCTACTCTCCAATACAAGTAAGTATTGCAATTGTGGCGTAAATAAAAGCGTCGGTATATGATATACAATTATAGGGTGGTTCAAATTTATTAAAAAAAATTTACCGGTTCCCACTGAAAATTTCCGAAACGAATATATACCGACTATTACAAATATTATACAGTGTGGGGCACTACCAACGAATTATTCTGTAGCATCAAACAACAAAAAAATATTAGAAACCTTAAGGCGTACACTCAGGCAATACCAAGGATGTTTCACGAAAGATGTGCATCAGCGTTATCACGCC
>JALBCR010004369.1:207500-258332 GCA_030710515.1 Abscondita cerata | reverse complement strand
CCGTTGATTGAAATATTGGTAAAGATAGTCAACCGCTTGTATTTGCTTGTATCACGGATGCAATTCACATATGCATGTTGGGTTGCGTTTTTGTTTACTTTTACACCTGTACTGAAGCGCTAAGTTATATTGTGAAGCCCCCAACAAATAGAATAGTTCAATTTATTCCACCGTTGTAAAAATGGCGCAACATACAATCCGTAAAATTTACTTTTGTCAATACAATGTTGCAACGTTTTCAAATATTTAGTAAACGTATTAACTAGTAATTAAAAGTGACGAATTTTTCATTTATGAATAATACCATTGATGATACATATCTTGGATTTTAATGACAATGTTTTTTTAATAATTTACTAAAATACATGCGAAGCGTTATTTGTTAAAACAGTTTGGTTTGGTCGGTGTTAGATAAATAAGAAACAATTATTTTACAAATTATGCTTGCACTTTATTTTTTAACTTGCAAATAATAATGTTGACATTTGTTTGTCATTTAATAACTTCGTTAGGAATAAAGTTAGAGACATACTGGGAGAAATACCACTAGAGTTCAGAAACGCAAAATTATTGGTTTTTGTATCTACTTGTTTTACGTGTTCAGTTGAAAAGGATTTTAAATAAAAATGGTTTTCAAATTTTTCAATTTCAAAAGGCAACAAGTTACCGTGTTTTTTAGGAAAAGTGGGTTCCACTAGACCTTCAAATTTAAATTCACTTGGTAATAAAACCTATTCCTATTACTTCTAAAAATAAAAGTACTAGATTTTAGCTTGAGGTGTGTTGTCTCCCGACGCGGTGCGGATAATACGTGTATAATACACTATTCTTTTCTGTGACGAAATAAATGACGATTTAATATTGAAAAATCATATTACAATAGAATTAGAAAATTATTGAGGAAATTTGGTGTTAAAAATAGTATCACTTTTTCCCGAGGGAAAAAAATAATTTACAAAAGTGACACTTTGTTATCTGTTAGTAGAGATAAAAAGTTAGGATTTTACTCTTTGAAACTGTATCAAAATATCATGGTTTCGAATTAAAATAGTTTAATTAAAGTAAAAATAGCTCATTAATTATAAACATTGTTTCAAAATTACAATTCAACTGATCTAAAATAATAGTAATAATTTACAAACAATTTACACATAAATAATAACGTACCTAATACAATGCTATACATAAAACATATCCAAACATTTACACTTATTTATGCAGATAATATTCTTATTTTACGGTGTGGTTTTGTGACATCACTGTAATTATAGCTATTAGAAATATGTTTATTAGCCTCCCACTTTAAGGTTCGATATAGTTTTATTTTAACCAACTGATCGATAATTAACAGTTTATGAGTGTCGCATTCTCTGAACCATGAATTCACACTGCTGTTGAGACATTTTTATACGGAGTTTAATTTTTCCAATAAACCATAATCTGTTTTAAAAGATGAAATTCTTCAGTAAAAAGTTTCAATAAAAAAACACAAATTTTGAGAATTCGGGTGATGGTCTGTGTAAGTATTTAATTCCATCAGATTTGCTGTAATCTTTATATAAATTAATGATTCGTTCACATTGAAAACACTTGAGTCGTTAACTGTTAGCATTTCCTTACACGTATTACAATGTACTTTTTATATATGTAGTGACTTAAATAACCCGCAACATACGACACTGAACAAGATTCTAAAGAACTATTAATTACGACATTGTCTTCATTGATTTTGTTCTCAGACAGGTTCTAGACGATCTCTTTGTTTCATTATTTTCTACACTTTCATTTGTCCCAATTTTGTTATCCTCTTCCTCATAGTTAGTGTTAAATTGTTCATCTATACCATATAGTATCTCGTCGTTATCTTTTCACAATTCCCTTGTTCTATTGGTTATTTGCAAGCGAATATGCATGTTATGCTTGTAATGCCGAAGCCTAAATTCGCGGGCAGACAGGTTGGGCATTATAACCTCCTCTAGCACGAATCAATTGAAAAACATTTTCTAGAGGATCTTGATTTACAATTCGTGACGATTTAAGAAAAGTACAAAGTTTCACTTCTGTTTAAAGTCCTCCCACAGACTGAGAATTGAATTTATAGTCCGTGGAAACCTGCTTGATACAGTATATGTTTTTCTTTCTGCCGTTCTCATCAAACTTGATGGAATTATGAAGTCATTGTAGGGAACGTTTTCCAACGTTTACGCATGGCACGTGTCTTTTAAAACTGAGAAGACCACGGCTTGCCAGGGATTCGGATCATTTACTGAGGAACTGTTTAAACAGTCATTAAAGTTGTTAATTGTTTTAAGGAGTATGCAGTAATCGAACTGCCGTATTACTTGTTAATTGACCCGTCATCGCAGCACTGCTTCAATTGCTGCGAATACAGGATTGCTAAAAATACCTGAGCGGCGTATTTAACACGCATCTTAAGAAAATTTGATGGGTTAATATGATTTGTCCGTAATTTTTAACATCTGGATCTTGCTACACTGCTACACTGATCATGTTATAAGAGTGTTTGACTAGATCGGTCCGCCCCTGAATTTTTATTGTTGACGACTATTGCCTCCGAGTTTGCTGTTCATGGCAATTTGTTCCTTAAGCTTTTAGGCTTGAAATGAGGAGGATCATAGCTACATGCCTCAATTTTGTTATTGTCCGATTTGAATTGTTGGGATTTGCACATGGCTTTTTGTGAGCGCCTAGACAAGATAGAGGACTTCTGTTATGAGATCCTTGGTCAGCAAACTAGCGCTGGAGGTTTCGATCAATTTGAAACAACTTATGTCATCGCTTAGCTTTATAGAGTACATAATGTTTCGGCTTTCAACTGAACCGCCTACTTTGAGAAAATAACAAGTGGAATGTTCCAATTACTACAATATTCCTGTCGAATAAAAACCGATCCATGGTTACTCAAAACGGTTTACGATACTAATTTCCCCTAAATCTTACGATATCTATTCGACTAGTCCCAAATATTGAGTTATAGTTTAGGGTTTCGTTTTAAAGTGAATTTCGTCACTATGTACCATGCACTGCTTTTCTTTGTCATGTCATTCCTTCAACTTTTTTTTAATTTTTGTATAAGAACATTATTTGTCCCCGATCTTAAAGTGGCTCAATTTTCAAACCGCGACTTGATTCATTGAGATGCTGGCCAAAATAAATCTAAATGGTTCAACATAAATTTGTACCAGCGCGTAGGCGATTTATAATACCAATCAGTAATGCCAGGATTCTTTTTCTAGAATCCTTCGCCGGAGTTCGGTGTTCGATGAAAACAGTGCAGCGTTGATGGAAATGTCTTCAAACGGTTTTGTTTTAGACCCGAAATTGTGCTGTTTGAAGTTTGCTGTTCATCCTTTACTTTGACTATTCAATTTATTTTAAACTTTTTAATTTAAAAGAAACGGTTGTCTGTATAGGTTTATCAGAACTTCGATGTATCCTGTTTAAGGTTCATCTGCAATCAAAACAAATAATTGTATTTCTTGAAATTTGGGCTTTTTTAAAAACTTTATTTATGTATTGGCAAAATTTTAATAAAAATGATGAAATTGATTTTTGTAATTTGTACTGCGATACCAGTAGTGGTGAAGATTGAAGACATGAAAGTGGTTAAAAGTGTTATGTAAAAATTGAGTTTTGAGAACGTTAGATACTTCTCACCACTGGGTACCTAGACCGCTACCAATAAGTATTAGCAAATTGTCATTGCTGAACAAAATTTGTACTTGCAGAAACAAACTTCTTAGGAACTACAGTAATATTAAGTTTCTTCTTCTTCGCAGCGGAAGGATCTCGAAAACTACTAGATTCAAAATGCTTCTCACAGATTAATTTATTTCGTAATAAATTAAGATCATCTAGTAGTACTAGCTTTGTTACCACAATTCATCACCCAATTTTGCATCTATTTAGACAATGGTAAGAAACCGATAAACTGATCGTCAGGCAATTTTTTCTCAATTATTGCAACCGTGATATACACAGCGATGACACGCAATAGTACTCATTTTAATGGATAAGTTTTTAAACCAGCAATCGATCTTACATGTAAATAATAACTACCGAAATGTTTTAAAAAATCAAATCAAACTCGAACCAAAAACCTCTTAAACTGAGCACAACAGGAAGACTAATTAATTTTCGGTTTTTTGTTAAACTAAAAGTGGTGGGGTATTATTACTTTCGATTATTTTGTGTTCTTTTGATAGTATTTTGTAAATGTTATTACCATTGTTATTAGTAAGCTCAGAAATACATACTTAAAACCAATCTTGATTGTAATATTTTCATTGTAACAAATAAACAGATAATCATTAAGCTTTGCATAGATGCTTCTTTTAATGCGTTTATCATATCTTAAAATATAAGTACACCTAAAGTTGATATTGAAACAAATGTATTACGAAAGTCTTCCGGATTATCGTTTATGAGTCACATTCATATCGGCTTAGTCAGAAATTCTACAATTGCATACTTTTTAGCAACACCTTTAGTAAATAGTAGGCTTGTTATAATATTGTTTAGATGCAAGTTGGTACGTTAGATTGTAATATAAGAAAATTCAACATTCGTTCCAACATAAAAAGGGATAGCGTTTCTATGTTAAAATTTTTAATTTCAATGACCAAAATTTAGAAATTTACTTGCGTAGCCTAATAGATTTAAAACATTTTCAACGGATAAACGATGTTAATGTAATAAATATATGAGTATGGAATTTTCAAAAGTATTTAAAAATTGTTTTTTTGGGAGAAACGTTTTTCAACGATTTCTTTACGAAATTAATACTTTTAAATCTGGGTTTTTTAATAATAAACTTTATTCACATGTGTATGTATACAATCTTTGTACATATATGTGTTTGTCATGATGGTATAACCATTGTTATAACCGTAGAAAGATACAAATAAATATTATTACATTGAACAATTAACAGACAATAGAAAAAAAAATATATAACAAGGACACACATTTAATTAGTACGTCGACAAAAATCAATAAATTCTTGTATATTGTAGAACGCATGTTTTTGTTTGTTTGTCCATGACTCAATCACCAATATTTTAAATCAACGGCATGATGCATTGGCAATGTGTGCCTTAGCATAAACTATCAGCAAAATTACAGTTTTCTATTACATTTATCGGCAATACTGTTCTGTAAATTCTATTACAATTGACGTATTTTCTTAGCACAAAACGATACCGACCTCTGATGTTTAGAACAAATTTCGAGTTATAATCCCCATGGAGTTGACTATCTTTACCAATATTTCAATCAACGGTATAACGCTTCGATTCAGTATTTACTTTGGATTCACTTTCATTTACTTAAAGTTCAACTCAATAACACTTCATTTTTTGTAATCGAAATGAATTCATTACTGTTGTGAAATGAAATAAAAAAATTTTTCCTTTTCAAATATAAAACAAAACAAAAATTTTTCTTCATCTTTTAATCACCAAACGAAATGTTACATAAAACAGAAATTTGGTGGCGAAACAGTTTGCCGGGTTTGCTAGTATTTCTATAAATAGACCCGATCAGTGGTGACGTCAAATTAAACCGCTAAAATCAAAATTCGGTGCTTGGCAAAGTAGTTAAAGTGAACCTTAATACATGGACTTATGGGTGATAATAAAATAGGTCAATAAAAAGTGGTTGGTTTTCCAATATACACACATAAATAAAGAAATCGTTTTCATATTCACTAATTCTGAACCTTTATCTTTTCATCTAGTATCAATATTACATTTTCAAATAACATATTTTTATTATAGAGAAAATTAACCCATATACTACAAATACGTAAAAAAACCAACTGGAGGGCTAGTAATGTTAAATACGCAAGGTTAACCTTATACTTTTGTATTGCTGTTTTTCCTTTGTTGTTCCTGGCGTTACTCTTGTTTCTTTATTAAACATTGACTCGTTTACTTCATTAGTTTGATCTTTATAATACCACGTAATTTATGGTTTATTAGTACTTCATAGTAATTAGGTTATGGTTAACCGGTGCATTATTTCTAAAATTACTGTTCCGCCAGCTGATTTGCGCATGTATTTGTAGTATAAAAATTAATTTTAATTTATAATAAAAATATGCTATTAAATACAACAATGACTAGGCTGAAATAAGGATTCAAAATTAGTGTCTGTTTTAACTATGTAACATGACAGGAAAATCAACCAACTCTATTGATCTATTTGAATATAAAATAAGTCCTTGTACTTAGGTTCACTTTCGTCTAATTTGCAATACCGAATTTTGAATTTAGCGGTTTTGTAAGTGACGTCCTAATCGGGTCTATTAAAAATTAATTCGTTTTTTTATTCTATTATTTCTGGTTTTATTATTTTATCCTCATTTGTCAAAAATAGTATTTACTATTCGAGATGAATTCTGTTTTTGTTCGAGGTAATCACTCGCTGTCGCTTGTAAGAAATTTCTTTCAATGAAAAACGGAACTTTCATCTCTTATATTTATTAGTTTAATTATCATAAGTGGTGAAACTGTAATTTAGAAGTAACTATCTGTTACTTTAAAAATAATACGCTTTACATTTGAGAGTAACTAAATGCTGCAAGTTAAGCTAATTCTGATAGTTAGGCACATGAATACTCTCGATGCTTACTCGCAAAAGCCGTCTGACATGCGAGAACTACTCGAGAGTTTCTCGTGCTTGTTAACTCCTCAGATGGATACGTACCTTTAGGCAACCCTTATATTACTATATTCTGCGCGCCAGTTATCTATGAATTTTGAAAATATTAGTAATTTTGAGGATCATTATTTCATTTCATTAATTGGTGGTATGTTATAAATTTTTTTTCCATTATTTAATACTAAAAGAATTATATTTTAGCCTTTTTATTTTATTTTACAATTATCTCACATTGTTTATTACAAATTGGGTGCTACCTCAACAATCCGATATCCACGTTCTAATTACAAGGGGTTAAAGGCACATTTTGGTTCCCGTGTGGAGTTTGCGGCATTGAGGATCCCCAATCGGCTCTCTTCCTGGTACCTGTACCGTATTGAATTTTGCGAGTGGCTGGAACAATGACGCTGGACTATGACCTGGCCGTTTTAATAATACTCACCAAATTGCTTCCGATCTTGAGAAGGATATCAAAGATACGTGAGTTGGATTTGTTCTGTTTGTTTAATTCATCTAGAACCATCAGGTGCGATAAGGATCATTGTCCTTAATGTTCTTTTTGCTCTTTGCTACCTTCGTTAATTTTTATTTATTTTCTTGGGATTCGATTAAATATAAAGTTGCAAATATTTACCAAGAGATTAATTATTTTCCGTTGTTTTATTAATTATTACTCCAACTATTTGTGTGTTATTTGTTTGGAGATAAACACTGCTTTTAACTTTTAGGTTATGTTTATGATCATAGTTTATGATTAATTATTGGTATATACAGGGTGTACGCAAAGTACGAACTGCTATCAATGCCAGTAAGTTTAATTTTACCACAATTTTACTTTCAATTTTATTTTATTTAAAGTGCTTCATTTGCATGGCTACCAAGTTCACTTAATTTGATTTTAATTTCTGTATATTTGTATATAAAAAATGTTGTATTATAAAATTAGCTATATATTATTGTGTTGTTTATTTTGCAATCGTATCAGAGGCGTTGTCTATTTTACCCACGGCCCGAGGCAACCGAAATTTGATCTGCCGGCCGGTAATATTGTGTTGCAGCATTTTTTAACGTTACAACATGTTTGGTTGAATTTTTTCCAAACTATGCTAACGAAGGGTTAAAACGGAAGAAAAACTTATTTATTTCTTTAATTCAATTAACTATTTTTTATTGCTAGAATACAGGTGTTAAAAGTTCTTTGCCATTTAAGCCCCTTATAATATTGTTAGCAGCCAATTCAGCCATATTCGAACGTGTTTTGATGGTTGCACTTCCCGCATGTGGAGCTATAACTAAAAAACCCATTACTGTGCAATAGTTATATGATCCATTATTTACTAACCACAGTTAGGCAATTTCAGTAACTCGTGATCTCTGGGTAACGGTTCAGGAGTCATTACATCCAATCCCGCTGCAAAAATTGTATTGTCTTTTAAAGCATTGATTAGCGCCTGTTGATCTACAACCCCACCTCGTCCTATGTTAACCAACACAGCGGTGTTTTTCATCTTTTTAAAAGCATCTTCGTTAAACATATTTTTAGTTTCGGTTGTTAATGGACAAGCGATGATAACAAAGTCGCTTAATTGCAACAGATTTTCAAACGTTACAAATTTTGCATTAAATTCCTTAGCTGTAACGAAATGTTCAAATTCAAGAATATTAATTTAGAATAGAAATAATCACCTTCTTTTTTCTCGTTATGGCCGCAATATATAAATTCCTTTACGTCAAAACCCTTCAATCGCCTCGCTATTACTTGTCCAATTGCTCCAAAACCTACAATTCCGACTGTCGAACCGCCCAAATCCTGCCCTAAATTCCATACGTAGTTTATCTCCCAAGTATTGCTAAAACAGTCGAGTTTTGTATGTTAAAGACAATGTATAACGCATAGAAACTTTTCAATGTGTCTACGGCCCTCGTGTAGTCTTCTTGACGCAGCTAAAGTTAACAGAACCGCCATATCAGCAACGGCTGCACTTAAAGCTACTGATGTATTGCTCAACTTAATATTTCGTTTTTTTAACTCTTCCACTTCAATATTATCCAAACCAGCTGACATTGAACCAACTACTTCTAACTGAGGCCCTAGAAGTATTTGTTGATAGTTTAATTGATTTTGTTCAAATAAGCGCACCTGTAGCATCTAGAATCTCTTTATCTAATTTAATTTTTGTTGACCATACAAGGGCGTTAGCGCCTGGCACCTTTTCCAGTATAGCTTGCCTATTGTTTTTGTCGTTGATGACGGTGTCGAAGCTGAAAGACATTATTGTTTAAGACGGGAAGAAAAACTTTTTTACCTATTACTTTGATTGTAGGAGTTTAATGCCACTTTCTGGTACATCACTTGTCACCACCACTACTTTTTTGCGGTTTGGTGTTTCCATTTCTGTAACAAACAATTAGACTAAAATACGTCAGTCATTAATTTGACTGATTCAAGTTGCGTTACAAATCCCAGTTGATGTAAACAATACAAGCATATATATTTCCCTTTCCTTACATACACTGTAGTAATAATATCTTATTACCATATGGCGTTTATCATTTAAGTAAAAGATAGCAACTATTACAAAATGGATTTGTTATATCTATTTTCAATAGTTCAGATAAGAAGTGTGCTTGAATTATGTTAAAAATATCAAAAGGATATCAAGAAATTAAAAAAAATATTTACCTGCAATAAATACTTAAGTTTTTTATGTAATAAATGTGACCTTCAAACTCTATTTTAAGCTACAGCTAATGAAATAAAACTCGCTCACAGTAGAATACTATTATCATTACATTAATTTATTGGGTGTTGCTTTACTACGACATAAACAAAAACAGTTCTGATAAAAAATAACTTCTAACATGCATTAAAAAATTATTGAAAAGGAGGGAGCCGTAAGGAGACAAGTGTGTTAGGTAATGGACTTTGATATTAAATATTGTGAAAGTCAATAAAGTACACAGAATAATAAATAAACTTTCTACTAATTGATAAGGAGTATATTTACTTTATAGGGGCAGGGATGGTAAAGTAAAATAGCTAATACATAAAAATTCATATTTTCTTCAAGTATTCATTTTGAGGATTTTTATGTTATGGGCACTATTAATAGTGTCCTTGAGGATGTCCTGTATGATTGTTGCAATGATAAGTAATCACAGTTCAAACATTGAATGGTTCAAAATAATTGGGCATAATTTAATAATGTGCATTTATTCAAGTTTACACCACCTAGTGGGGTAAAATGAAATAAAGAACGGAGCAACGTGAAATTACTTGATTAACAAAAGAAATAGTTTTATTACTTAAATTTTATGAAAATACTAGTGACTATATCACTCATCTAAATATGAACTAATGAAAATGCTTGATTTTGAGTTGTTTTGACGTATTACAGCGGTTATTTTACTTATTATGACGTAAATCGAATATACGAACCCTTGTATATTCACTTATGTCAAAATTACGATTAGATAGGCAGCTATGATGTAAAGTTCAAATGTTGGAAGTACCAACTAAAAATATTATTGTGGAAAGTGTAATTGTCATGGTGGCCCACTTCAGAACACTCCATACAACCGTACCTGCAGTTAAACGAGGACCATCACAACAATATCATTTCTAATTTGAGGAATAAAACTATAACATCATCAACGCTCTGTTCTACATGTACCGTGGCTCCAATGTCAAATAATGTTTTTAATAATTGTCCGTTTAATATAAATAATAATTAAATACATTTAATCACGTTTTCTCTACATTTTACCTTTCATCAATCTTTAAGTTATTTTGTACTTCTGTGTGTATTGTTAAAATTACAATTTAGGTTATTAAATTACCTATCAAAAAACGTTGTATTTTTTAAAAGTTTTTTTTTATTTTCATGATATAGTCTACCTGTATGCAACTCGACAAATGAAAATTTCTTGAAACTCGACGTATTGTCTATAAAACACCACTCCACCTTCGATCTCGTGGTGTTTCAGACAATATGTCTCGTATAATCGAGAATTTTCACTTGTCTAGTTGTACAATATATTATTATTTCCTTCACCTGTCAAATATAAATTTTTCATCAATCACGTACTTGGAAACTGATTTGACGCAGCCAATCAAAACAAAATAAAGCGACTATTCACCTTGGTGGTAAATAGTCGGCTATTTAGTCATAGTCCTCAATATTCACCTAAAGGACGGTATCCAACAATAAAGAAGCCGCCCGTAAATTTAAAATTTTTCAAATATAACCTATAGTAATTGTGTTATAAAGTTGCTTATAGTTAACAAATTATTGAATTTTAGTAGCAAATACACAAATTCAACTGATTTCGCACTTTTTATCAATTCATTCCTTTCTATATGATACCGTCCATTTTACGACAAACATAGTAGGCACACTACCGTCAATCTGAATTCTGACAGTTTGAAATTAACGTTTACAGAATTAAATTTGACATATTTTGTTAGAAAGTATTAACAATGAGTAGATTTGGGTGTAAAAATCGTCAAGAAATTGATAATATAATTAGATCAAATGTAACACAGTAAAGAGCAAAAATAGTATTTGGAGACAATTTACTAAATTTTATGAGGAACGTCAGTATGAATTGAATGATTCAACACCGATAGCTCAATTGAATAATATTTTAAAAGACTGGGCATGCAACATGAAAAAAGAAGATTGTGATGAATATAAAGAGTATACTGTGAAATGTATGTGGAATTGTACAGCAAAATCGCTTCAGGAACTATTTTTTACAAAGTACAATATACAAATTGATCCATTTGAAGGAATTGAGTTCAAAAGTGCCAGAGATGCTCGGAATGCTAAAAGACAGATATTACAAAAATGCTCAGAAAAAAAGAAAAGTTCAACATTTATATTGAACTATTGAAAATATGTATTCTATCATGGAAAAATGCGATGAGGAGACCCCTAAAGGACTGCAAAAAAAATTCTTTTTTATAGCATCAATTGAATTAGCTTGGAGGGGAGGCGAAGGCGTCTCATGTTTAGTGGAACATTTTAAGCTTGAGATCGATAATCACGGTAGAGAAACGGGTAGAATAGAATACAACCCTATATTTACAAAAACTTGCTAAGATGGAAATAAAAAATGTACTAATAGTAAGTGACTAATTTTAAATATACAGAATCCTGAGCGGTGTCCGGTTAAATTATTTAAAAAATTAATTGAAAAACGAGGCACAAACATCACCTGTTCAGTTTTGGAAGAACGAAAATTCATGGTGGTATAAGAACTCGCCTGTAGGTAAGAATGTATTTTCGAAGTGGACTAAACTGGGAACAGAATCTGTAGGTTTTGACCGAAACAGTTAAAAATTACAAATCATTCATGCAGATCCACACCCGTTTCACAGTTAGCTAAAACCGGAGTCCCTGAGCTGCAACTAATCCAAATAACAGGGCATGCCAGTTCAGCTTCCATACAACCATATTTACAAATGGATGAACAACACCATGGCGATTTGGTAATCTAAATGGACCAATTAAGTGAGTATCAATTATACCCATCCACACATTAATTCTGAATTCCTGTTGAAAATGCCTCTAACAGCGTGAGGGTTTTCATCTGCATAAACATGCTCGTTATGAAGATTTGTTAAACCTCGTCGTGTAAAGCATGACTCGTCCGTAAACAAAATTTTCATATGGAAGTATGGATCGGCCGCTCTGCGCTCTTGCATCGACTGAGCAAAATGTATACGAGATCCGTAATCAGGAGGTATGAGTTCTTGGACGCACTGGATATGAAAAGGATAAATTAATTGCTGTCTAATAATCCGGTTAACTGTGCTTTTAGACACCCCAGTTTGACGTTCCAATATTCTTGTACTAATTCCCCGATTATTTTGAACAGTTTCGAGAATCTCTTCTTCGACATCAGGAGGTCTAGCCTGTCGAGGTCGCCCAGCATTAATTTTAATGGGTTTTAATCCACCAGTTTCCCGAAGACGCCTCTCAACATTTGCGAAAGTCTGACGGTTCGGAATCTGTCTATTGGGAAACTTTTGACGATATACGCGAACACTCTCGCGACAGTTACCGTTACAAAACCAAGTACAAGCAACATATCAGTTTGTTCATTAAAAGTGTACTCCATAACAGCCACAAAATTAACGAAATTAACTTATTTCAAATGAACGCCTACAAACACAAAATTAATTCATTGTTTAAAACAAAAACAAGTTGTCGGATATCCGAGCTTGCCCGAAAGTCGTCGAAAGCAACCCGCGTTATTAATCAGAATTCATTAAGTAAATTTTTTTTACTCAAAAACTAAAAGAGATACAACATTTTTGTAAGAGACAAAAATACAGCAGATGAATGTATCTTTCTTGTAAAAAAAAGTAAAGCACTATCACCACCCCCAAAAAGTTACCATTAAATTTATGGAAGGGTGAGGATGGTTTTCACCCTTTCTGGAATTCAATTAAACTGATATCTATTAAAAACGTAGTTCCTTCATAGAAATGTGCCCAAACCAAATTTTACAAAAATCGAGCTAAGTATTCTCGAGTTATTAAAAAAAATAAAAATATTGTTTCAACTTTGACGCCCTCTCACGGCTTAACGAAGCACTTTAGTGTATAGGTAAGTTTAGCCCATTCGACTTTTTTTGATCCCACAAAGCTACTGTAGCTCTATGTCCACGCAATATTGGGACACCCTGTATTACTGTCGATTATTTTTTAAATTATTATAAACAGTCCTGAGAAAAAATTTCAAATGGACCAATAGCATCAAAATTACACTGACTATTTGCTAGTAGTTAATTACAGCGACTATTTTTACGTTGTTTCATTGATTCTTTGTTTAAAAAAATTGCATCTAAAAGTTAGCATTGATTTTGATTAATAAGGTAACGCAGCCATTTGCCTCAATATAAATAATAAAAAAAGCGCTGTCGCCATTGTGAATTTCGTTTTTGAGATTGTCTCTAACATAAGTGAATTGGTATGAATTCTAAGAAATTTTACAATTTGTCATCTTACAGAAAGAGAAACCAAAAACCTCAGAAAAAACAAAAAAGGGGTAATTTAGTAAATGCAAACAAAGCAGAAGAAATACTGACCAAAGAATCGGAAATAATGGACCGATGGAGACAATAGTTCTACAGTTTACTTACCCATAAGCGATTGAACAAAAAAGAAGTACTTACCAGGATACACAACAAGGAGAACAAATAAAATTAAATGAAGAACAAGAAATAACAAAAGAAGAACTATTGGATGTAATAATAAAACTAAAGACAGTAAAGCGCCAGTGAAAGACAAAATTACGACAAAAATGATTAAAAATCAGGGAAATAAAAGAATCCTGCTACTACTAAAGATTTGCAACAAAATGTGAAATGAAGAAAAAGTGCCACACAATTGGGAAATGAGACTTATAGTACCGCTACAAAAAAAACGACAGTAAAGATTGCAGGAATTACAGAGAAATAACCCTACTGAATACGGCAGTAAAGTTATTTGAGATAATAATACAGAATCGACTAAGAAAACAAACTGAACCCACCTTGTCTCAAACCCAAAGCGGATTTTGAAAAAATAGATGTACTCTGGACCATGTCTTTACAATAAAAAAAATTACAAACAGATTATTGGCAAGAAAACGGAAAATGTATATAACGTTTCTTGATATGGAGAAAGCTTTTGACAAAGTGCCGAGAGCGGAAATATGGGAAACACTAAACAAAAAAAATGTAGACACAACATTAATCAGAATAATCAAATGTCTGTACAAAACAACGAGAAATTGCGTAATAAGTAATAACATGACATCGGAAGAATTTGTTACGAAAGAAGGGGTTAAGCAAAGAGGAAGCCTGAGCCCTCTACTTTTCATAACGTTTATGCATGACTTGATTACAAAGACCCAAGGAATAGTTCGACCAATGTTTTTAGAATATAGAAAATTGGAAACAGTTAATATGTCTGAATGCGCTTTTGACGACGATATCGCAATTATGGCTGGAAGTGAAAAAGACTTACAGATTAACTTAAATATATGGAACTCAGTTTTACAGGAAAAGGGGATGAAATTAAATAAATGTAAGAGTAAAGTAATGGTTATATCAGAAGAAGCAGAACAAACATATATAAGAGTAGAGGGTGAATTAATAGAACAAGTGGATAATTTTCAATATTTAGGGATTAATCTAGAACAAACGGAAGGGCAGGATATACAATTAAATAAGAGAATAACTAAAACAAATATTGTCAAAATGTCTCATAAATAAGAAAAGATGTCAACACATACAAAAATAAAAATGTATAAATCGATTTTTAAACCTATTCTGACATATGTATGCAAGTTGTGGGTCGTTTCGGGTAAACAAAAGAGCAAGATAACATCAACAGAAATAAAATATTTGCGAAGAGCCAAAGAGGTGAGGAAACTAGATAGAATGAGGAATGAACAAATCGGAGCGAACCTTAACATAGAAGCAATAGAAAAATACATAGAACAAAATCAATTAGGGTGATGGGGACACCTACAAGATTAATCGATACAGCACCTGTGAAAAGAATATGAGAAACTAAAACACCATGCAAACAAAAAGTAGGAAGATCAAAAGAAACCTGGGACAATGTTACAAGAAAAATTTTAAAGAAAAATGGGAAAACCTGGACTGAAGCAAAGAAACTTGCACAGAACAGAAAATAATGGAAATTATTTATAAAAGAGTTACCTAATTTTAAGAATTTGATTGTAAATATGAATTGTAATATAGTTTCATTGTAGCCCTTACACCCTTTGGGTAAAAAATGGATTTGATTATATATATACAGTGTGTCCAAGATAAGGATGAACAGCATGGGGATCTCGTAAACCGTAAGAGATACAGAGTCGATTAAATTTGGAAAAAGTTGCCCACTTGAAGGGTCGACATTTTTTTGTTAAGAAATTTGCTGAGTTTGCCCTACTTCGAAGATATTTGAAAAAATCCGAAATAGTGCCATTTCGTATTCATTATACTCTGAAGTTATTTGAAAAGTTACCAAAAAACTGAATGCACTTTGTCATTGCCACTCTCTCTCGTTCTACAAGATAGCTTTCACGAATTTTACTACAACGTTTCATTTCAAGAAACCATCATCAACTTTTTTCTTACAGTACTCAAAAAAAGTACACATTGTATAAGAAACCATTTTTCATTACAAATTCAACTATGTACTACACAATATGGTTATTTGTAATTTAAAAAAAAAAAATAACGTTTTATTAAATTTCTAATCTTTTTGGTCTAGTGTGCCTCGTTAGGCAGCAGTTTATTTCTTTTCAGTTCTTTAAGGACCTCCCCAACTCACCGACTAAGCCGGACACTGCTGCGCTAACTACTACAAATACTGGATCCTCCACAAATCTAGTGCGTAACTTTGAGCCAAATAGTATTGTTATTCTCTCTAGGTTGTATTGCTAGAGCCGTCGCTTTCTTTTGTTATTATATGGGGTGTCTGTAAGAGGTGTTTACACAAGCCTACAACATATTCCTTAGACAAAAATAAGCCGATCTAAGTAAACTTACCTTAGTCTAAAGTAGCTTAGTTTGGGCGCTATGCGGCGTTTTTATTATAAATTTAAAATGGTTTATGCAATTTTAATAAGATTTGGCATATTTAGTTAATGTTATTGGACGAATGTTTTAAGAAAATTACAAAAATATTCTAATACCGGAATTGAATGAAACACGCGTGGCCATTGTGAAAATTAACATAATTTTTTTACTGTCTGTAGTAGAGGCACAAAATAATTTTGTTTCATAGAGTATTCAAAAACGATCAAATTATGTCTCTTGTAAAATTTCCTTATTTTTATTCGTTCTCTAGAAAAACAAAAAAAATTACCTATGCTGGTGCATTCGAAAAAAAAATAATCTAATCCAGTCGCCTGTGATTTTTTCTATGAATTTTGCATTTTCTACACGGCACTCAAGAATTGAATACTCTAATGGTTTTGCAAAATTTGTATCTTAATAATCCTCATTTGATTATTTTACACAAAAATCATTTAAAAAATTAAGTAACTATAAAATGAACACAAATAATGTCACAAAAACTGTTCAAAGCGTTCTCCATTTACACGTATACAAAGATTTATACGACGAAGGAAATTAAATTATACTCTTCGCAAAATTTCTCTACACCTCTAAGGTCATTTACAGCATGTTGAATACGTTGTCATAGTTCTACTTCATTAGCCACAGGCGTTTTGTAAACCACGGACTTAAGATGTCCCCATAAGAAAAAATCAGCTGGTGTTAAGTCTGGAGAACGTGGTGGCCAATTTACAGGAGCGTTATTATTTCTCCCTATCCATTTGTTTGGGTATACTAGATGTAAGTAATTTCGAACATCAACTGAAAAATGTGGCGGGGCTCCATCGTGCATGTACCACATATCTCTCCGAAGTTGTAGAGGTAACTCGTCTAACAAATCTGGCAATGTGTTTTGTAAGAACTGCAAGTAGATAGCTCCCGTTAATGTTTGAGGAAGAATAACAGGACCAACAATTAAATCGTTAATTATTCCAATCCACACATTAAGTTTAAATTCGCGTTGAAAATGGTTTTTCATACGAGTTTTCAAGGGCATAAACGTGTTTGTTATGGGAATTAGTTACCCATCTTCTTGTAAAACAAGCTTCATCCGTAAACAAAATAGTGTTGCCAAAGTTTAAATCTGCTTCTCTTTGCCTATTAACAAAGCCGACAAAAACCCAAACGCATTTCAAAATCATGTTCTAAAAGATTTTGAACTGTTATTTTATGATATGGATATAGCAACTGTTCTCTAATTATTGCGTGGACCACATCTTCACTTACTCCTAGTTCCCTACCTATTTGTCTAGTACTTATTTCTTGATCTTCTTCAACACGTTTTAAAATTTCTTCTTCAACTTCAGGACCCCTTACAAAACGCTGCCTTCCATAATCAGTGGTTGCAGGAGCAAAGCGACCGGTCTCTCGAAGACGTCGCTCAACGGCAGCAAACGTTGGGTGACTTGGTACTCGACGATTTGGAAACCATTCAGAATACACCCTAACACATTCTCGAGTATTTCCTTCACAAGATTCAAATACCAATAGCATATTATATTAGGGATAACAAAATAAAATTACTAACGATACAGGCAGTAATGAAGATAAGTGTTGGAAATCCAAAAAATAATTAATTATGATAAATTTTTACAAAAATTAAAAGTATAAAATGGACTTTTGCATCTGAAACATCTATTGACTTAGCTGTTTCTTAATTTTCAGATACGTTAAATAAGGTATTATCATCCTGTATGTTTACTAAAAATTTAAAGTAAAACACAGTGCAAAAAACCGTGGATTACCAATATAATTTTAGAACATATTGCGGTAAGGGATATATATCACAAAGAATTTTTAAAAGATAAACTCAATAAAGCTAAATTCATACAATATAAAAACTGAGGAATTCAATAAATGATATGATTAAGAGAGAAAAAAACAAATATTTTAAATCTAAAATTTCTAAAGAAACTGATTCAAAAGATATCTGGATGTATACCAAACAAGCAGCTAATTTAAAAACAAAAGAATACAATTAATATCATTAAAATAAAAACTGAAAATAATATTGTTATTGAAAATGATACTGACATTGCTAGTGAATTCAATAATTATTTTGTTAATATTGCTGAATCTTTAACAAATTACATAAAACTAGCGATAGCTATAAACTTAAATTTGAAAGATTAAATTAAAATTTATTTTTTTACCAATCATTGAAAATGATATTATACTCACTATCAAAAATTAAAAACTACTTCCTCAACTGGTTCTGATGGAATTAGTAACAAAATTTTAAAACTATGTGCTACTATTATTTCTAAACCTTTGTCAATTATTTTTAATAGATGTTTAGAGGCAGGTTATTTTCTAGAGCTTATAAAGATACAATTATTATACCTCTTCACAAGGGAGGAGCCACCGAATTACTTACTAATTACAGACCTATAGCATTGTGCTCTAATATTTCAAAAGTTTTTGAAAAAATAATAAAAACTCAACTGGTAAACTTCTTAACTAAATTTAGTATCCTATCTTCTCGTCAATTCAGTTTAGAGAAGATAGAAACACGACAGATGCTTTAGCTTTTCTAACAAGAAAAATATATAAAAATATGGATAATTCTAGATGCTCTATTGCTGTATTTTTAGATTTAGCCAAGGCATTTGACTGTGTCAACTATTCTATCCTTTTGATAAGCTTGAACATATTGGTATCCGTGGTACATCCTTACATTTTTTTCAGAGTTATCTAAGTGACAGATATCAATGTGTTAGAGTAAATAATAAAATAAGCACATCTCTTAAAATTAAATGTGGAGTTCCACAAGGAAGCGTTCTTGGGCCAGTTTTGTTTAATATTTATGTCAATGATTTATTGATTCTTTTCAATGATGTGGACATTTTAGCATATGCTGATGACACAGTTTTGTATATCGGTGGTTCCACTTGGGATTATGTTATGTTATCTGCTTCAACTAAGCTATCAGCAATAAAATACTGGCTAGATAACAACTGTTTAACTTTAAATTATAGTAAAACTAAGTATTTGCCGTTTTCTTCTTATGCTTGTAATTGTACATGTAATATAAACATAGCTGGGGCTACATCTATAAAATATTTAGGTATATTTTTTGATTCAAACATGAAATAGGATGTGCATATTAACCAATTAGTTACTAAACTAAGAAGATACATATATTTATTTAGAACTCTTAAACATACATTTGAAATTAAAATTCTGCGTATACTATATATTGCATTTATCCAGTCTTCATTGAGTTATGGAATACTTATTTGGGGTGGCGCTTTGACAACTCATCTATCAAAGTTAGAAATAACACAGAAATTAGTATTGAAAACTATTTACAATAAAAATTGTTTTTCTAGCGACGCTTTGTTTCGAGAAGTAAATGTTTTTGATGTAAAACAATTGTATTTTATATATATATCAAAGTTTTTGCATAAATCTGGGTATAATGATATTTGTGTTCCCACTCACTCATATGATACTAGACTGAAAGAAAACAATCTGTCGTACGTAATATCAGCAAGAAAAAGTGTAGGTCAATCTAATTTCTTATATTACATTCCACTTGTTTATAATTTTACATTGCAATATTATGATTTTGATTTTATAGCAAATTTATCTATGTACAGCTACAAAAATTGATTAAAAAATTCTATTTTTTAATTCAAGGCAACAAATTTCTTTATTGTTGAGTAAATAAAATAGTTAACTTCATTTTAAATTTAACATTTTTTAATCATTTTTTAAATTCAACATTGTTGTTTTTTTTATATTCATCACTGGTGCTATCGTATATAATCAATAAAAATATTAAACAATTTGTTCTTTTCTGAATTTCTTTGCTCAGATTTTACAATATAATCAAGCATATGTTCACTGCGTTAAATTTCATTGTATTGGAACTTAGCTGGAACTATGCTCACTCTGTTGATTTCTTCTTTTTTTATATATTAATTTATTTTCAATTATTCGGTTTTCCATTTTTTTCTATGTCACATTTATTCATGTTTTTTTCCTATACCTTATTTTTCTGTTGTGTATTTATACATGTATTATGTAAATGAATAAATGGTTATTATATTATATTATATTATATATCGGTATATTCTTGATTGGTGTATTGTAACGCCATGATAAATCACCAAAATTAAGTATTAATTAATTAAAATTATTATTAGAGCACATAACAAACTTTGGAACACTAATGACAATCCAAGTATTTTAGATTTGACACTGTTATCATTTAGCCATGCGAAATTCATATGTTTGTGATAGAAATCATAGACGACTAGATTACCTTATGCTTTTGTGGAACGCACTACCACAAACTCTTTTTTTTCGTTTTTCTCGAAAACAAATAATAATAAAATTTTTTACAAGACACATAATTTAATCGTTTTTGAATACTCTATCGAATAAAAATTATTTCGTGTCTCTACTACTGATAGCAATAATATTAACTAACCATACCAAATCTTATTAAAATCGGATACGTCGTTTTGAATTTATAATAAAATTTCAAAATTTTAACTTCAAGGCCGCATAGGGCCCAAACTAAGCGACTTTGGACTAAGGTAAGTTACTTAAATCGGCTTATTTTGGTCTAAGAAATATGTGGTAGGCTTGTGTAAAGACTTTTTACAGACACCCTGTATATATCAGTGTTTGTTGATACTTTTATAAAATTTTTATCTATACAGACATTTAAAACGATTTTATATTTACATGTAATTTGTTAGTCTTCTAATTTTAACTTTAATGGTCGTAGTTTATTATTTTTATATATTTGACGTGTCTAACCGTTGTTACAATTTTTGTATACTAGATTCGTCATAAAAAAAAACATTCTGTGTTCGACCATTTGCTCCCATTTCTTTAGGTGAGTATCTATAACTATTTAAGATAAGTTTTCAAATTTTTAAATTGTTATCAACTAATTTTTAATAACGTAAATTAACTTGTAATCATATTAATAAATATTTAAAAATTGTTGTTAGATTACCTATGTATCAAATTATAATTATCTTTTAAAAATACAGATGCCTTTACAAAGGTCACACTTAGTGACCGAAACGTCGGCGAAAAAAGAACAGGGGTGTTTAATGCATTAAATCCCTCCAAAATAACTCCTAAAGACGGCCTAACCTGTATTAGGATACTATAATAATTACAACAAACAGGAGTTTTAATTCAATTAAATTTTTAAATACAATGCACCTCAAACGTATACTTTGTATACCCAACAATCGGAAAGTTAAAAAACAATAAAAACAAACTTACATCAGTGTCTGATAAATAAGGATTTTTTACCATTTAATTGAGAAGTTAAATAGACCTTGTTAATGATTGTCGATGGTGGTTCTGATGAAAATCCGCAATCAGGTTTTAGATGAAAATATTTAAAAGAATACTTTTTTTTCCGTATAATTTATCGGCACCCATCAATTTTTTTCAGAGATGGGAATCATACACACATATCTGGAATAAGCGCGCACAATAGTGTAAAATATCGAAGAGCACCATTAACTAAAGGGCTGTTTGATATACGACCATTGTAAAAGCTATTTCACGATGTGCTGAACGTTTGACTCAAATGTTGACCTCCAACATTTGAATTCAATATTTGAAAGAAACACATGGCAAGTGTCTCTGTAACCTATTTAAAAAAACCATCGATGACTTCATATCTCAAAAATTGGCGTAGCTGCTGCAAATCCTAGTACGCCACTGAATAGATTTACATTAACTTTTTTTAAGGTCTTTTTTTGATACAATCAATTGTTTAGCTAGAAATGAGAGGTTTTCACACATTTGCCCAACCTTGTATAATAAAAGTATTTAATAACATTATTTGGTACAAAACTTTAACTTCAAAACATTTAAATACAAATCTGTTCCAACTTCTTATCACAAATTCAAATTAAAAAAAAACAACTTGTTAGACAACAAGAACATATACAGTGTGTCAATTTCAAAATTTACAATTAGCAATATCTCACAAACGAAAAATGATATCAAAAAATTCTTAAAACCGTTTTTAGGATAATTTGAAGGATATTTATTGAAGTTTCTGTTGAACTACAAATTTGTTAAAAGTATCAATTAAGTAAATGTTCAAAATGGGTTCCATTGTTTTGTAAATAATAATACAGCCTACTTTTAAATTTTGTACAAACTTTAGCAAATGGTCTCCTACTAATAGCGCGACGTGCTTTAGTAATTCTTCTCCACAATTCACTAAGTGATGCAGGTTGAGTTTTATAAATAACTGACTTAAGGTAACCCCATTGAAAAAATCCGGACCTCTCCTTCCAAACCATTTGTTCAGATAATTAGTATCCAACCAGTGCTTAACTGCAGCTGCATAGTGAGAAGGTAACCCATCTCGTTGGAAGTGCAGCAAATGTTTGTCTAAAGTTAGATTGCCTTGGTCGTCTCTTTGGTTCTCTACTTTATGCACAGTTAAAAGATCGATGGCGTTTTCCAGCGTATTTAGATAAACGATGGCAGTTAAATTGCCTGGTATAAAGAAGGAGCCAATTGAAGCATTACCTAATATCCCTGCCCAAACATTTAGTTCTTCAGGATATTCGATGCGGGTTCGCATCACTTCAGTATCGACAGTTCTGTTTATTGACATTACTATTTAGCATAAAAGTACATTCATCAATGAAACAAATATTTTTAATAGTCTAGGTTCAACAAAAATTATTTCAGTCATGATTTCACAAAACTTAATTCGACGGTCTAGATCATCATTGCCTAGTTCTTGAAGAACTTCCGATTTGTAAGGGTGAAACTTATGTAATTTCAATACCTTCCTAATCGACTCAAGTGATAGCCCTATCATTGAAGATATTTCACGAGTTGGTGCAGTAGGGTCTATTGCAAATTGTCCAAGAACCTCAATTTGTCTTTCTTCATTCTGTAATCTTAGGGCATTCCTGTTTCTATTTTGGACTGATCCCGATTCTCTAAACTTTTCATGTACACGTGACTTAGAGTTTTGTCCGGATGCCTCTTATTAAATATCTGAGCTGTTCTTAAAAAGCACTGTTCTGGGAGCCAAATATGAAAATTTTCTCCACACGTTCAGGTATACTGTAAACCATCGTGACAACTACAGCTGAATGACAGTACTGATCGTACAAAAATGATGAATACTAATCACATTTAAATGTGTTGAATAAACAAAAAATTATTATCCTAGAAACGGTTTTAAGCAAGCTTTTGCTTAGAACTCCATATCATTCAATGTTATTAATATAAATTAATTTCTCTTCTATAGTTCTCCATCATGACCTCTAGTAAATTTTTCAACATAGTTTTTTGACCCAACTTTGCTACATCCACATGCTCTATTGCAGTTGCATTTAGTAACAAATCTGTGGAATGTTTCTAAAGGTGGGCAACATAACTTATCGAGTAACACGTGTGGGCGACACCACACACGCACATGTAAACAAGTCTGCGTAACAAACAAACGAGTATTATCTTTGTTTAGTTGTTATGAAGAGTAAGTATATTATGGAGTAGACCGTAAACGCATTCAAGATTTTGTGGGATACAAATAACTGACTTTATTACAACAAAATAAAAAAAATTATTACTTAGAATGAGCTGGCTGTTGAGTATTTTCCTTCTTAACCAAATAATGCATAATTATATACGATTATAAAGTGAATAGTTCTCGGCCTGACGCAGAGATGGTGCTGCAATCAGCAAACAATTATGTTTTCTACATGGGTGCATGTGTCATTAGTTCGCTCAAGTAGTTTGCTACACAAATTTTTTCAGTAGACATCTTGCTTGTTTTCTGATAAAATGGATAAACTTGAATATCGTGCGGTTATTTTCTTTGTTTTGAATGGATTAACCCATAAGAAAATTCATCTATTTCAATCGTTAAAAAGTGGGCAGCTGAATTTAAACGTGGTCGCACATCCCTCGAAAATGACCCACGTAAAGACGGCCAAAAACCGCAATCACACGAAAACCATCTAAATATTCATCATATTGTCTTGAACAATAGGCGAATGAAAGTGAGTGAGATGGCACGAAAATTACGGATACGAAAGCTCTGCGCAAGATATGTGCCGCATTTGCTGAATTTCAAAAACAAATGCGAAAACGATTTGCGCGACGATGTTACGATACTAATTTCTCTTGCATATGTCTGTGCCCCCTTTTCGCGTCAAAGATACGCAATGGTTAGAATTTAGCGTAGGTATCAGAACATCGTCGCGCATTATATGAGCAAAACATACTATCGTTTCAACCATAATTAAGTTTATTTCAAAAGTAATAATACTTAGTGTAAATACGTGCTACAGCGGTAAAATGTACCTATACTATATGTCTCTATAAATAAATTATATTTAACAAAAGGTTGATATAAAATGCCGATCATTATTTCTACCCCATCTAGAACAAAATTTTATTTTAAATAGAGCAGAAATAAAAAAGGGAAGTAAATACAGGTTGCATAAGGAGAGTTAAATAACTCAATTAAGTGGTAATAATTCCCAGAGTAACAAAACATTTGAAAAGAAAATTGGAGAAGAAAAACAAAATCAAGGAGAAAAGGAAGAAGGAAATGGAAAAAAGGAAAGATAGAGATAGAGGAATATAAAAAGATAAAAACAAAATTCAAAGAAAATGTAAAAAAGAAAAGAAGAATATAAGGAACAGTTAGAAAAAAGGATAAAAGAAATAAAAAATGAAGGACAAGCATGGGAATTTATAAACAGAAGTAGAACGCAAAAAAGGACGGGAGTAAAGATAGATGCAAAAAATGAGAAGATCACTGTATTTATCTGTTAGGAAATAAGGAAGAAAAAGTAATAGACAAAGGAGAGAAAAGGAAGAAAGCAAGGAAAAGAAAATGTGGGATAACTAAAAAAGAAATGGATAGAGCAATACAGAAAATGAAGAAAAAAAAAGCAGAAGGGACGGATAGAACACAAGGAGAACAATGGAGATACACTGGAGAAAAAATGAGGGAACACTTAAGAAGAATATATGAAAGTAAATGGGAAGGAGAAGGAATTCCAATTAAATGGAAAAAGGCTATAATATGTACTGTATACAAGGGAGGAAAAAACGAAAAACTACAGAGGAGTGAGCCTGACAAATATGGGATATAAGGTTTATGCAAAAATAACAAGGGAAAGATTAGAAAAGGAAATAGAAGAGAAAGGAATTATCCCGGACTGGCAAGCCGGATTCAGAAAAGAAAGAGGGACAACAGATAATATATACATTCTAAAGCACATGATTAATAAAAAAAATTCGAAAAAAGGAGGGAGAATGTATGGAATGTTTATTGACATCAAAGCAGCGTTCGAGGCTACTATAGACAATTATGGAGGAAATAGAAACAAATGTAGAAATTAAGGATGCAATTGAGAAAATATAGGAGGAAACAAAATGTAGAACAAGGGTAGGCAGAAAGTTGAGACTGAAATTTTGGACGGAAAAAGGATGCCCATTAAGCCCCAGTCTGTTCTCAATATACATACGAGATTTAGAGAAAGAACTAGAGAAGCATCAAGTGGGAGGAGTAGTAATAAGAAGAAAAAAGGTATGGGTGCTGGCGTAAGCATATGATATAGTGGCAGTAGCGAAAAATGGAGAAGAAATGGAAAGGGTGATTAAGATTTTAAAAGATACTTAGAGAGAAAGAAACTACAGGCAAATGTTAAAAAAACAAAAATAATTGAATTTAAAAAGAAAAGAAAAGAAAGAATGAAGAGAAATGGTGGTGGGGAGAAAAGAAATAGAGAAAGTGGACAATTACAGGTAACTACGTTATAACATTAAGTATGATAATAAAGATGAAGACCATATAAGAGAACTCGGACAGAAAGGAAACAAAATAGTAGGACAAGTTTGGGGGATAGGTGAAAGGACATTTGGAAATGATTTAGAGAAAAGACGATGAATTTTCGACAAAATAGTTAAAAGTGTGATGTTATATGGAGCAGAGATTTGGGGATGGAAAAAATGGGAACTATAAGAAAAGACACAGGAGAAATATTGGAAGTAGACGCTAGGACTGGATAAGGAGACACCTGGTGCAAGAAGAAATGAAATTAGAAGCGTTGAGATTCTAAGAAAGGATGAAAAACAGGAAGAACAATGAACTTTTATATGAATGTTGGAAAGAAGCGAAGACACAGAAAATTAGTTACGGGGAAGATGAAAGGAAAACATATTATGAAAGGTGTGGATATGCGAGAGAGGAGATAAGAAGTTTGAGACAGGAAGGCAGATATATGGAAAAGAAAATAATAACGAGAGATATAGACACGCAAATGCAAGAAAGAAGAGCAAAAATATAAGAAAGAAAATACAACGAGAAATATGGACAATTAATAACGGGAAGAGTGCCAAAATATATAATAGAGGGGAAATCGCCGAAAGAAAAAAAAATGATAGCAAGGTTTAGAACAAGAAATGAAGAAAGGGAGAATTAATACTGGTTGGAGGATGAAGAGAGGATATGTAGATTGTGTGGGGATGGATGGGAAAGCATAATGCACATGAAAGAAGGATGTAGTGAGTTAAGAGAAGAGGAAACGAAGTGGTGGGTGCTATTGGGTGAGAAAGGAGAGGGAGGACAATGGATTAAGGAAGTGATGGAGAGAAGAAAAGGATGGACGAGAGGAAAAGAAAGATAATAAAGATACAGGAAGAAAGATAAAGGAGAAAAAAAAGAAGATTTTGTTAAGGGATAGAAGATGAAAGATGTTTAGAAAGAAGAGGCAGGAGAGTTAATTTTCTTAAATAATAATATTGTTAGTATGGTAGTTAGAAAATGTATGGTTTTAGGTTTATATTTATATAGAAAACCGAATTCTTTTGTTAATTGTGTAAACGACAAAATAAATAAGATTCAATTCAATTCAACAAAATCAAGGAATGGTAAGAAAGTATGTGGTAGCAAAAACAGGAAAAATATGAAATAATAACTATGTGTGGGAAAAAGATGGAAAGAATTACAAAATAAACATAGAGGTCGAGAAATGACAAATAAGAATAGAAGGAGAAAATTTAATGCAGGAAGAATTAGAAAAATGATAAATTAAAGAACGTTATAAAATTGTCAGATTTTGTTTAAATTTTGGGATTTTGGAATTTATGTACCTCGGCACTAAAGTTTTTTTTTATGACTCACTTGTTTTATTTGCCTCGGCTATCGCCTCTGCAACTAAAACACATTCGTCATGAAAATCAAACTTTAGTGCCTTGATACATAAATAACTATTAGTAAACCCAATTTTGATCTCATCTATTCAAATTTGTATATTGCATTATTCCCTTTCCAAAATATAATAAAAATTAAAATTTTTAATTTAAAATTAAAAGAAATTTCTTTTCTTCTTCTTTTCAATCAACAAATTTTAATATTTTTTTTAATTGTAGACATTCTCTATACCAATTTTTCTATTATTGTTATCTGTTTTCTTTTAATATTTATGTAACTTGCTTATATGTGTTGAATATAATGATAAATTGTCAGTCATTTAACGCCATTTAGTAAACAAGAAACAGTGGTTAGGTGCTCATTGTGCTTTCTGTGTTAAATCGTGACCCAGCGACAACCGTGAGAAGGTTATTTCGCAAATCAGTTTAATATTCCATGTCATGGGCGGGTACCATCTACTTATGCAATTAAGTTATGAGGAGCAAAGTTTGAAGAAACTGGGTCCACATTAGATTCAAAACATAAAGGAGCAGCAAGAAGTGTTAGAACGCTAGAAGTAATTGATAGAGTTCGAACTGCCATAACAGAATAGTCGGATATCGGATCGCTGAAAACCCACTTCAGTTATCAAGTGTTATTTTTAAAAAATAAAATGGCGAGTCTAACTGAACAGAAAACCGTAAAGTCATTTAGGTTAAAATAAAACTTACTTCACTGACGAACCTTGTATTTTGTTTTTAAAATTTATTTATCATCCAATATCATTCAATAAAACCCCCATTTTGATCACACATATTTAAATTTGAATATTGCAATATGTGGAAGAAGAAGAAAAGGATTAAGTGAGACAGGGAAATAAAAAAAAACATTGGGACTAGACTCTGAGATATTTGATAGAAGAAAAAATAAAACTGCAAAAAATAAAAGTTTAGAATCACAGATATGAGGAAGAGTTAAATAAAGATAAGAAAAATATTGTTAAACAAAAGTTGGAAGAACGTGAAGAAGCAAATGATAAAACATGCTCAAGAAGAGAAGAGTTTATATTTCGAAAAAAGGGTTAAAAAAGTATAAAAAGAAGAGTAGAAGGAAGGAATATAAAAAGAAGAATAATAGCAAGATATAATTTAATTATTTATTTGTGACGAAACGGTGTGCAACTGTGGATTGGCTCTTTTCGGTAAAGCACATAAGAATGTACAGATACAGAAAGAAGATAGGTAAAGGTAAGGAATAAATTATTAAAGTGAAAATATCTAATAAAATGGGTTAAAAGACGTTCAAATGTAAGAATGACAAAAATAAAAACAAATATTGAAGTGGATTACTTGAAGAGTGAGGAAGGGTAGAATGAGATTACAATATTGTTACGACATAGTTAATCTTACATAATATCTATCTTTTTGAAACTCCTACTTAATATTAGAAACACGACTCTTGCTCTTAGTAGAATCGTTAGATTTAATTCAATACTATCAGGATTAAAACAATAATTTTTTAAAAATGTCAACTAGGTTGAGTGGTTTTAAGTTCATTCTTCCAATATAGAGTAAAACGCTTTAGAGAATAACATTGAAACTATTATTATGATATTAATCAGTGGCGGCTTGTCCATATGGTCATTTGGTCAATGACCTCCCAAAAATTTTGACAATATATACAAAAATATTCATTATTACGTGTTTTATTAAAATAGGTAATTAAGTCGCAAGTACAATAACTTAAAATTTATCGGCCGTCGTTAGTAATTCATCCTCTTCAACCTTGGGCTGGCGGTGCGAATTGTCCTCATTGAATTAGATCTACCCGAAAAACTCAAAAACGTGCAGCGCTCGAATAAACGCGAACGTCTGAAACAATAATCAACTTTGGGTCATGAGCCGGATCCCGCAGTTTACGTTCACTTCGTATAGGGTGTACAACTACGCTCGATTTTTGATTCGATTTTCGCGTGTTTTAAATCAATTTAAGAATTTATATTGATATGTTTTACTGTTGTTGCGTTGTTTTGTAAAAATACTATTTTTGATTCGCGTGTGCATGCGCTATAATAGAAAATGTCGGTAGTGCAGAAAATTAAACAACTAAAAAGTGCTAACAAACTTAATTTTACAAAATTAGTTGAGTTCAAGGCAAATGGTCGTCCTTTGCCAGAACTAAGTTTACGACAAACTAGCAAAGACAAAAATAAAGATGTTCATCGAAACTTTCGCAAGGTAATGTACGATTTAGCTAACTGGATATGTGATTGTGAAGTATCAAACGTATTTTACTGTTTTGTTTGTTTATTATTTTCTAAAGATTCGTCAGACTCGCTATGGTGCAAATCCGGTGTAAGCAATTTAAAACATTTAAAAGAGAAAAAAAAAAACATGCTTCGTCTGCAGAACACATGAAATGCTCGGTAAATTTTGCAACCGTAGGAAATGTTGATATTCGTACACAGCTAGACAATGCTTACAGAAAATTCCTTAGAGATTTTAATGAGAATGTTTCGAAAAATCGCTATATTTTGAACAAAATTGTAAATTGTATAAAATTTTGCGGTGCATTTGAGTTATTTATATTTTTAAGTATGTCTATTTTTTTAATTCAGTATGATTGACCACGAGCCGCCACTGATATTAATAATTTACGGTTTATAGACTAGCCGTTAATTTTAAATCACAAACAACAACCAATACTGATATATAATTATGAAAGAACAACCACTAACATTATTTAACTTAAAAGGGCGTTACAAATACCTATAATTATGTACTAGTTACACTTTATACGATGTTTATATAAACGACACGTATTAGTTATTCAAAAGGTACCTACTGAAATTAATATCATTGTAACAGCTTCTTACAAACGTTTAAGCAATCGACTGTTCTACTATGACTTCGGAAAGAAAATATTTTCGCATTGAAAAATTACTGTTTACTTATGGAGGTCATTCGATTACAAACAATAAAAGTGTGTATTATAATTTTTACACTTTCTTTGTTTTATCGTGTCATTTTCCTTTATCGTAATGTTGATTACGTCTATGAGTGAAAGCAATGCCGAAGAAAATGTTGATACTGGATTTTATATAAGTGGAATAGGTTTGGGTGAGCTTGATTTGATTTTTCACTTTTGCACATTAAACTGAAAAACTGTCATATCCGTGTTAGAAATGTGGTTGAATAGACTAACATTTGTAAAACTGTTAAATTAAAATTTGAAGTAACAAATCAAAGACTGAAAAATCATACTTGATGTGATATGGAAACCTCTAATCGTCGAAAGCTGAAAAATCACTAAGAATTCTACCCTGAGACTGTCTTGTTTGAAATCGTTATACAGACAAAAATAGGGTGAAAATTCATATGTATTTATTTTTTTTGTTCTTTTACAATTCACAAAATGATTCGGTTTTAAATATTAATAACCTTAACTAACATAAAAATAATAAAAAACAAAACATTTTACATTCCTTCCCCTATTAAAAATCCTCACTCTATAAAATTACTTTACTTTTTTCTGTTTTTTCCATCCTCCTCTCTATCACCGCTTTCATCTAATTTACCCCTTCTCCTCCCTCCCCCAATACTACCTCATCTTCTCTTTTTTTCTCCCTTAATTCCTCAGACTCTTCTCTTAAATGCTTTATATTTTCCCACCTCTCTCCACACAACTTACATCGGTTTGTTGTCATCTTCCATCTAATACTTGTTCTTGTTCTCCTCATTACCACACATAAACCTTGCTATTATTTTTTTTTCTTATACTTTTTCCTTCTAAAATATAGTTTGGTAATTCTTCTGTGACTAGTCTAATATATTTTTTGTTATATCGACTAGCATCGTCACTTTTATTTTCCCTATCACTACTCCTCCCTTTTGATGTCTTCGTATTTCCTCCTCCATGTCCTGTATGTATGTATTTTCCTAATTTTCCTCTACTCTTGTTCTACTTCTAGTTTCTTCGTATATCTCTTCTATCACTTGCACTAACTCTTCTCCTACCGTTTGCTTTCTCAGTGTCTTCCATAATGTATTCCTATTCACATTATCAAATGCTGCTTTTATATCTAAAACAAAACATATATTTTTTCCTCCTTTCCTTCCCAGAAGGACGAAACAGCTGTCGGGTGATTCTCAGTGTTTGTTTGCTATTGTACAACCTCTTGCGTACTTTACTGCAGGCGATTCAGAAATTTTTATACTTGCCAACTGTTAGGTTGGGTATAATTATTGAAGAATCGACTATGTAACTGCTTTACATACCTGTCGGCAAAGTTGCTAACATTTACGTACGTGAACGCTTTCACGAGTCGACACTAGATGTCGAAAAACTTATCGTTTAAATATATATATATATATATATATATATATATATATATATTAGCAACTTTGCCGACAGGTATGTAAAGCAGTTACATAGTCGATTCATCAATAATTATAGCCAACCTAACAGTTGGCAAGTATAAAAATTTCGAATCGCCTGCAGTAAAGTACGCAAGAGGTTGTACAATAGCAAACAAACACTGAGAATCACCCGACAGCTGTTTCGTCCTTTTGGGACTCATCGGGAGTGAGAGAACTCGAGTGTAAGTTCACTATTGTACAAACGCGCGCTGTCGACTATATGCCCTACTGGAGGGATCACAATATTTAAATGATAAGTTTTTCGACATCTAGCTGTCGGGTGATTCTCAGTGTTTTGTTTGCTATTGTACAACCTCTTGCGTACTTTACTGCAGGCGATTCGAAATTTTTATACTTGCCAACTGTTAGGTTGGCTATAATTATTGATGAATCGACTATGTAACTGCTTTACATACCTGTCGGCAAAGTTGCTAACATTTTCGTACGTGAACGCTTTCACGAGTCGACACTAGATGTCGAAAAACTTATCATTTAAATATATATATATATATATATATATATATATATATATATATATATTTTATAATAAAAATCTTTGGGGTTTAAACACGTGTTTATTACACGTATTATTACCTATTTAAAAAGGCAACCTCAAAGGTCATCTAGAAATCCTTAGAACTACTCCATTACTAGACATGACTGCAGTAAGCGACTAGACAAACCTTAAAACTATTTTTGATCATAAATACAATGTTCAATGCTCTACTAGGGAAGACTGGACTAGAATGCGTGCTGGGATCTTTTCAAAAATGGTTCACAGACGGATCCAAAATGGAAAATGGTGTGGGGGCAGGAGTAGTGGGACTGAGGTTTGAAAGACACGAGTCCCTCAGTGTTGACGGCACCATTTTTCAAGCAGAAGTACACGCCATTCACATGGTGGCAGAACATCTCTTCACCAAAAACCGCTGCAAACAGCATATAAGCATCCTGTCGGACATTCAAACGGACATGCTCTTGTTTAGAGTAGGTACACAATTTGCACCGTTTGTTTTATATTTTAGCTGACGCTTTTAAAAAAAAAGTAAGCTTTGAAAAATCAACAAAACAAAATATTTCATAGTAATAATTATTTCAATAAATGTCGAAAATGACGACCACAAACCTGAAGATGTGTATAATAAAATGACCTAAAGACGTTATCTTTAAACAGCTCCAGCTCCAAAACCAAAACTCAAAAAGTATATTTTATATGAATTTTCATGAATTGAAAAAGAGCCCAATCATCAACCACTGAAAGTTTTTATATTGAATGGAGAAAAGGAAGAAATAGAGGAGAAAAAAGAAGAATAGGCGATGAAAAAACAATAGACACACAAAAGTATAAAACTATACAAATTAAAGATGGAGGAAGATCAGGAAAAGAAATTGCGAAGAGGGAGGAGAAAATAGAAAAAAAGGAAAAATAGAAATTGAAGAGTATAAGAATTTAAGAGTCAAACTCAAAGAAAAATGTGTAAGAAGAAAAGAAGAATATTAGAGGAAAATGGAACAGGAGATAAAGAAAATACAAAATTAAGAGAAAGCGTTGAGATTTTATTAACAAAAGAAGAGGAAAGGAAAAAGGAAAGCAGTAAGGATAGAAGAAGATAGATGGAAGCAAAACTTGATAGAACTATTAGAAGGAGAACTTGAAAAACCAAATGAAGACAAAAGGCGGACCAGAAAAGGAAGAAATAGAAAAATAATAAGGAATTAGGAAGCATTAAAAAGTTAAAAGGAAAAGCAGCGAAATATATATATATATATATATATATATATATATATATATATATAATGCTTTATTCTTTCACGTGTAACATGTTTGTAATAAAAATCTTTGGGTTTAAACACGTGTAATAAACACGTGTTTAAAGCCTCAAACATTTTTATTACAACATAGTTACACGTGAAATAAAGCATTATATATATATATATCTTCTGCTTTCCCTTTTACCTTTTAACGCTCCTCTGATTCTTCTTTATTATTTTTCTATTTCTTCCTATTCTGGTCCGCCTTTGTCTTCATTTGGTTTTTCAAGTTCTCTTCTAACTAGTTCTATCAAGTTTTGCTTCCATCTAATCCTTACTGCTTTCCCTTTTCCTTTCCTCTTTCTTTGTTAATAAATCTCAGCGTCTTTCTATAATTCTTGTATTTTCTTTATCTCCGTTCCATTTTCATGTCTAATCTTTTTCTTACACTATTTTCTTGAGATTTGACTCTTAAATTTTATAACTTCAATTTCCATCCTTTCTCTCCTATTTTCTGCACCCTTCGCAATTTCTGATCTTTCCCCATCTTGTTTGTATAGTTTTATACTTTGTGTGTCTATTGTTTTTCATCGCCTATTCTTCTTTTTCTCTATTTCTTCCTTTCTCCATTCAATATAAAACTTTCAGTGGTTGATGATTGGGCGCTTTTTCAATTCATGAAACCTCATATAAAAAACTTCTGAGTTTCGGTTTTGAGGAGCTGTTTACAAGTTAACGTCTTTTAGGCATGTGATGCTACACACATCTTCAGGTTTGTGGTCGTCATTTTCGACATTTATTGAAATAATTATTACTATGAAATATTTTGTTTTGTTGATTTTTCAAAGCTTACTTTTTTTAAAAGCGTCAGCTAAAATATAAAACAAACGGTGCAAATTGTGCCTACTCTAAACAAGAGCATGTCCGTTTGAATGTCCGACAGGATGTATATGCTGTTTGCAGCGGTTTTGGTGAAGAAGATGTTCTGCCACCATGTGAATGGCGTGTACTTCTGCTTGAAAATGGTGCCGTCAACACTAAGGGACTCGTGTCTTTCAAACCTCAGTCCCTACTCTGCCCCCACCCCATTTTCCATTTGGATCCGTCTGTGAACCATTTTTGAAAAGATCCCAGTACGCATTCTAGTCCAGTCTTCCCTAGTAGCATTGAACATTGTATTTATGATCAAAATAGTTTTAAGGTTTGTCTAGTCGCTTACTGCAGTCATGTCTAGTAATGGAGTAGTTCTAAGGATTTCTAGATGACCTTTGAGGTTGCCTTTTTTAAATAGGTATTTGAATTCATCGCGGTTGTAGGTGTAAATTTCATCGCACCTGTGATGAGCAGACATGCAAGCCTTTGCACCATTGTCAGCTTTACTTGCGCGGTACATTGGTCTACTTTCCTCCACCAAACTGCAGATGTATAGAGGACTCCAGGTCTGACTACCTGCTTGTAGATCAATTAGTTACCCTGAGGTTTAAACCCCACGTTTTGTCAACCATTTGGCGGCATGATTATAAGGTTTTTATGGCCTTATTAGTAATTTTGTTAGGTGACTCTTCCACGTTAATTTTTGGTTGAGTCTCACCCCAGATATTTTATTTTTTAGAGAGAGAAATGAAGATTCCATTTAATTGAATACTTAGAATATTTAAATTCGTTTAGTAAAAGCTACAAATGTGGTTTTATTCGGATTTATTTTATGTCCTCTTTTAGACACCATTTGCGTGTTAGGTTAATGGCATTTTACATTCTCTCCCTAATAATAAAGTTATGTTTGCCCCTCACTGTTATAGTTATGTCATCAGCATAACCAAAAACGTTATACCCCTCTTTACTCAGGCCGTTCGGTAGTTCAACCACTATTAGCGACCACAGTAGTAGGGATAATATTTCCTCCTTGTGGGCAGCCTCTTGTGGTGGCTACCACATGGTTAGAGCTACCAATGCTGGTGGATACCTCTCTACCCATAGCATGTTGTTTATCTATTGAATGATACAGTCGCGAATCCTCTTTTACTAAGAGACTCGGTCATAGAGTTTTAGGCGGCGTTGTCAAACGCGTCCTCTATGTCTATACGAACTGATAGGGCTATTTCCTTTGACTCATGTGCTCTCTCAAGGGTTTTTACAATCTCATGTATAGCTAATATCGTTGATTTGCTTAACTGATAGGCAAATTGGTGTTTATAAAGAGGTTTAAGTGTTAGTACCCCCGTCCTGATATATTGATCCACTAATTTCTCTACTGTTTTAAGCATAAAGGACGAGAGACTTATTGGATGGTTTGACTTTTGATCATCTAGGGGATTTACACTCCCTCTGTGTAGAAATATGATTTTACTTTCCTCTATAATTAAGGAACATGACCATATAACGAACTAGATCTAAATATTTTTATCAGTGTTGTTAGTAGGATGTCCTGTCCTTGTTGAATAAGTGCCGGAATACTCCATCAGGGCCAGGAACCTTAAAAAACTTAAAGGTCTCTATGGCCTACTTAATCCTTTTAGGCGATGCGATTGGTTTACAAAAGAACAGTCCAACTTAGATTTGCTCTGCTTCTTATAGATCCATTGTACACCCTCGTTCCTCCAGCTGCTATGCACCCTGGAAAATGTTTTGTGTACAGAGATTCCACAGTTTTCTGGAAGGTTAATGTTAGGGTGCCATCTTCATGTTTAAGTGCACTTATATTTTCTTGGCTGCCTTTTGATAGAGCCTTCTGCACTCTGCTTATATCAGGTGCTTTGTCAAGGTTCTCACAAAAAGTTCTCCAAGAGCTTCACATTGAATTCAGTAAGAGCTTTACGATATTCTTTCCAGTTGTTAGTTTTTTCTTGATTTGTTAAACTCCCTTCTGGCCTTGCTTTGCAATTTGCTTAGCTCGTTATTCCACCAGGGTACTTTACAATACTACCTCTATGGCAGTTGTGTCCTGAGGATCAGATGCTTCTTCCTCCATTGGTAGTTCGTTGAGGTTTCCTAATTTTAATAGGCACCTCCATAAAAAGCCGTACAACAGTTTGTTCTACTGTTTGACCTGATTTGTTGATCAATAATAAGGATTTGGAGTGCAAAAGTGCCCTTCCCCTCCTTCTTTATCACCCTTCATGTAGAAGTGTTGATTCCATCGTTCTGCCCTTGGATCCCATGTAAAATCCTCTCTACTGAGAGCTTCGAAGATTTGGGAAGTAGCAAGTAGCAAATCTGATCTATCTGGTCGGTGGTAAAGAGTTGAGATGGAAATCTCTTGGATATTATCGTCATTTTTATACCTTCTAAAGCACCTTTATATAAGACGTCTTTCTGTCGCCTTGTTTTCGGTTTTTGACCTTTGCAATAGGAGTTCTCTTCTTTTGTTTTGGTTTTTACGACCCTCGGATTTTCGTCCTGGGACCAATTCTGTCTTCTTCAGAGCGGCTAATATCCTAGCATCGGTTTTGGAATATCCCGCTTTTAACAGGTACTTATATCTTTTGAAGGCTGCATCACACATCTATGTTTTTGTTTGGTCCACCCTAAGGCGGTCGTTTCTCAACCACACCATCTGACCCTGAGGCGCTGCTTTTGCCAATCTGCAATACCTTAGGTTTAGGTTTTTGGTTTGAGGGTTATCCATTTCAATTTTGATAGTGTTTATATTAATTTCAGGGTCCACTTTGTTTCCACGAGTAAGTGAGGATTTAAATAGTCCATCCGGCAGAGCCTCTTACCGGATATGGTTATACAGGTTGATTGTAAATTCAGTTATCTACGATAGACAAAAAGTTTATTAAAAAAGTTTTACAAGTATACAAGATGAGTATTTTCCAAATTTTGAACAAAATGGCTGACTTCCGGTTTAAGCGGAAATGACATCAACTTTATTTTTAAATGAATCATGTAGTATTTTTTAGACTAAAGTGATTCTTTGATAAATTTTCTTTAAAAAACTATAACACAAGAATAGCGCTAAAGTTACTAATAAATGAGTTATTTATTTATTCAAAAATCTAAAAGAGATGTTTTTGATTGATGCAATTAATATTAGGAGGCTGTGAAAACTGATGTGCCTACGTCTGACAGTTCTAATTAATATGTACCTACCAAACGTCCTATTATAGGACCGGAGCCCAAGCACGAGATTGCTAAATATTATATTGAACAAACAGCATAAATTAATTTGTATGTATATGTTTAATGAAGAGGCTAATGTTTATCATATGTATTATATAAGCTTTTTATACAGAAAACAATTATAAAAATTGTTTTAAAAAACACAATTGTTTGATTTTGTCACAAAAGAATTTATTTTTACCAAGTTAAACGGTATAAATAAACAATTTCAGGAGTCTTTGACGGAGTTATCTTGTTTTGTTGCGTTGTTACAAACAAACTGCTTTTTTATACCCCAGTCACCAAAGCACAGACTTAGAACTATGGTCCATCACTTTTGAACTGTTTAATAACAAAATTAAATCCTATCCAAACGGTTGCAATCATGTCAGTACAATACAAGTTTATACAAGTAATTTGATCATTTGTTTCAGCAACGGTGATTATTGTACATTCTTGGCTAAAGCGTAACAATATACGAGATACCGTTAAGCTAGCAGAAAGCGACATTTTTGCCCCAAGTCTAGAACGAGGAGGTGTAGAAGAAGAAGAAAAGTTGTTGAATGATTGGAATCAACGCTCAACAAGACAGGTAGAGCTAAACTAGATTAGTTGTCTATTCATGTGCAATAATACGTGCAACGACAGTTATATTTTTAACTTAAAACAATTTTTTAATTTTGATTATTTTTAATTTTTAGTTTCTAAAGTAAATTCAATTTGATTTACTAACAATAAATTTTCAGGGTATGTTAATGGTGAGTTGTTCAATGTTATCCATGGTCACTCAAGTTATTTATCCATTAATAAAAAGATTTAACAATTCTGATCCACGCAACTGGAATTAGGTTGGGCTGAAAAATCAGCTTTTGTAGATATTAGTCGCCCCAGCCCAAATTTTGAGATAATGTGGCTTTATGAAAAATTTTACGTATTTGTGTATGATTATTACTGGATCGTCTGGTATTTCAATGATTAGCAATTGCCTAAATTTTGTTAGCGTCCAATTACAAATTTTGCAAAGCTTTATCGGAAGAATACCAGAGCTTAGTATTAAAAAGGCAAAGAAGTATGTTTGTTAAAAATCAAACCACAAGCAATGTAATGATTTTTCTAGAATAATGACAAAATGTGTCTTTTATAAGCACAAATACCTTAAAGATGCAATAACATTTCATTTAATGATCTCTGAATTACAAACTATTTTATTAACACATTTAGTGTTTGTATCAACGCATTAATGATTTTTCTATGGGATTGATGTCTTTTTCGGTGTACCGGGCTTCTATGGTAAGTTAATACCAAAAATCGTTAAGTAATACATAATTTTGCTATTAAAGCAACCGATGGGTAGCGTTTATACGTTGAATATTTTATTAGAAGTCATTAGTGGTAGTATACCAGCTTGGCTCCTATGCATTAATGCAGAAAGACTGGCACAAGAAAGTCAAAAAGTTGGAGATGCTGTATACGAAATGGATTTTGTAGGTTCAGATTTGAAATTTCAAAGAAGATGATTGTGTTGTTGATTGCAGAAGTCAAAATGTGATTGTGATAAAGTTGGAAATGTTCGTAACATATCTCTTGAACTACTTGTTCAGGTAAACTATCACAGTACTATTTGGATCATTAGTGTCATGTGAGTTAAATGTTTTTGTGAACCCCAGCGATTTGTGTAGTAAACATAGAAATTATGCTGTTCTGGTCATGGCTTCTTCCAGATTTACTGAGCTTCTTTTTCTGCCTACATGATGTTGCGGACGATGAACTCCAAAAATATTTAAAATTGATCATTGCACTACAAAATATACGTATCTATATTGTTCCACAAACAGTTTAGTATGACTCGAATTGTTTTAATTGTAATGAAGCTTAGTTCACGTACCTAATGGTAATATATTTTAAGCAAACCTTTTGTCACTTATAATAAAAAACCATTCATGATAAATAAATAATAAAGCACAATATGATGCATTTGATTCTCGAATTCTTTCTTTGATGTGGTAGAAAGCCAAATTAGGTTTCTGGACTATAAAGGTAGAGTTTAAAAACAAATATACCGTCTTTATGACTATTTATGGCATTTAATGGTAATTTTAAAAAAAAAAAAAGTAATATTTCAAGATCTCTTTAAGCACCTTATGGAACCTTTGATGTTGATATATAAGATGGATGTGTTATTCCAATAATCGTGCAGGAAAGTAGTCGAAGTTGATATTGGGTATGATGAATTTAAAGCGCAAACCACGTAAAGCAGGTGATGGCACAAAAGTCGTTCGAGAAGAATTTGCAAAGTATATTGTGTCAAAAAGAAGGAAAAGTATCTTGGCAAAACCAATACTAAAGCGCTATACAGTCAAATCAAAATTACGTAAAATGAATGCGTTGAGCTGTGTTAAGATTTTATTACTTTATAACCAAAACAAATCTTATTGAATTATTAATTGGGTATTTTTATTAAATTTATATTTAAGAAAATTATACTTCATTGTTTAGTCTAAACGTAAAAGAAAACCCCAGTACCAGAAAAAATATATAACGTGTTCAGAATTAAATATTTTCATTTTAAAGATATTCAAAACACCGTCTTTAAAAATCATTCTTTAAACGCGTTCCCATTGGTTGTGACGTCAACACTCGTATAAATGGTGGTTTGTGTACGTTTTACGCTTGATTCAGTAGTCATCTTTGTGTTTTGTTGAAATTAAAAGTGGGTGTTTATAATTGTATGTCATCGGAAGAGTTTGTAAAAACTTGTTTGAACAACCTGCCGTTTGTACTATTGCTATGATGCATATTAGTAGGAGGATAAAGCCGATTCAGCATCAAAATCAATTTGATGTAATTACTCTCTGTACATGCAATTGCGCTAAGTACACGGCGTGTAAAAAAAAAAAAAAAAAAAAAAAAAAAAAAAAAAAAAAAAAAAAAAAAAAAAAAAAAAAAAAAAAAAAAAAAAAAAAAAAAAAAAAAAAAAAAAAAAAAAAAAAAAAAAAAAAAAAAAAAAAAAAAAAAAAAAAAAAAAAAAAAAAAAAAAAAAAAAAAAAAAAAAAAAAAAAAAAAAAAAAAAAAAAAAAAAAAAAAAAAAAAAAAAAAAAAAAAAAAAAAAAAAAAAAAAAAAAAAAAAAAAAAAAAAAAAAAAAAAAAAAAAAAAAAAAAAAAAAAAAAAAAAAAAAAAAAAAAAAAAAAAAAAAAAAAAAAAAAAAAAAAAAAAAAAAAAAAAAAAAAAAAAAAAAAAAAAAAAAAAAAAAAAAAAAAAAAAAAAAAAAAAAAAAAAAAAAAAAAAAAAAAAAAAAAAAAAATAAAAAAAAAAAAAAAAAAAAAAAAAAAAAAAAAAAAAAAAAAAAAAAAAAAAAAAAAAAAAAAAAAAAAAAAAAAAAAAAAAAAAAAAAAAAAAAAAAAAAAAAAAAAAAAAAAAAAAAAAAAAAAAAAAAAAAAAAAAAAAAAAAAAAAAAAAAAAAAAAAAAAAAAAAAAAAAAAAAAAAAAAAAAAAAAAAAAAAAAAAAAAAAAAAAAAAAAAAAAAAAAAAAAAAAAAAAAAAAAAAAAAAAAAAAAAAAAAAAAAAAAAAAAAAAAAAAAAAAAAAAAAAAAAAAAAAAAAAAAAAAAAAAAAAAAAAAAAAAAAAATTTTATTTGACAACTTTCAAAAAAACCCAGCCGTTTTTAAGTTTTTGGTGTCATCTTGGAGCTTGCACTGCGAGGATTATTATTTGGATATTTTCACGGACGCCACGACCCGCCCTGACCCTGTTTTGGCCCCTTGAAGTCAACGCTCCGGGCAGGATTCGACGTTTTTTGGTGCCTTTCTTTCGGACTTTTGAAGTGGGAAATTCTGACTGTTTCCTTGACACTATGCCTCCATCTACTCAAGGAGACCGATCCCAGTGTCCTCACTGTCACCAATTCTACACCAAAAGGGACTAAATACGCACATAGCCCGCATGCACAAAAACATTGTTCAGAATACGGATTTAAATTCGACCCAAGAGCAAGATTTAGAAGAAATCCTCATAAAGTATAAAACATCCGTCAGAGTGTTAAGCCGAATCCCCAAAGCAGCTAGGATCTCAGCCTCTGCCAAGCTTACCAACGTAATAGATAACTGTGTTTCACTCAATGATGTCGACTCATGGAAAACCTTACTTCTATTTCCCTACGCCTCTCTTCAAAACCCGACAAAAACTCTGGCCTAAGTCTGTCGGCAGCAGTCAAACGGAATATTATCAACGCATCTCCTCCTACATTAATCAAGCCAAACCACCGACCGAAATTTAACCTTAACAAGAAAGTCCAAGCTAAGGTGGATGAAGGGGACATCAGAGGAGCTATCACCCTTCTGTCATCAAATGATTCGTTTGCCCCTTCAACGAAGACACCCTGGAGTCCCTAAAGAAGAAACATCAAGCCCTTCCCGAGATTTAGCCATGCCCACCATGGACAACTCAATGGAATCTTTAGTTACGACCAGTGATCTAGTCTTTGAAGCCATTAAAAGCTTTAACAATGGTTCCGCTGGAGGTCTGGACAGTCTTCGACCTCAACACCTCAAGGACCTTACTGCCACAGGCCTTGGAAACACGGGAGCCAAATTAGTCAGTTCGTTAACAAAGCTAGTCAATCTTTTGCTATCCGGGAGGTCAATTCAGTCATTACTCCTATCCTATTTGGAGCATCCCTCTGCGCCCTGAGCAAGAAGGATGGAGGTATTCGACCAATCGCCGTTGGATGTGTATACCGTCGTCTAGCTGCCAAATTAGCCTGCCATTCAGTTAGAGAGGAAGTTGGTTCAATTCTCAGACCGAAACAGCTAGGATTTGGAACTAAAGCGGGTTGTGAAGCAGCCGTTCACTCAACAAGATCATTCATCAACTCTAAAGCTAATTCGGACAAAGTTATTCTTAAAATAGACCAGAAGAACGCTTTTAATTCAATAGAACGAGACAACATGCTCCAACAAGTATTAACAATATGTCCCAAGCTGTTCCCGTTTTTCAATTCATGCTACAGTTCAAGCTCTAATTTGTTCTTTGGCAATAATATTATAATGTCGCAAGTCGGAGCCCAGCAGGGCGATCCAGGAGGTCCCTTACTATACTGCCTCGCCATTAATAATCTTATCCAGGAACTGTCATCAGAATTGAACGTGTGGTACCTCGACGATGGTACTCTAGGAGGATCTCCCGATATGGTACTAAAAGATCTCCAACACATTATCTCGTCGGGAAAACACTTGGGATTAGAAATTAATCCATCAAAATGCGAGTTGTTCTTTTGCTCTGAACCAAATGAAAAGGTTATCCAAGATTTCCAGTCGATTGCTCCCGGCATAAGAATAACCTCAAGCCAACTTACACTTCTGGGAGCCCCTCTCGTTGATTCTGCAACTAGTGACGTCTTTGCGGCTAAACTTGACGAACTCCAACTGCTCTTATCAAGAATTCTGAATCTTAACAAACACACAGCTTACTTTCTCTTGAAATCTTGCACTGGGATTCCTAAGTTAACCTACCTAATCCGCAATACACCCTTACACAATCATCTCGCAATCCTGAAAGAATTTGACAATTTCTTTAAAGAAGCTCTGACTAAAATTACGAATCTGAATTTCGATGCTGCTCACCATGACCTGTCTAGTTTACCAGTGAACTTTGGAGGACTAGGCATTCGTAAACTCGAAGATCTCTACCTGCCCGCCTTTTTATCTTCAATCTCATCCGTCGAGGAACTAATGGTCTCTATTCTCTCCCCTCCGAGACTACTGTTTTTCATGGATACCTTGAAGCAAAAGATGCTTGGACCCAGTTAGAACTTCCTCAACCCGCTGACCCCTTAAACAAAAAATTGGGACTTACTTAATATCCACCGTCTAATTTCCCTCCTCGAACCTGAATCTACTCAAGAAAAGGCAAGATTTTATGCAGTTATGACCCCAGAAGCTGGAGCCTGGTTACACGCCATCCCTATCAGCACAATTGGAACTTTACTGAGTGACATTGTCTTTCAAATCTCGGTTGCCCTTCGTATGGGAATCAGTTTTTGCCAACCCCACCTATGTAAATGTGGTGATAAAGTCAGTGAATTTGGAATCCACGGTCTCTCATGCCGTTTTAGTGCAGGTCGACATTCTCGCCACCAAGAAATCAACTCTATCGTAGCCAAAGCTTTAAGCTCAGCCCACATACCCTCTCTTCTGGAGCCGGTAGGTCTTAGTCCTGAAGATGGTAAGAGAGCGGATGGTGTGACCTTAATTCCATGGTCCAATGGAAAATGCTTAGCATGGGATTCCACTTGCCCAGATACCCTTGCGCCCTCCAATATCCAGACCTCAGCCAAATCAGTGGGAGCCACAGCAAATGCTGCCGCAGCGATCAAGATAAGGAAATACTCAGATATTGTGGAGAGAGGACTACTTTTCTTGCCCTTTGCTGTGGAGACTTTAGGTTCATTTGGAGATGCGGCCATTCAGTTTACTAATGATCTTGGTAGACGCTTAAAGGATGCGACTGGGGAACCTAAATCTAAATCCTACCTAATCCAACGCATAAGTCTAGCTATCCAGAGGGGAACGTAGCTAGTGTACTTGGAACTCTCCCTTACACCTCGTCCTTGGACGAGATATTTCTACTTTAACATTTCATCATTTAAAAAGTGTATTTTAAAATTTTTTCTGTACCTAACCCAAGTGTAGCCCTTCCCTCTCCTTCCCCCCCAATCCCAAATCCTCCCCTTTTCTCTTTCCCCCTTCCTCACCTTTTTTCTCTTCTTTCCTCAAAAAAAATTCTTAATCTCTTCCCTTTTCTCTCCTTTTTTTTTTTTTTTTTTTTTCTTTTCCCTTTTTTCCTCTTCTCTTTCCCTTCTTTTTTTTAATTTTCTTTTTCTTCTTTTTTTTTCCTTTCAAAAAATAAACTCATATTCTTTTTTTTTATTTCCTTTTTTCATTTCTCTTTCTTTTCCTTTTTTCTCTTTCCCCAAAATCTTTCTCCTTTCTTTTCAAATCCTTTTCCCTTCTCTCCCTCTTTTTTTTTTCTCCCCTCTTTTCTCCTTTTTTTTTTTTTTTTTCCCTTTTTTTCACCATCCAACCAATCTCCTTCTTTCAATTCTTTTCTTTTTTTTCTTCCAAACTCTTTTCTTCCCTTCCTCTTCTAAACCTTCTTTTTTCCTTTTTTCTCCTCCTTTCTCTTCAAAAATCTCTCTTTCTTCCTCAAACTTAAAATAAAAAAAATAAAAAATAAATATCCTTTCCTCCTTTTTCTCTTCTCTCTTCCTCTCTCCTCTCTCCAAAAAAACCTCACTTTCTTTCTCAAATCTCTTTTCTTTCTCCTCTTTCTTTTCTTTTTCACAAAAATTTAAAACACCTCTCTCCTCCCCCCCCTTCTTCTTTCTCCCTTCAAAATCTCTTTTCTATCTCTCTCTTTCCTTTCCCTTTCCCCTTTCACTTTTTTCCCTTTTTAAAAAATAACTAATTACCTTTTTATAAGTAACGCTATTTTAGATGGTAAATAATTATTTAAAAATAGCAATATCCGCTTCAGTAGCGTTTTATAAGCAAAGTTTTGATGTTTTTTGACATCAAAAATTAAAACTATAGAAAAATGTTTAATATTATAGGGCAAATTCGATAACTATCACGACAACGTCAATTGCCACAACGTTTGATACGTTATATTAGATGATAAAAAATTATTTAAAAAACAGCAATATTCTCTTAGAATAACGTTTTAAGTTCAAAGTTTTTGGTGCTTTTGACATTAAAATAATTTAAAGTTGGAGAACGAATTAATTGGTAATAATGCCAATATGTATGATACATAGAGATTTTGCCTTTTAGATAGTTGATAAAAGAAGCGGGATTTCTCTCTATCACATTGACTAATTCAGCCTTCAATTATCAATTAATTATCTATGTATTCGTATGATACATCTTTATTATTGTATTACAGTGTATGTGTTTTTGTATGATGCTTCAGAAGATCAACATAAACATATATAGCGCGGTGGCGAAACCGCATAGTCACCCAAAGAGAGATCAGGAACGGTAATAAGTTCATAACAAGGGTTATTTGGAACTCATTTTAGCCTTGTTGTCTTTTCCCAATCATCTAACCATTGTTTTGTAACCTTTTATATACAGATTTGGAGCATGAAAATGCGAAATACAACGCTTAATGATTTCGAAAATCCTTTATAAATCGACAAATAACGCAGTGTTTGGAAATTTCATGACGAATGTAGAAAAGTGTATGGATGCAATAGTTTATTACATACTAGTGTCGACAAACCCGCCAAAAAAAAAAGAAACCGGTTAAGCAGTTTTACAACAAGAGTTTATCAATAAATCCAACAGTTGTTTAAACCTGTTCTACAAACCATGGTTTTAAACCTATTTAAAGAAACAGTGATTTTAAACCGGTTTCCTGACGATATGTCCTGATCTGGATCCCTGATTAGTGCGAATCGGAATATTATTTTGTGATCAATGCAATAATTATGTTTAATCAAGTTTTTCTTTCGCAAGTATACGCTACCGTTTAATATTTGTCTATATTTAGAACCAAACAGTTAAATAAACACCAAGCATGTAGAATGTTTGAATTATGTTGAAGATAATCACATTAAGTTAGAAGCCTGTACATATAATTTTAAATCAGCAGTAAAATGAGTATGATCAGATGCCTGTTATATCCTTGATAAAAAATCAAAAAACAAAGAGGTGGGGCTAAGTTTGGCACTTGAGCAACTTTAGAATTAGAGAATATCGAGCGAGATGAATAATTGTTAAATGTTACATATTAGTGGTGGCTGATAAGATATGAGCGAAAGAATAACCATAGTGAGCTATGAGGCACATAGGTCTTCATTTTAACAAGAAGAATGTTGTGTGTAATATGATCAAAGACCTTAGCTATACCCAAATAAACAATCTCTACTTGGATTTGTAGGCTGAGTTCTTATCAAACTGTGAAAAACATGTACGATTGGGCGTGCTAGAACAACGAAGCGGAAAACCATGTTGATTAGACAAACCATCTTGAAAAATACTTTGATAAATTATGCTGCATAACAACATTTCAAAAACTTTGGCAAACATTGTTTAATACGCCAATCGGACATAATTGTTGCAATTATTAGGAACATCACTCTTGTAGATATGGAAAAATTTTTCCTATATTTCGGGAAAGCAATGGGTTTTGACAGTGATCTTAAAACAATACATAAGGGTATAGCCAAAATATAAACATAATCGGTTGAAAGAAAGAATCTGATCTGGTTTTGACATTTGTTGCATAGTTTTTAATACATCTGACAACATCTTGTTCGATAACATTCTTAATCAATATACCAAAAATTATATCAATAATGGTTGGAGGCTAAATTTATGAAATGTCAGTTCTCATATAACTTGTTCTGCTACATTTACATGTTGCTTCGTTCGAATAGAACGTTTGTTTTTATCATTGCGACGCTATTTTTGTTAATTTATTTTATTTAGTCCACCTAGATTTAGTATTAGTGTTAGCATATATGCTTACATGATTTTCCGATAAGAGCTGTCATACAGTTCACCATTATCTTTCACATGTCTTGATAAAGGCCCAACTTTTCCGCTCGAAGCGTCGACAAACTAAAAGGGCGCGGTTATAAATTGATGTCACATCCTCTTCAAAGTGTCTTCTGTGTCGTCCGATCCCCTGTGAAATTCCTACGTCTCGACTCAACTCTCAAAGGTACAGATTTTAATAAAAATAATTATTCATTTCACCCTCATTAACGTCAATTTCGTATGAAACCCTTGTTCGAATTCTTTTCTAAAAACATGCTCCTTTATTGTAATGGCGTTTTTAAAACATGCTGTTTTTTGTTGCTTTTCTCCACTTTTCGAAACGATAGGTTTCTGAAATAATAGAATAGAACACTATAAACATGTCATTTTTTTATTGCATTATGTTAACGCTCCTTTTGACCTGATACATTATGGCCAAAATCTAATCAGATTTGTACTATTATCAAATACAAAACACATACCATAAGACAACATAAGATGTCGGCTATACAATCTTTAAAGCTTTGGCGCGCACCGTAGTGTTCTCTCTTCTCATCTTTGTTAAAGTTATGGTTAAACTTCTCGGAATTGACGCTTGTATGGTTTAAATAATTGTATACTTCTGCAAATATTAACGCCATTACGCTGAAACACCAAAAGCCTGTAGAGAATAGGTAGCCGGTTCTGGGACCTCACTTACTCACCTCTGACGTCACAGCTGATAACATATCTTTCTCTCTCTAACCCATTGTTTCTCCATATGCGTTTCCTTGTTTGTACGTGATAGAACCATCGTACAGAGTGTTACAAGAAAAATTCCAGATCTATATTACCATTTTGAATTTGCTCCGTCTTTGCGAGTCTTAATTAATAAATCATACGATTAGTTGTTAAATACAAACAACCTGGAAGTTTGTGTCAATGTGGATGGTTGGCCACTGTCAAAGAGTTCAGGTATGGTCAGTAATGATCAATTTGACAGTTAACCAAAATGTGGTTGAAATTGTTGGTATTTACAAAGGTTCTGAATAACCGAAAAACTCGAATTTATTTTGAACTAATTAATAATTAATAATGAGTTATCGCATCATTTATTTATGTAATCGTATGGTACATACTAATTATTACTAAATAATAATTAATAATGAATTATCGCATCATGATAAGTTGTAAATAAAGGCATGTGATGTACCTGCTAAATCATTCATAAAGTGTATACAAGGCCATAATGGTTACATGTCTTACTCAAAATGTGAAATTGAGGGTATTTTCAAAATCAATAAAATTGGTTTTCCTGATTTTACTAAAAATGTCCATTTGAGAACTAATGCTAGCTTTAGAATAGAAAAGCTGCCTGCGTTAAACATAAATTCTAGCTTCTCTCTGAACTATATGTCCCTGGTTTGTCTTGGTGTGATGAAAACGTTATTACTAAATTTATGAATTTCTGGCAAACCACCGTTCATCTGTTCAATTCAATAATATTTCATCAAAGCATTTGGCATTAAAACTACAAATAGACGTTAGAAAGCAACAGAATTTAGGTTGTTTTTATTTTATACAGGACCTGTTGTTTTAAAGGACTATGTTTCTATGTTTCAGAAGAAATCTTCCAAAATTTTTTGACTTTACATGTAGCATTTACTTTGTAGCGGTCCAAAAATGGTCGGTACCTTAAATTTAAATAAGACGCGCATTTCCCCCGCATTTAATGCATAATGACTAGCAACTTTTTCCGCGCAACAGAGAATAAGAATGACGGCCGAGTGGTAACAAGTACGACCATGCCGTTGTTTGGTACGTTTTACGTTTTTATCTGTTTCGTTTTGAGTAAAACAAAGCTTGAATTGATGGATTAGCTTTATACGTTATTGGTGTTGTGTACATTCCGTTCAAAAAGAAAAGTTTAATTCAGAAGAATAAACGTGCGTTCCGAAATTGAAGAATATTTGTTAAGTTTTTGTGCGTTCGATTTCTACGTTTTTTCGACTATCAACTTTGTTATTAATTTATGGGAGAAAATAGTACAATGCAATAAGAGATCATTTTTTGTACGCTATTAGTTGCTCTTTAATAGTGACGAGTTTTTTGATATTTTACACATCATTTTCTGCTTCTCCCCCAACGCCGTCCATGTTACAGAAATGAAGAAATGCTTTTAAAAAAGCGTTCTCTAAAAAATAAAAAAAATCAATTTTTTTTTTAACTTCAACACTATAACGATTCGGTTTTGAGACGTAGAAGTGAAAGGACGTGTTTTATTTAGTGAAAAGTTAATAATAAGTTAGTAAAATTAGTACGAAAACATACAGGTGATTACGCTTTAATAAGAAAAGTGCAGGCGATAACAATAGCGTGCGATAGCGGGCAGAGGTCGGAAAGGTGACGCGATACGTTTAAGATATACGTAATTGTACGAATGGACTATTTATTTACGGTAAACAGTTTTCAAAAAGATTTCGTAAGGAAAGTAAATAATTTATTTAATTATTTACTAAAGAAAACGTTTTTTTTTTGTTTACAAAAATAAAATTAAATCAAATATTCATTTGTGTACCAAATCATAAGGATTATAAATAAATTTTGGAATCAGAAGGAACGGATAGCAAAGCAAGGAAAGGGAAGAAAGGACGAGGAGTTTACTAGATATTAATAATACAAAAATAAATAAGTAAATAAAACGACTGATTCGGAGAGTTCAAGTGCAAAAAGTAGTAGATGGAAGCAAGAGAATTTAGAAAGTGTAAAGCAAAGAAGTAAGAAGACGAACAGATCACCACAGATGGAAGAAAAAATGAAGAAGTGGGTATAAGGGAAATATGTAAGGAGACGTTAAAAGAAATTAAAAACATGAGAGATCAGCAAGAAAAACCAATAAAGTGCTCAAAAAACTAATAAAGAGCTGAAAAAATAAATGAAGAATTAAAAAGAATAACAAAGAGATGAGAGGAAAAATGTAAGGTAGTAGAGGTAAGAGAGTGGAAAAGTTAGAAATTAGTGACTGAAAAGGACAGGGAAGGGAAGCAAATGCAAGGCGTAATGAAGAGACAGATAGATATGGGGCAAGGTGAGGAATATACGATAATAACAATATATGGAAAGGAAATGGGAGAAACAAGGAAAGAAATAGAAGAGATGGTAGAAGAAAGAGAGGAAAAAAAAGATATTCATAAGAGGAGATTTTAATGCAAGGATAAGAGAAGAAGGAAGAATGATGGTAAATGGGGAGGAAGTAAGAAGGGTATCAATGGATAAGAAAATTAACGGGCAAGAAAGAAAACTAATAGAGATGTGTGAGGAAAGAAGATGGACAATTTTAAATGGGAACATGGAAGAAAGCAAAAAGGAGATTACATATTTATGAGCGAAAGGGTGAATCGGTAATTGACTATGTGCTAATGAACGAGGAATGTGTAGGGAATATAGAAAAATTGATAATAGGAGATCAAGAGGATTCAGATCGTCAACCTCTAGAGGTGTTTATAAGTGATGAAGTGCAAAGGGTGGTGAAAGAAGAAAAGCATAAATAGAGATTCAAAAAAATATGGA